>OY293304.1:34925253-35420908 GCA_958502075.1 Orchestes rusci | reverse complement strand
CCAACAAACTGGTATAGTGGATCAAGATTCTGGGAGTGTGGATGAGATAGAAGAGTTCACTATTTCACATTTGCTTACCACTCTACTCCTCTATCCAGAGTTGTCTACTATTACTAGTACAAATTGTTCTCATCATGCCTAAACTGTGTTCTAAATAAAAGAGCAGGAACATTAAATAATTTGGGAATTTTCAGTAAAATAATGGATTTAATTCAAAACAATACAATACTGGACACGTCAAGGACTCAGCAGATCACGCAAAATGGTGTCAAACAAAGTGATGTATGAAATATCTTTTTGCTTCATCCCTTTCAACCCTTTTGACCTTTTATCTAGTAATCCGAGAACAACCCTCTTCAACGTTAGAAATGAAATATATTTTTTATCTATTTGAAACTACGCAGCCATGAAAAGCAGGGTCTAGAAACTTGGGTCATTTTTATTCCGAAAATAAGCAGAGGCGGTGATAAGGGTTGATTTGACAGACTTGTGAACAGTGTGAATGGATAGGTCATTATTGTAGAAAAAGGTTTGACTCCGCTGTTTTGGAACCTTCGAGTTAATGAAATGATGTCATTGACTCGTTTTGGTATTCCTTTTTCTCGCTTGACCTACAACTGTAACATAATTGCAGAAGCTGTACCTTGGATCTCAACGTATCTGTGGATATAGCTGAAATACGTTTTAACAAAATATACAGTTCATTATAAATAGGTATATCAGTTCTGAAATCTTCCGAAAAGACGTAACCAAAAAAAGCAATGAACAAACAGTACTTCCACTCAAAAATAGGGACAAAACAGATTTTTTCCTCAATTGGACTAACCGTCCACTTCTTACTTTTTTTCTCAATCTTACCCAATATACACCGCCGAACAAAAACGGTGGATCACCTAAGAAATTATTAAAAACATGGTTTGGTATTGGTATTGGTATTGGTGGGGGGGCAAACCACTGCCTGGCGAGTAGGCCGTAAGACCCTTTTCGCCAACCCCAGGACCAATGCAGTTCTAACTAAGTTGATGATGGAGAACATCACCTAGTTATATAATATTGAACTAGCAGGACCAATTAATTTAGGCTAACTATTAAACTTTTCGACTGTCAGTAATTGATAATACTGCAGTCTACTCAGTAGCGTTAGCCAGTGAGAGTGCCACTAAATACAGAACAGAAAATGATTTTTGTTCACCGCGGGGATCGAACCCACGTCAATCAGAACTAACGGTCTCTCAAGCCGGCGTGTTACACGCTCGGCCACCGTAGCCCTCCAAAAAAAAAAACATGGTTTACTTTTGGTAGTTCAGTCTAGCACGGCATAATGTCTTTAGCTTCAGCTGCATCATCGCACTTTCAACATTGAACTAGAAGATTGATTTAGCCCCGGAATCACTAGTTATGGAATATGTTTCATTGGGGCAAGATACTGTCTGCGGATGTCGCGTTTCTGCCTCCATAGATCAGATGGCTGGCATCCTAATTTGAATTCCCAATTTTGGCTAGAACGGCGTCACAGTTCTTGAGCATGAATCAAATTTGAGGAAGCGATAGTTTCTTGAAATGATTCATATACATCGAGAGTTGGAGTAGGACATTGATCCGGGCACATTCACTGCCACGCTTTTCAAAAGTTTGTGACCGTAGAAATTCTGCGTGCAAGTAAGCCCTGGCTAATTTGCTCAATACAAAAAAAAAATACAAATCAATCGTTGGAGAGCTCGAGGTGAGTGGTAGGCGCCACCAGTTTTTATTGGCAAAAACTGGGAATCCCCCTGATGTAATTGGGCACTTTGATCACAAACTGAATAAGAGAGCTAGAGCTTTTTGAGAGAAACAAATGAAACACTGAGTCAAATTTGAATCCTCGTTTATTCAATAAAAATGGGTTGGTTGTTAGTTACTAATATATTCGCTTATCTGTGTTCCTCAACTTGGTTCTAGTGCACCTCAACGTTTCTATTGATGATTGTATGGCCGAACAACTTTGTCAACTTTGTCCAACATAAAACTTGAAAATACGCAGGGAAGAAAAAAAACCCTAAGAAGAAACACTGTTCAAAAATATGCAAAACAACTAATAAGTGAAATTGAAATTCAATCGAACGTTTTGATTGATTGACTAGCTCAAAGTTTAAAACTGGCATAAAAGAAAAGAAAGTAAGTTATTTGAAACTGTTTGATCAAGAATAAGTAAAACTTTAAAGTTCTAAACTTTTGTAACTTCCCTGGTATATGCGATCATCAACCTCACACCAACTTCACTAAAATAACGTATAGCTAGAAATTGATGCGAATGAAGAAGTCCATATCCAGACAACTCAAAAGCATCGATCAACCAAACGGAATGAATTCAGAAAACAATGTTACACTTGAAAAGAAATGGTTGAGAAAATTGGTTACTTTGAAAATATAACTAAGTGAGTTCTGAGTGAAAAGGAAAGTTTTGATTTTAGTAGCCCAAAGAAAAAGATAAATAGACAAGTGAAATTGAATTAATATTGAAACTTACCTCAATTGAGGGCTTTACACTGTCCACTTCGTCGGAAAATGCGTATTGCGAGTGGCTGCACTGGTTTCGGCTGGTTTTTGGTCAAACCAAGGTTTTTGGTTTTGGGGTATTGAGTAACCCTGGGTGATTGCGATGGCTGTGATTCCCTTTTATCAGACTACATGTGGAAACGTTGAAATTAAGGCTGATGAACGACCAAAAGCAAACGTGATTCTCACCTGAGATTGTTGCCTCAAATCTTACATACGTAGATTTTCACTTCTCCGCGGTAATAAACCAAAAATATTGACAAAAGCAATAAAAGCAAATGGAGAAAGTGAAATCTAGAGAATAATAACTTCTAATCCACTTGAGATGGCTCAAATAACCAATGAAGTTATTTTCTCCAGCAACTGTTCAGTAAGGGATCACGCAGCAAAATGGGCGTTTACTAGGGCGAATAGGACGAAAGCCGTCAAAACCTAGTTCCAGGAAGTATTCAGAAATGACGTTAATGCGACTGCTCGAATAAAAGATGTTGTCAAGTTTACCAAAAGTTGTTGAAGCAAAATTACAAGAATACAGAAACATAAATATATGAGGAAAAATTATCAAGTGAAGCAATGCGAGCAATAAACTTGCTTCACCCACGACATAATCAAGGGCGGAAAAGTCAAAACCAAATGAGAACGGGAAAACCATGTCTAAGTCCCCACTCCCGAAAGAATTAACACTCCGGCAGCAGGGCTAGAAAATCCTGCAAAAATGCAATAATTGCGATGTGTGACAGCAAAACCGCAAATATCTGCTCAATGTCACCAAAAAGTAGAATGTCAGCTGAACTGTAACCAAACAACGCGGGAAATCCAGAAAATGTAGAAGAAAACACGGAAATTAGAAGATAACCAAAGCTAGAACTGAACAAATATCGATTTTGAAGAATTATAACTGAATCAACGAAGTCGTTATCTGAAATATGCGATATTTTTAGAGTAGAAAAACCAGATATGTAAACAAAACAAACCACCTGTTTTGAGTTGGAAATCAGTGATAATAGACGAGAAAAATCGACAAGGAGACTGAAAATGTGTCGAGGGAAAATAAGAGAGAAAAGTTTTCATGGCAAAAAGCAGCGAATGTGGGAAAATTGAGTCATTACATGACCGAGAAAATGGGTAAGAAAACGAGTGTATTTTCACGAGAAAATGAATTGTAGAAGAAAGATTGAGTCGAAGAAACCAAGGGGAGATAATTAATTGAAGAACAGTAACCGAAATAGACGAAAATGGTTACCGAATGTCGAAATCAGGGTAAGTGGAAATTTACGGAAAAACTTATCGTTTTGAAGATGAAAAGAGATGAAAAGAATCATAACAGTAGAAGTATGATTGTGAATCATGGTGGACTGGAAGTTTGGCAGAACTAACTGATTTGCTGATCAATAATCCAATTGAAATACGTTGCTTTTTGGTTTCAGAAAAGTGGAGCAGCAGTGAGAGAATTGCGTTAAATAGAAGAAGAATGGATCAGATAAAAACGTTTTTGTTAGACAAATCGATAATAGTCGTATTTATAATACACAACTACATAAATAAACGAATTAAACCAGAATTTCACAGAAAGTGAAAGGGATGATTTTGGCAGCCATATCGAAGTGAAGATACTTCTGAAAAAGTGGGCGAGGCCTAGACGCAAAAGTAGCTAGGTACTTGAGAAGTTTCAAGGTCGATTTCAAGAAGATTGTAATCGATAGAGTTAGTATTTTTAGACGCAAAAGTAGCTAGGTACTTGAGAAGTTTCAAGGTCGATTTCAAGAAGATTGTAATCGATAGAGTTAGTATTTTTTGAACCGTTACAACTCCCCCTTCCTTCGGCAGGAGGAAATCTTCCCTGAAGATTTACGAAGATGATGCTTAGCAGAAGTTTTGTTAGAGATGTGAAAATATTCAATGTTTCAGTAATAAAATTAAAAAGGAATCAGCCAGGCAACACACTTCACAATACACGTAATAGAAAGACATAAAAACTTGTTGAGTTGGGCAAAACTCACTTTAAGCAACTCAAGCAACCATTAAAAATTATTACTCCAGAATATGGTTAAACGAGGTTAAGCAAGTGAAGCAGGAAAGTCAGCTGATGGCTAACATCCTGGAAAGTAAATACTGTGTGGATGGCAGAAGGCCGAACTGAAGGTTCTTTAAACCACACAGAGCACTCAGCGGACTTTTACCACAACCAGACCTCGGTACAGAACTATTCTTATCCAGCAAGTATCCAATTGCCAGCCTGTTTCGCGCCAAGCCGGACATGTAGATACTGTACTAGTCGCCCGCTCTGTAGAGCTTGTGAAAGGGAAACTGTGGAAAATCACTATCAAATAAATAAGTTACTTTAAAAGGTATTGAAATAAATACGCAACGAGTCAGTTTGAAAGAAAGTTACGCCGAAATTACTTCATTTCTCGTCAGAGGTATCCGCATCAGGTGAATTATATAACTTCAACTCTTGTATATGCCATATCCCTTTTGAATTTTTAGACTCATCTTCTTGTTCATAAGTCCAGGAACTTATTTTCCTTCTGATAACGAAAGGTTCAAGATATAGAGGAGCAAGTTTTGCAGAGTAGAAGTTGATAGCATCAGAGAGTGTTTTATTCCTTCGCCATACTTTTTGGCCTTTATGTAAACTGAGTGGACGCCTGCGCAGATTGTATCTTTCTTTATTCCGCACCCTTGATTTTTCAATCCTTTGTTTGACTTCTTCATACATTTTCTTGAATCCTTCTTGTCTACGTTTGACATACGATGATAAATCGGGGTCTTCTTCAGGGGGTCTAATTTTTCGTCCAAATAATCGTTGTTCTCGTCCATAAAGAATAAAATATGGTGAGTGACCAGTGGTTTCAATAGGGGATGTTCTTAATGCGCATCCAATGGCTGCTAAATTTTCGTCCCATGTCTTGTGATTATCCTGATTGACATAGCTCCGTATCATTGTTTTCAAAACTCGATTTACTCGTTAAGTAGGGTTTGCTCTTGGGTTGTTGGCGGCTGTGTAGAAAAGGTTGGTTTTATATTTTGCGCAAAGGGATTGGAATTCTTTGGACTTCATTTGTGCTCCATTATCACACATGAGATTATCAGGTGCCCCAAATACGAGGAATACGTCTTCTTCTAAATATTTACTAAGAGATTTTGCAGTGGCTTTACGACAAGAAAATAAGATGTTGTATTTGCTCAAATAATCTGTCACAACTAGTACATGAGTATTGCCTTTCTTTGAACGTGGAAATGGTCCGATATAATCAAGACTGATAGTTTGCCAAGGTTCCGCTATTTCAGGACGATCACCCATAAGACCAGGGGGTGCTTCATGCTCTACTTTATTCTTAGCGCATGTAATACAGGCTCTAACGTACTTGGAAACATCATATTTCATCTTTGGCCAGAAATAGTTTTGAAGAATTTTTGCGTGAGTCTTGAATATTCTGACGTGGCCTGCAGCTGATATATCGTGACATAAGTTGAGGACTTCTTTTCTCTTTTCTTTCGGAACTACGAACTTCCAATCGCTTGATGTGGAGGACTCTGGGAACTTGTTCTTGATGTACTTGTATAAAATGCCATTTTCAATTCTCCATTGGAAAAACTTATGACGATTTTCTTGAGCTTTCTGAATCATTTTTGAATAGAATACCACTTGTCGGTTGTGTTTTTGAATGTCGATGTATCCGGGATTGTGATGTTGATGGAGTCTACAGCAACTGGTACTGACCTACTGAGCATGTCTGGTACAATGTGATCTTTCCCTTTTCTGTGAATAAGTTGGAAGTCGTATGGTTGAAGACGGAGTTGCCATCGTGCTAGTCTTTCTTGGGGATCTTTGAGATTATGTAACCATAGAAGTGAGTAGTGATCAGTAATGACTTTAAAATGAGCTCCCTCCAGATAGTGACGTAGTTTTTCTATGGACCAAATTACTGCTAAACATTCTTTTTCAGTAAGAGTGAGCTTCATTTCCTGTTTTGATAATGATCTGGATAAATAGCAAATGACCTTTTTCCCTTCATCAAATTGTTGCGTTAATACAGCCCCTAATCCAAAGTTAGATGCGTCGGTTTGAAGTACGAATTGTCTCTCAAAGTCAGGACATGTTAAGATTGGTGATGTAACTAGATGCTCTTTAAGTTGTTTGAAGGAATTTTGACATTCAGTTGACCAGTTCCACTTTACGTTTTTCTTGATGAGATCAAGTAATGGTGACAGAACGTTAGAAAAGTTAGGTACAAATCGACGATAACATGATGCTGTTCCAACGAAACGACGAACTTCTGAGGGATTTCGAGGAGGTGGTATATTCACTATTGCTCCCACTTTTTCTGGATCTGGTCGAAGTCCTTGTGAGTCCACTACATATCCAAGATATTTCAACTCCGGTTTGCAAAAATGGCACTTTTCCAGTGATACGATGACTCCTGCTTCTTGTAATCGGTCAAATACAATTTCAAGGATTTTTAAGTGTACAGTGAAATTTGAAGAGATTATAATGATGTCGTCTAGATAAACCATGACTGATGGTTCTTATTCAGGTCCTAAGATGCGGTCTACAATTCTTTGCCAAGTGGCTGGAGCGTTTGATAACCCAAACGGCATCCGACAAAACTGGAACAATCCCCTTCCAGGTACTGTGAAAGCTGTATATTCCCTTGAATTTTCGTGTAATGGTACTTGCCAAAATGCTGATTTAATATGGATTGGACTGATGTAGCGTGCTTTCCAAGCCTGTCCAAAATAGCAGAAATATACGGAAGTGGATATGCGTCCTTTTTTGAGACTGAGTTTAATTTGCGGAAGTCTATGCAAAATCCAAGTGTTCCATCTTTCTTGCGGGCCAAACATACTGGACTTGACCAAGGACTTTTTGATGGCTCGATGATTCCTAATTTGAGCATTTCCTCCACTTCTTCGTCAATACATTTTTGTTCATAAGGTGACACTGGATAATATCGTTGTTTAATGGGGCGCTTTCCTGGTTCAACTTCAATCAAATGTTCGACAACGTTACAGCGCCCTAAGCCTTGACCCATAATTTTGAGTTTTTGTCCAACAAGTTCGTCTAGTTTATTCTGTTCCGAAGAAGATAGTACGTCGGTGACACTGCAGATTTCGAAATTTTGTGGTGATTTAGAGAAATGCCAAACGTCCTGGTTATGCCTGGAACAATTTCCATGGCTTTCCAAAAGTCGACGCCAAGTATCAAGTTGTGAGACAATTGTGGTACTACTAAAATGTCGATGATTCTTGTCCTATCCATAAGTGTTATTGGGGTCTGAATATAGCCAATACTAGAGCAACTTTGGCCATTCGCCACTTTGCAAGTCTGATTTTGTGGTTGTAGTTTCAGGCCTAACTAACTTTGTGAGAGTGTCATATCCTGGCGATCCGACCAATGTGTGACTGGCTCCTGAGTCCAACCGACCTAATGGTTCTCCCGACGTCCGTTTCCCTGGGAACATTTTTGGCAATTTCTTGATGTAACATTGGGGTTTCCACAGCGGTAACAATGGATTCTTTTGGATCGTTTACAGTCCTTATTCAGATGTCCCTTTCAATGGCAATTCCAGCACGTTGGTTGTCTTGATGGTTCTCGAGATTGACTTATGGCACAAGCTTTGGCGGTGGAAGTTCCTGGTTCAGAATAAACGTCGTTGTTGAGAGAGATGAAGGCAAAATCAGGTTCCACGAAAGTTTGTTTTTTACGAGATGGTGGCAGGTAATGTTCTAGTCTGTACTTCTTGGTTTCCAACTTGAGACATTCCACTTCAAGTTCTTCCATACTTTCGACGACTGGGAGTTGTGTTGCGTAAAACGGAGAAAGGTTGCGGATAACGATGTCCAATTTGTACTTCATTAGAAATGCCATCATAGCGCCAAAACAAAGCGTTCATGCAAGATAGGTAGTCGATGATGTTTTCTGAAGGTTCCTGGGTTCGGTCGAGTATCTCTTCAAAAAGTCTTGGTTTGTAGTCTGGAGGTTGAAAATGACGTGAAAGAAGATCAGCTAGACTCTTCCAAGATGTGCACCTAGCTCTATTGACTCTAAACCAATTCAATGCTTTTCCAGTAAACAGGTCTATGGCGGATTCAAAAAGTTCAGTTTCAGAGACATTTCGGGCAATGCTAAGTTCAGATACTCGTTCTAGAAAATTGTGTACAGTCATGTGTTTTGGGTCGCCAGTAAATTTGATGTTCCATTTTTCCACCCTTTGGGATTTTGATTTGCTTGGCTGGTTGACTAGAGATGAATTATTAGTTGGTTGAGTTCTTCGTGCCTGGTTCTGAAAACTTTGATTGACTGGTTCAATATCCTCCAATAAACAACTTAGTTCGGGATCTTCTCTATACTTTTGATCTAGATTATCTAGTACGCCAAGAATGTCGATCAAAAGTCCTGCACGGCGGTCTTCTAAGTCCTTGTTTTCCTGAGTTGGGATTCGATCGGTCCAGTTCAAGAGGTGTACTAATTGAGATTGATTTCGTTCAAAGGCATGGCATTTGTTTTGTATGTCCCCAACTACAGAACTAATTTTTATTTGGATTTCTCCCAAGTGACCTCTAATAACTTTCTCCTCGTCTTCAAATTTCAAATTGTAATCTGGGTATTTTAGAGACTGATCTTTCTTTTCCATTTGCAAGAGCGGTCTTAATAATATTTTGAGTTCATCGACGGTTTGCGCGTCCCTGATAGAAATTCCTCGAGTATCAGTTCGTTCGACAGCATTTCTTTTTTAAGGTGTTGAATCTTCATCGTATAATCCATGTTGACACGTGTACCCGTTTTAGATTTGGAAGTAATTTATATGTAGTGTGGTAAGAATAAGAAAATGTAATAGGTAGGTGATAGGTATAGTTTTAAGGAAAAGGCGCGAGTAACTTATTGAAATAAATAGATAAAAGAAAAAAAAGTGTTTCAAAATAGATATTCTGGAATAATAATGGTTGTTCGAAGTGAGGAAAAAAAAATTATTGCAAATAAATCCGCAATATCAGCTATATAACCAAACTCACCTTTGTTGTAAGTACTAGAAAAAAAAACGTGATCAAAAAAAAAATCAAGTCAGTTTTAAAAATCAAAAGTTCGTCTTGAAACGTTGGTTGAAGTTTTCAAGTTTCAATGTGAAGAGTTTTAAGTGACAAGGAAAAAAAAATGTTGATGATACCAAGTTAGCTGAACACCGCAAGCAAATTGACAAAATCAAAGTTGAAATAATATCGACAATTCAAATACAAAATATATCAGTCAAAATAATGGCGAATAATCAATAAATGCACAGCAATATTTACCAATCGAAATCCAGTATTTCTCACCAGAAATACAACCAAATAAAATATAAAACAATATCAAATAACCTTGAAAAATTCCGGAATATCAATCAAAAATGGTTAGTAAATACAAAGTCAATTGCTTCTCTCAATGCTCAAATAAAAAATTTAAAGTTAAATTCAAAAGGAAGTTGAGCAAAATGGGGCCCCACGTTGGGCGCCAAAAACTTGCCACGCTTTTCAAAAGTTTGTAACCGTAGTAATTCTGAGTGCAAGTTAGCCCTGGCTAATTTGCTCAATACAAAAACAAAATAAAATACAAATCAATCGTTGGAGAGCTCGAGGTGAGTGGTAGGCGCCACCAGTTCTTATTGGCAAAAACTGGAAATCCCCCTGATGTAATTGGGCACTTTGATCACAAACTTAATAAGAGAGCTAGAGCTTTTTGAAAGAAACAAATGAAACACCGAGTCAAATTTAAATCCTCGTTTATTCAATAAAAATGGGTTGGTTGTTAGTTACTAATATATTCGCTTATCTGTGTTCCTCAACTTGGTTCTAGTGCACCTCCACGTTTCTGTTGATGATTGTGTGACCAAACAACGTTGTCAACTTTGTCCAACATAAAACTTGTAAATACGCAGGGAAGAAAAAAAACCTAAGAAGAAAGACTGTTCAAAAATATGCAAAACAACTAATAAGTGAAATTGAAATTTAATCGAACGTTTTGATTGATTGACTAACTCAAAGTTTAAAACTGGCATAAAAGAAGAGAAAGTAAGTTATTTGAAACTGTTTGATCAAGAATAAGTAACACTTTAAAGTTATAAACTTTTGTAACTACCCTGGTATATGCGATCATCAACCTCACACCAAGTTCACTAAATAATAACGTATAGCTAGAAATTGATGCGAATGAAGAAGTCCATATCCAGACAACTCAAAAGCAAGTTGATCAAACGGAATGAATTCAGAAAACAATGTTACACTTGAAAAGAAATGGTTGAGAAAATTTGTTACTTTGAAAATATAACTAAGTGAGTTCTAAGTGAAAAGGAAAGTTCTGATTTTAGTAGCCCAAAGAAAAAGATGAATAGACAAGTGAAATTGAATTAATATTGAAGCTTACCTCAATAATTGATGGCTTTACACCGTTCACTTCGTCGGAAAATGCGTATTGCGAGTGGCTGCACTGGTTTCGGCTGGTTTTTGGTCAAACCAAGGTTTACGGTTTTGGGGTATTGAGTAACCCTGGGTGATTGCGATGGCTGTGATTCCTTTTTATCAGACTACATGTGGAAACGTTGAAATTAAGGCTGATGAACGACCAAAAGCGAACGTGATTCTCACCTGAGATTGTTGCCTCAAATCCTACATACGTAGATTTTCACTTCTCCGCGGTAATAAACCAAAAATATTGACAAAAGCAATAAAAGCAAATGGAGAAAGTGAAATTTAGAAAATAATAACTTCTAATCCACTTAAGATGGCTCAAATAACCAATGCAGTTATTTTCTCCAGCAACTGTTCAGTAAGGGATCACGCAGCAAAATGGGCGTTTACTAGGGCGAATAGGACGAAAGCCGTTAAAATCTAGTTCCAGGAAGTATTCAGAAATGACGTTAATGCGACTGCTCGAAGAAAAGGTGTTGTCAAGTTCACCAAAAGTTGATGAACCAAAATTACAAGAATACAGAAACATAAATATATGAGAAAAAATAATCAAGTAAAGCAATGCGAGCAATAAGCTTGCTTTACCCACGACATAATTAAGGGCGGAAAAGTCAAAACCAAATGAGGAGAACGAGAAAACCATGTCTTAGTCTCAACACTCCCGAAAGAATTAACACTCCGGCAACAGGGCTAGAAAATCCTGCAAAAATGCAATAATTGCGATGTGTGACAGCAAAACCGCAAATATCTGCTCAATGTCACCAAAAAGTAAAATGTCAGCTGAACTGTAACCAAACAACGCGGGAAATCCAGAAAATGTAGAAGAAAACACGGAAATTAGAAGATTACCAAAGGTAGAACTGAACAAATATCGATTTTGAAGAATTATAACTGAATCAACGAAGTCGTTATCTGAAATATGCGATATTTTTAGAGTAGATAAACCAGATATGTTAACAAAACAAACCACCTGTTTTGAGTTGGAAATCAGTGATAATAGACGGGAAAAATCGACAAGGAGACTGAAAATGTGTCGAGGGAAAATAAGAGAGAAATGTTTTCATGACAAAAAGCAGCGAATGTGGGAAAATTGAGTCATTACATGACCGAGAAAATGGGTAAGAAAACGAGTGTATTTTCACGAGAAAATGAATCGTAGAAGAAAGATTGAGTCGAAGAAACCAAGGGGAGATAATTAATTGAAGAACAGTAACCGAAATAGACGAAAATGGTTACCGAATGTCGAAATCAGGGTAAGTGGAAATTTACGGAAAAACTTATCGTTTTGAAGATGAAAAGAGATGAAAAGAATCATAACAGTAGAAGTATGATTGTGAATCATGGTGGACTGGAAGTTTGGCAGAACTAACTGATTTGCTGATCAATAATTCAATTGAAATACGTGGCTTTTTGGTTTCAGAAAAGTGGAGCAGCATTGAGGAAATTGCGTTAAATAGAAGAAGAATGGATTAGATAAAAACGTATTTGTTAGACAAATCGATAATAGTCGTATTTATAATACACAACTACATAAATAAACGAATTAAACCAGAATTTCACAGAAAGTGAAAGGGATGATTTTGGCAGCCATATCGAAGTGAAGATACTTCTGAAAAAGTGGGCGAGGCCTAGACGCAAAAGTAGCTAGGTACTTGAGAAGTTTCAAGGTCGATTTCAAGAAAATTGTTAGTAATAGTTAATATTTTTCGAACCGTTACATTACTATAATCTGTAAAGCCAAAATAATCAACGGGATAGTTTTTAGTAAAACTCAATATCTTATCTTAATTTTATAAAATGAATATTGATAATATAATTGGACATTATTTTATCCCTGGGCGTCGTGAAGATCCCATCGAAATGGCAAAATATAGAACAATCTCGACCATAAGACCGAGAGTCCAGATTCTAAGACCAGGGCGAACTGCATGGAGGTATCGGAAATTGTAAGAGGTTAGGAGTCTTCTGGAGATACCTAAAAAAATCCGAAATTTTTTGATGTGGTTTGTATCTTCTGAAGTTATTTTGAATCAAATACTGGTTCAGTCTGTTTTCTCATAATGCCCATCTTTAATGCTTGGTCCTTATCCTCATATTATAATCTCAATCTTCTGTCACTTACGTTTGATAACTATCGAGATAATATTTGAATAAAATATGAGTCTCTTTCAAATTGTATTCAAATATCGAAAAACTACATCATTCAGTTCATTCCAAACTCCGCTTTTTAACCTATTTGATCAGGCTTGGTGTAGATGGAGCGGGAGCTAGAAAGACGGTGTGTGGAGAAATCAACGTTAATAAGAAATGCACACATCGCTGGCTCTCAAAAACGTGACCTATCTGGTGCACAGGCTTCGTGTCGCTACGAACCTCGTTTCGCTCTGTTTTAAAAAGATTCGACCAGATATTCCAGAGGATACAGAGACGTGTGTGTGGGTTTAGCGGAGCGAATCGACAAAAACGTGTTTTCCACTCCGATAATGTTTTATATTTCCGTAAAATTATGTCTCAAAATATTCTGTTGATACACATAAACAAATTTCAAGTAGAAGCATGAATAATAGAATGCAGAATGGAGAATAAGAATGTTCATTGACCAGTGACATAAAAGCGTCAACGAATCTAGGTATTCCCAATTTTAAAATAAAAAGGCAAAAAATTAATCATGATGAGTTTATGAAAAATAAGTTGAACTCTGTGTATATTGTTTGTACTTTTGTAATGTTCGCCAATATTTCAATGTCACTTCAAGGTACCCTGAACGTTAATGTAACTTTTAAATTGTTAACCGGATATATCATAATCAACAGATATTAAGTATAAGGAAAATATAATAAAATTGTGTAAATCGCCCCCGCTATTCTATACGGGTGTGAATCTTGGGTTCTTACGAAGAAAAATGAAATGAGGTTAAAAATATGGGAGAGAAAAATTCTGCGTAGAATATCCGGGGGCCAGAAATTAGAAAACGGGTTGTGGCGACGAAGAACCAACAAGGAGCTGAAGGAAATTTTTACAAAGTCGGACATAGTTCAGCACGTGAAAGCTCAACGAGTCAGATGGCTGGGCCATGTTACCCGTATGGAAGAGGGCAGAATAACGAGGAGAGCGCTCATGGAAGGAGTGGGAGCAAAAAGAAGGAGGGCAAGACCCAGAAAAAGATGACTAGATGCGGTCAAATCCGACCTCAGGAAAGTAGGAGTGGAGATGTGGAGGGAAGTCGCTACGGACAGAGACGGATGGGGACATATAGTGCGGAGGGTAAAAGAATACGAAGAAGAATAATTGAGTGACGATACGTGATGACTCCCTTATATGTCATGATTGTGATGAAAAATATGGATTTGTAAAGGCAGGGGCCTAAAAGGCCTGCAGTCCTGTAATATATATATTTATATAAATCGCCTCTTGTTATTCCCAGCTAGTCAACAATTTTTCAGCTTCTTCAATCGAGTGTACCTCTGTGAATTTCATGTATTATCAACCATAGATATTGTATTGTTATGAATCAATACAAGATTTTGATAATTACAAGGAAAAATAGAGATACAGATCAAAGATAATGAGGAAAGAAATCATTAGGCGGCTTCGGATATGACCACAAATAATCTTATTATGTTACAAGTTTAAAAATTACATAAAAAAGATACATAACTTGGTCAAAGTAGCTAACCACCATTTGAAAATGTTTTATATTCAGTGTTATATTGTTTTTCTATCATTACATCTGACATCATTTAGTGATTTGGTTAGTGATTTCGAGTTGTGAGTGGGCCATGGCATCACTCCACCGCGACCACTACTGGGTCTATTGTGGCTCACATGATTGCCAGGTTATTCACCCATGAGGCCCAGTCATCTAAACAGACAGATAGCCGATCTGGGTGAGGCATTATTTAGATCAATTGCAGTGATCCGAGGGCTATCGAAGACATTTTGTCGAAGGTGAGCGATCGCCGGGCACTCACAGAGAATGTGTCTGGCTGTCACTTCCTTCTCCAGGCACAGTCTGCATTCAGTGCAAAGGCAGTGACAGGTGTATAATAAGAATAATAATAATAGATCTTCATTTCAATAGCAAGGGTACGTACACAAAAAAAAAACAAATAAATTGAAACATAATGAAAAAAACCAACAATACATTATTTTTACTTGCTACGGAAAAAGAAGATACATAAACCCACCGTTACTCGGATTTCCTATGTCTATTGACTTCCAGAATTTCTCTTGCGCATTTCTTGTGTGATTGAAAGATAAATTCTTATGAGTGTCGCATGCCTGGCAGGTTCCTCCAGTATTGTATAAACTGGTGGATATCTCTGCAGCCGCGACATTATATGCAATACCTAGTGCTTGCTCTGGTCCAATGAAGTCTGACAACATACTTTCAGCTCCACTCTCCACTTATAACACGATCGCCTTAATAGGTTTACAACACAAAAGAAAAGTACCATTGAGATACCTTTGAAGTACGCAGATACACTGTTCACGATCACTCACATACATTTTGAAATATTTTAACCAACCGTCAGTCTTCTCGCTTAGTCAAGGATCTCATGTAAGTGGTGGAATTTAAATACGGCACTTACGGCTGACAATTTCGAGGTCTACCTTAATGTAAGAGGGTACCTTAAGCTGAAGGTAAAATATCCAGACTACTTATCTGGAACCAAAAATAATATAAAGGGATAAACATCGTTCACTGGAACGCATGCATCAATTTGCCTTAAAATTGATTGACGAAATCTTTCGAAAATACCCCATTCAAATATTTTTTACCGATTATGTAGATCACTTCTATAAACAATGAAATCACAAAGATATTTTGAACGTTTCTTAAAAAAAAGGGGAAGACAGATAATGGAAAAATTAGATTCACGGGTAAATTAAACATTGGATGTTTTGTATACCAGGGTCCTGCAATAGTGCGTCAGGCATCCATAGCTCGTATACCACCATCCAGGCTAGGAATTTCGTTCATGCGCAGACCTATACTATACATATGAGTGTATTTCAGGAAAATATTTTCGCAAATACAGAGTGGTTCAAAAAAAAGTGACGACATTTTTATTTTTTTAAAAATGGGACACCCTGTATTTTTTCGGATGTAAAGATTTGTGTCGGTGTTTTTTCCTATGTCAAAAATTTTCATCTGATTGGCTTTGATAGTTTTCGAGAAAAAAACAAAAATACAAAAAAAACGTTTTGCAAATAATTTTAAAGAGGGTCTTGGGTCGGTTTTTCTCCAGCTCCGCAGTGACAATTCCAATACAGTGAGTCCGAAGATTCTCCAACATCAAATGGTTTTTTTCTATTTTGTACAGGGTGTCCAAAATTTGATTCCGAATGTGACAACTTTCAAAGCAGTTTTTATCAAAATTTTCAAATGGTACATCCTTTATATCATTTTACAGTTTAATGCAGAATGAAGCTACAAACACTTTTTGTATATACGGGTCTATTTAAATTCTGAACCGTTAAAAAAATATTCACCAAAAATCATCAATATGTCAATTTTTATCAATAAAATAATATAGTAAGTATCTTTACACAAAATAGCCACGATGGAAAATCAAGCTGTTCATTGAATAGAGAAGTGCACTTGAAAAGACCTGTCCACATCTCTGAGCATTGCCGGTGAAATTGTTGCAAACGCGTCGTTTATTCTTTGTCGCATGTTCTGCTCAGTTGTTGGGGGCTCCATGTACGGTCTTTCACGTACCCCCACAGAAAAAAGTCAAGCTTGGATCAATCGGGCGACCTTGCCGGCCATCTAACTGGTCTCTCTTTTCCAATCCAGCGATTTTCGTAAATATTATCCAATAGACCTCTGACCTGTAGGAAATAATGTGCCGGAGCTCCATCCTGTTGCAACCAAATATTTTGTGCATGCATATTTGGTGGTGGATTTTAAATAAATAGCGGTAAATTGTTTGTTGAAAAATCAAATTACATTTTTTCCATAGCAACCTAAAAATATTTATTTTTTACTGATGGATGGACATAATCATGGTTTCTGGTGAATATCTTTTGAACGGTTGAGAATTTGAATGAATTTATGAATACAAAAAGTGTCTGTACCTATATTCTGCATTGAACTGTGAAATAGTATACAGGGTGTACCATTTAAAAATCTTGAGAAAAACTGTTTTGAAAGTTTATTCGGAATCAAATTTTGGACACCCTGTACAAAATAGAAGAAATCCATTTGATGTTGGAGTATCTTTGGACTCACTGTATTGGAATTGTCACTGCGGAGCTGGAAAAAAACAGTCCCAAGACCATCTTTAAAATTATTTTTTAAAATGGTTTTTATTTTTTTCGTTTTTTTCTCGAAAACTCTCAAAGCAAATCAGATGAGAATTTCGGAAATAGTATTTGGAGCTCTATATACGCAAATAACGTAAAGATCAAAATCATTACTGTAAATGGAAAACTCGAAGGAAATGTCCGCGAGCAGATAGTCGTACTAAGTGATTCCGATCCGAATGATATTATTTTCAAAACTTCATCAAGATTGAATACTCTTTCAAATAAATTATCTTTTTTCTGCTAGCTCACAATGTGTAGTGTTTGATTCCATTTGAAATCCTAACGCACCAAATGGATCACTCTTTATATTGGTGTAGTGGAATCAAATTTCTTGACTGATTGCGGAAACCTCAAAGAGACATTCTAAGCGAGCTAGTTTTTTTTCTTTTTACTTACAGACAAAGATTGAAAATACACAACAAGTCCATTCCAAGTAGGTCACAAATCTCAGCCGATTCCTGACAAGTACCTAACAGATTAAATTCATTATGACATTTGAGAATTTGAGGTCTAATTTAGCCAAAAAACATGATATGCTCACGCGCAGGTTTCGCTGACGTCATTGTGAGCCCGAATATGCAGGACTATAACTAGGAGACGAATCGACATGCGAATATCCCTGAAAATCTGTCCCTTTTTTTGCTTAGTTCATTTGAGCACTGTTGCTAGATGCGCTTTTATTTATTCATTGTGGTGGTAACGTTTATTGCTTGTCAATATTTTGTCAAGATACTTTTATCACATTTTCATTCATTTTTTCCAAATTTCCACTTCACATTCCACATGCAATGCATTCTCTATAAGGAAAAAATTGAGGTTGAATCGTCGCAACATCGTGTTTCAAGCCCATGCTTTGTTCAATGATGACTGTTGTCAATGAAGGATATGACGTCACTCAGTTACTCTATTGATTAATGCAATTAAACAAAAAAGAAATGAAAATTCTATAAATTTCAGAATAATGTATAACAAGAAATATATTCATTGGTACCTATCATCACCAAATAGTGAGAGTTGTGATGCAACCTAGCCAATACAAATTGTTGCATTTTGATAGAGTATCCGTAACGTTGTTTCAATTATGTTACCTGGGTAACATTTTTGTTTGACTTGAAATCGCTAACGACTCTTCGCCATCTGGGGGTAACAATCGAAGCTGAATTACGATTTGAAACCTGGACCACTCTTATTCATTTCGATAACTCTCCTACTTACAGTCCTCTATAAGCCCGAACCTCAAAATTCATAGATTACCTAGGTAACTGGGTCACCATGATACTAAAACAAACATGGTTAACTCACGCCTATGGAGGACTGTAACCATTGACTTTTAATACTATAGACTGGGCATCCCATTCATAAAATGGTATTAGTCTTGACGCCAACATCACAATAAGTGCGAAAGAGACAACACTATGAGTGGAAAGAGATAAAACGAGGAATCCGAACCCATCGGGCAACACCGCATGAGAACATGTGATTCTTATATTACGTACGTCCGAACTCGATTTTCATCTGGAACAGCGGCGGCACATTTCGAGTTTCTACCGTTTTGTATGAAAAATATAAATGAATATTAATTTGGGTAGGTACCTATGTCGTTATTGTTATATGACAGTATATCACATTTTTGACTTTCTGAATCAATAAAAATTGAAATTTTCATAACATTAAAAATTAAATCTCCTGCTGTTCTTCCGACAATAATGAATTACGGTTCCGAATAAAATGACAACCAAAATACAAAATATATTTCGCCTTTCTTACATATCTCTAAGGCCATTTTACTCAATTTGCCAGATGATTTTTGTTTTTGGAGGCGGGAAACTGTATGGTCTGCCGGTGAGTCATGATTTGCAAGCTTCCCGGTTTCAAATATTTGATTCCATCAATGTCACGTAAATAGTCTTGTGGGTTAAAATGGGCCGAACACAAAAAGGGAGGTTTGATTCGAAGTCGGTCCTCGTCAATCCTCACCAAAGAACACCAAATATTTCGCAGCTCTTCATTCTTTGGAAATCTAAAATTGGATAACAAGAAAAAAATATAAAAAATAGGAAACAGCAACGTTTCACTTTTCTTGTTTCCAATACATAAGTATATGTACAAGCGAAAAGTATTATAAATAAATGGCCGAAAAACTACTTTTAACTATACCAAAATGATTATCAGTGCTGGAAAGTGAGTGGAGATAAATTCAAAGAAATATGGTGCAGGAGTCAAACTAAACAAAGACCGCAAATATTGGTATACCTGCAAATTGAAGCAGGTAAGCAATATTGTTTATTGGTCTATTCTTCTTCAAATTAATGTCTAGACATAAATTTAATTTTGTATGTTTAGACATAAATTTGGCCCAAAAACATTTATGTCTAGATATACATTCAAAGAAGTATGGGCAAATAAACAATACATAATGCGTAGGTACCCTGCTTGAATTTGCAAGTACCAATATTTGCAGTTTCTATTCACTTTTCGCATTCTCCAGAAAATTAAACATTTTTTATATATCCTATACCTACCTTAAAAACAAAATTGCCATTTTTTCTGGCACGTTTTAAAATGTAAAGGTTTATTCGGAAGCCTTGGGAACAGGGTAAAATAGATATTTACCCACCATTGAACTTTTATTTAAAACTTTTTTCCAAACGTCAAATTAAAAAGTGAATTGCGGGGTCCATTTAGCTGTGCCCTGTACAAGGTTTTTTTATATATTAATTTAGACCCCCTTTATCTTTTTTATTTGACGTTTCTGACAAAAATGTCCCTTCATAAAAGTCTATTGATTGGTTTCGAGCAAATTGTTGGAAAAACTATATTTCGCTTTTACAGGAAGAAAGACTGGGCGTCGTCAAAATTTTTAATTCCAATTGAAAGGTATAGGCAAAGAGGGCGATATCTCAAAAAGTTAATTTCGAGATAAACGCGAGGTTTTAAGAGCTCTAAAAAGTGATTATAATAATAATAATTGTAAAAGTAAGCATTCTTACTGAAGACTTCAACCTTATTGTGATAAAAAAAAACGAAAATAAGACAGTTGAGGAAGTATCCAATAAATAATTCATCTTGACTGTGTATGAAATAATCGAGGAAATAATGGAATAGGTATTCAAGTAATATGAATATCCTTTCTTATTTGAGAACAATCGGTTCCTATTGCATAAAACACTACCATTCAGGCTTTTTTACCAAATCAGTTTCATTTTTTCGCTGTTACCTATTCACGAATAAAAGCAAACATTTAAACTTCCTGAAGATTGAAAAATCCTCATTTTCATGAATGAAATATGATGATGCCTACACTCTACACCACTGGATCCCTCTCCAGTCAATGCTCAATGCAAATTTGACACTTACCTGTGAATGGTGATTTCTGGATCCGAATGGTCCAGTTTTTGACACAGCAAGCACAATCTTACCATTTTTCACGAATAAAGTCCCAATACAACACTTCACAAGCACGAAAGTAGAAGTTTTCAAGTTGACACCCCATGGCATCACCGCACTACCTTCAAAATCGAAACCAGCTGTTTAAAGGCAGCGTTGCCGTGTACTAGGACTAATATTTACTATGTATCGCCTGTATCCAATGCACAAAAAATCATTATTTAATGAATGTTAGTAATTAAGCTTTGAGTAGCACCTAAATGTTTCACATTATTTATGATATGAAATAATATCATCATTAGACACTATCACCGTTGTTCAACATTGAGTTGATTCACACGAAATCATGGTTGTAAATGTTTCTGATTATGCGATAATCTAGAATAGTGAACCTTGATGCACCTTCTTGAAAAATGAACAATACTCAATCCTCCTTAATTTTCATTGTATCATGTCTTATCAATCAATTTCGTACACAGAGGAATTTTCATTGATGAAGATTTTCCCAAATCGGCAACCGCGTCCAAAGCAGGTCAGTTTTCGGCGACGCAGATAGATATAACTCGACAAGGATAGCGATACAGTGAATTTCTCAAGACATACGTCCAAAATTGGATGATGGTGCCATTATTTTTGAAGGTTTCCTTCTCTAAAGCCTTATAAAACTCAATGACTGTAACTAGGAGAGTAATCGAGATGCATAAAAGTGGTCCAGGTTTCAAAATGTAATTAAGCTTCAATTGTTACCCCCAGATGGCGAAGAGTCGTTGGCGATCTCATGTCAAACAAAAATTTTACCTAGGTAACATAATTGAAACAACGTTACGAATACTCTATCAAAATGCAACAATTTTTATTGGCTAGGTTGCATCAAAACTCTCACTATTTGATGATAATAGGTACCTACGAATATATTTCTTGTTATACATTATTCTGAAATTTATAGAATGTTCATATTTTTTTGTTCAATTGCATTAATTGATAGAGTAACTGAGTGACGTCATATCTTTCATTGACAACAGTCATCATTGAACAAACCATGGGCTTGAAACACGATGCTGCCGTCGCAACCTCAATTTTTTCCTTACAGAGAATGCATTGCATGTGGAATGTGAAGTGGAAATTTGGAAAAAAAGGATGAAAATGTGATAAAAGTATCTTGACAAATTATTGACAAGCAATAAACGTTACCATCACAATGAATAAACGCGCTACTAGCAACAGCGCCCTCAAATGAACTAAGCAAAAAGAGGGACAGATTTTCAGGGATATTCGTACGTCGATTCGTCTCCTAGTTATAGTCCTCCATACTCACGCCATAATATATTAACTCTCGCACATACCCCGCAGAAGTCATCACGTGACCTACCCCAAATCTATACGATCAATGTCACGCGTGGACGTCATGCGTGACCCAGTCCAAATTTCGACCAGCAAAGTTATAAGGTCACGTTATTTATGTTTTAGATCTAACCTCACTTCAGGCTCGCGGTGACGACATGCGTGGCTTGGTTCTAATTTCGTCCAGCAATTGATCATATTTTGTGTGTTTTAGTATCATGGCCAAATTAAATGCCATAACTTGCTCCCTGATTGAAATGAACAAAATAGGGTACTGCTTCTGTTGTGTTGTGAAACATGCAATATATCTGTTTTCGGGTCACCCCGAAAAAAAGTTTATCAATCGACCGATTTGTCTAGAGTTTTATTTTAATTGTAGAGCTTGACAGACTCTATCTTCTCACCAAAAATGTCCTCGCGCACACAAAATCCAAGGCCTACTTTGCCAGTTCTTGAGAGCAAAATTTTGAAAAATCACCAGCGATTTTTTTTGAAAAAATCTATGCACGTCACTGGATCCAAAACGGGCCTATACAATACCCCTGAAATATAATGGCCAGATTGCTGATCGCGTGACGTCATGTTTAGTAGGTGGTTGTCAATGTAACATGACACGTTCAAGCATTAAAACGCGCGCAGCCAGATACATGGTTGCCATATCATCGGCTATGGCTGTGAATATAACGTGACATGTGTCTATAGGAGACCGAATACTGCGCGCTGTCATTGTGACAAACGTTAAAGGTCAAACAAATTTAAAAAATCAGTGAAATAGTGAGAAGAACAATCATTCATTCAGTGGATTATAAAAGTCCGCAGATAAACAATGTCGCGAATGTTTAGTGTTGTTGGTTGTCGGTCCAACTATAAGCGAAATCGAAGATTTGAGTATTGAGAATGTGCCGGTAAAAAAAAAGCAAACTTTAAAAAACACTCGGAGTTCTTGTTTTGGACAGCGGTGACAGCACCGATTACTTGAAGAGCTGATGCAGTTTACTGAACTTGAGTGGTAAACGATTCAATGGATCAAGTGATAAATGACATTATCAAGAAGCAAAATGATGTAGGACCTGAAAATAAAACATTGAATAATAATTCAGACCCTCAGCAAAAAATGAACAAGTCAAGAGCATAATATTGCAAAAATGTAAGAACATAACACCAACTTTTGTTATAGGTAGGTACGTTTGATTGTTTTCCCATTTGTAGTTCTGTGTTTTTATTATATAATAATTCAAAAAGTTATTCCCCATTAAAAGCTTTGCAAGGTCTGAAACCGAGAATGCAAACATCAGAATGGCAAACTTTAATCAACTACCTACATACATTTTTCACCTATAAAATTGGTACCTATGACCAATCATGATCTTATAGGCTTTCCAGAATTATTGTATGATTTTCTATTTCAACATAATTGACATGGATTGTCGTCCTTTCTTGTTCATATAAGAAAGACAAGAATAAAGAAGGAATTATTTGCTGGTGTAAGCTTTTATAAAGTACCTATATGATTAAAATACAGAACCAAAAATTGGAAAACAATTAAATGTACTTTCCTACCAATTAGAAAAGTTGGTGTTATGCTCTTACATGATTTCAAGATTATGCTCTTGACTTGTTTATTTTTCGCTGAGAGTCATCAACTTTGTCTGAACTCTTATCCAATGTTTTATTTTCAGGTCCTACATCATTTTGTTTCTTGATAACATCATTTATCACTTGATCAATTTTATCTTTTACCACTCAATTTCAATAAACTGCATCAGCTCTTCAAGTAATCGGTGCTGTCACCGCTGCCCAAAGCGAAGTGTTTTTTACAGTTTGCTTTTTTATACCGGCACATTGTCAACACTCAAATCTTCGGTTTCGCTCTTCGTTGGACCGACAACCAACAACAGTGAACGTTCGCGGCATTGTTTATCTGGGGACTTTTATCATCCACTGGATGAATGCGATATTCTTACTATTACAATGATTTTTTAGATTTCTTAGATCTTTGACGTTTGTCACAATGACAGCTCGTAGTATTCGGTCTCCTATAGACACGTGTCACGTTATATTCAAAGTCATGGCCGATGATATGGCAATCATGAATCTGGTTGCGCGCGTTTTAACACCTAGGGGTATATGCACCGTAGAAATCTAATCCGGATGAAGGCTTCATCGCGATTATTTTCCATTAGGTGGCATGGAAGATAATCGCGATAAAGACTTCATCCGGATTAGATTTCTACGGTGCATATAGGGGATATGCACCGTAGAAATCTAATCCGGATGAAGTCTTTATCGCGATTATATTCCAATTTTTGGATGCACCGCAGCGCTTGAGCCTGAATCGGTCGCTTAACTCTGATCGTCCCATTTTCTAGGCTTAATCGAAGAATTTCAACTAATTCTAACCTACTAATTCTAATATTGAATTGAATAGGTACCTATTTTTGTGGGTAGGTACAAAAAAAACAGTGTACCTATCACCACTCGGATATCTACCGCATATTTTACCTATGATTTTTTATCGTTCAATCGATCGACTCAATTTGGATTGGTGTTGAAAGTAGGTAACTTCCTATCTATATTCTGTAGAGGTATCTGATGGCTACCTATCTCAAAGTTTTGTCTTATTCTAATTCAATTCAAATGTTTAAGTTTATGGGTAAACCCAGACTCCTATAAACAAATAGACTTGTTGATTTACTTTTTTTATTGAAGCTTTGGATACTTATCATCTCTACAAGATAAACTAAAATAAAAACCTTTGAAACTGATGGTCTCATCACTCTTTATTTATTTTCCCTAATGAGATTTTTTCATTCAACTTCATTCAACTTCATCCAAGTCCCAATTTATAACAGATATCCCAATAGAAGAAGGTTTGTGTTTTTATCAACTATATAAGAAATTATTTTAATTATATTTGTTTTTCCTTTTTCCTTGAGTTGTCAAACCATGCGTTTTCCAAAAGTTGTACATATTTGTAATAATTTCGAAGTAGATAATGATTTTGAGAATTATACAATATTGTTAATTTATCAATGGGCATTCCTCGGGGCATTCCTTACAAAATCATTTAATTAACCGCTTGTTTTTTCTAAAATATATTTTTTTGTGTTGTAAAAAGTGATGTTTTTATTTATCATCAGGTGGATGGGATTGTTATTCTTGCTGTATTAGACTAGGTATACAGTATATGATAACCACTCACTATCATGAAATCTAAGCCCAAGAAAAGAGGAAAAGCAAATATAGGAATGATTCAAGAATAAAAGTTGATACCTACACCAAATATTGAATTTACAAGAAAAACCCCTTGGCTAATGTTTGCTAAACGTCATATCAGGCTTGCGAATGTAACTGATCCATATAGTTGCTCATTTTCCATTAAAACTTGCAAGCAAATAGCAAAACTCAATACAAATCACTCAACATAAATTTCAAAATTGTAATTGATATGTTTTTCCAGGTTATTTTGTGACGTTGTCAAATGTCTCACCAGGGATTAACGACCCTTGCAGCGAATTCTTTGGTGCATACAAAACACCGCTTAATCTAACTTTGAAAATTAATCGAGATTGGCTAAGCTCACATACGGTGCATTAGCTGTTATGCTTGAACCTTTGACAATCACCTATTAAACATGACGTCAAACGATCAGCACTCTGGCCTTTATATTTTAGGGGGTATTGGCCTATACCAAATTTCACAGAAAAAAAAATATTTATTTTTCAATTTTTTTTAATCCTTGCCTGTGGTGAAATCACTTTATAGTAAATTTTGATCATAATTATTGTGGATGATGGCTTGGTGTAAATTACCTGAATTCAGTGGTTTTTTCATGAACAACTGTGAAGATTTGAAAAATAAATGAATAATCTACTTTTATTCACGAAATAGTTACTACTTGGTACTTTCTGGCAAAAATTGGTATTGGCCTGTTTTGAAGGATGCCGAATCCAGTGGCGTGCATAGATTCTTTTTATAAAAATCGCTAATGTGGTTTGTCAAAATTTTGCTCTTAAGAACTGTCAAAGAAGGTCTTGGATTTTTTGTGAGAAGAGAGAGTCTGTCAACCTCTACAATTACAAAAAACTTGAGCTAAATCGGTTGATTAATAAACTTCTTTTCAGGGTGACTCTAAAACAAATGGGACACACTGTAGATATAACTATTATAGCATTTATATTGTAAGTTGTTATTATACACGTTCAAGCAAATACATTTTGAGCAAAGCCGAAAAAACGCATCACAGTTCAATTTGTGATCATTGCAATAAAACCAATTTTGACAACCTTAACGACTTTCATCCTAAAATGTTGAACTGTCACTGCAAAAAACATAACTCACTGTAAACGTGTAACATGATTTTTCAGGAATCAGATGTTTTCTACGTCACTTGGAATCGGTCTACTAGTTGAATTCGGGATTTTCAAAACATATACGACCAAATCACGTGCCGGACTATTGAGTTCGATCAAAACTTGCGGAGGCACATGATCTGATGGTGTATGACTTAACCGTTATCACCTGACAAAAAATCTGTCACATCTGGGATGATAATGCCGAACTCAACTACTGAACAACAAATTATTGTCTCAATCAGCATACATTTTATCGCTTTCAAAAACATATATCTGAATTGGAACAAGCACAAAAGTCGCAAAAATATTGCTGTTAATTTTCAAAAGCGCTATTCGTAATTTGGACAATTATCAAATATTTCCAAACATTCTTAGCATTAACAATAATATCTGGAATGCTGCAAACTGAACACTCCGAGTTTATGGGAAGTACAAAAACATGAAAAAAAACTTTGTTTTTTTTGAAACAGCACTTTCTTTCTCATAAAGAACCTGAACAGCGCTTACTCAGACATTTCTAAATTTTTTTCTTCAATTTTATTTATTCAAACGTTTTTTTTGGCTCAAAATAAACTCGAGTGCAACTGTATCTGCCCATAAGAGACGATCCCTTTTTCGTTTTCTTACTATAAGCCCGAGGAGTCCAGTTTTATACCCCCAATAAATACAATTTGAGCCTTGGTGAAAAAAAGGTTCAAAGACGTTAAAAGTTAATTTGTTGCCGTCGTGTCATGACAATAAAAATATATACTTATCTTATGAATGTTTTTTTGGGAACACAGACACATGAACATCTGAATGAATCAAAGTCAAAGTAAAACTGTTTCAATGCGATTATCATTGCCAAGATCATTTCGGAATCGATTTCGGCAATATCCGATTCCATACTCACATTTTCCGAAAATAAAACCTTCCACCACAATATGTTCGTTATTTTTGAGGCAATAAAATCAGAGACCTGACATTTGAGGTCTCACAAAAGGTTACAGAAACTTGACCAGTGAACGAAATTACTTTTTGACGACAAGGGAATACGCTCTACTTTAGTATTTATTAGATCACGTTTTTTCCTTCTACAACAAAGGCTTTTGCGGAAAGAACTTGGTTTTGTCATGTATAGTTGAATTGAGTTTGAGTGTAGTTGGAGATTGTTGGCAATGACTATTCAATTTGGAAATGATTGCGATTCAGATAACGTAATAGAAAAAGAATGACTGACCATGACACAAGGGAGAGAGGTTTTTTGAAATGTTCAAAATAATATGATAATGTTCTAAAAATACAACGCATTCCATGTTCAAGCTATTATTATAAAGAAAAAGGCCAAAAATCCACTAGAATATCCAACCTATAGCCTTGTAGGTTTGTGATATTTACGTAATGAACGTCTCATATGATTCGAATCATATGAAAATAGAATGAAACACATTTGATTTGTTCTTGGAGAACACTTTGAGCTTTGCGAAAGGCAGCATTTTCTAAATGGGGGTGATGCCATTTAGTTGAATTAAATTCAAAGTAAACCGTTTTTGTCAGCGAGAAATATTCTCGAAATATTTTATCTATTGATGTTTTACTCGTTCACAACATTTTATCGACCGCTTCTTGTTTTGAGCGTATACATTTGAATTCAATACCAAATCTTTTTCATGATGGTTGGAAAAAAGGAAACAAATAATATTTAACCAAATAAGTCATGAGATGAATATTCAAATGAAAAAAAAAATCACCACAAAAGATGTGGGTAGCAGTTTTTAATAATAGGAGAAAAGGTGACAGAAAAAAAAAATTATATTCAATAAAACCATCACGGCCCTCTCACGAATACTCTTCCGGTCCAATGAAATTTACGTTTTATCTTTTTCCCATTTCGCTAAGGTTAGACGTATGGGGGTAAATTTTGTGATGCAAAATTTGCTCCCTACAAACTGATGGATGTTTATTCTTACGTAAGATGTATTTATGTGGTTTTACGTCTATCTAATATTATTTTTTTTTTTTTTAGGTGAGACGATATTGGAGGCTTAGCAAACTCTACTTGTTTGAGGAACTGTTGTTATTCTCTTCTCCGTCGTCGTCGAAAAGGTTAGATTATGTCCAATCACTTAACAATACTATACATAGTTTGATTTATTTTGTTGAAAAGGAGGTGATCAAGAGGAGGTGATCAAGAGGAGGAGATTACTAGAATGTATTGGTTTAAAATAAAACAGAGAAAGCTTTTTTTTTTTCTACAAATATTATTGGAGGTTCTGATCAGTAAAACTTTTTCTTTAACCATGATGCATTCTTTTTCCAATTTCACTATAAACTTTTCCGTGTATTCAAATCAAGAATGCCACGGATCTGAGGGAAGCCACAAACTCTTGACAAAATGATGTATGTACGCAAAGCCTTCCACCATCAATAATATAAGTACTCGAGTCTCAACTATTTCCTTTTTCTTCGTCTCTCTAGCTCAAGGTTCCAGAAAGATATCTTGTACTATCTGAATGTTATTTGGACTGTCTGTAGAAGATCATTTCTTGAGCATTTTCAATAAATAGTGTTTCATTTTTCCAACCGCCACTATCCGCTACAAAACGAATTGTGTGGATGTGTTTCACAGTCAGAGACAATAAGTGAAATATTGCGGAAGATAGAGCTGCAATTTGAGCTAAAGACACCGATATTAAAAATCCCTACAAACTCATTTTTATCGTATGCCTGCCTTTGAGTGCGCGATTGGTCGTAACCGTAGGTGCCGAAGTCGTGAGTGACTCACGTTCATTTGAAGGTAGCACTAACTGTTTCAAAATTTGTATGAGGCATACTTTTCGCTAAAATATATTGCAGAAAAGAAATTTGTTTGGCTCTTGCAGGCAGTTTTTGAGTATTATTGTAATTTCCACACATTGATTTGTGTTATTTCACACGTTTGTGAAAAATCCTCCACTACTTACTATACTGTAACTGAAATGAAGGAGTTAGTTGGCATGATGCGCTCTTGATTTGCACGGCTCATCGTAGATTTTTCTAATCTATTGCCCGTGTCAATGATCTGTTGAAGAGACGAAGAATGTCTTTTACTTGAACAAATGTCAAATTAACCCTATTCTTCAAAAAACTTCACATCTTGTTATATGGTTCTGAAGCATGCAAGTAGCACAAAAACCCCATCGAAGAGAAATCTGATGCTTGTAATATTGATCCAACAACATCTAATAGTCACTATAATTCTTCTTCCGAACACGTTCCCGACGAGTATTCAAATTTGTCGTAATTTGATAATGTTTTTTCGGGCAAGAGGAATATTTTAGAGTTTTTTATTCATTGGGTGGTGTTAATGGAGAAAAGTAATGGCTCTTACTTCAGTGCTATCCTTGTCAGTTTTTCATAAAGTGTATAAGTTTATCTCAATAAATCTAAGCTAAAGCTGTTACTTGTTTTTTATTTACTTCACCTATTGAAGCGAACAATGTTGGTTTTTGAAAACCTTTGTAAATGAATTTGCTCAGGACGTCTTGATGGATAGAACTTTTTTTATTTCTTGTTATCTCGGATAGAAGTTTGATTAGTTATCCACTTTTTGACCCCTGTTCAAGATAATTCGATTTTGGTCAAGTGTTCGATTCCCTAGAGTGATGATAATCCAATAAATTGTTGATAAGGTTCTTTGTATTGATGATAGGATCAAGCTTCTCTTGTGCACTTACCGATTTTGATTTCTTCTGATCATCAACACACCGATTTTGGCCCTTATAAAGACGTATATTGAACGATCCTAGAGAGATTATTGGAGGAATTTGTTATCTTTTGATAGCTTAGCTTTTTGTATTGCCGCTGAATTATTGTTTACCCTTCTACATGGTTGGTGATTCTGATATTTCGGTCACTTCTGAAAATGTGAGCTTCTTCTTCTCATAAGAGCAACTCGCTTTCCAAGTGCTACTCGGAAACTAATACGAAATCATGATTTCTCAACTCAAAAAACTTCCGGAAAATCAATTTCGTCCAAAAATTCATTTTTTTTGCAAAAGTTATTTGAAAAAGGTCGATAATAAGATTTCCAATTCGGATTCAATAATTTCCATGTATCTCTGTAACGAAGCCTGATGGCAGAATTTTTTATTGAAGTACAAACATTATTATGGATACGACGGTTCAACTACTAAAATCCCCTGCCATTTTTGATGCATTCATTTTATTTTTTGATTTGCAAAAATATACTCAGTGACATTGAAAATGCAACACCCGTTGGAAGTGCTTAAATGTTCACTGTCATTTGCAAACATATTGACCTATCACTAAGTAGTTAGTGATAAGATTTTGAGCCCGAAACATCAAGAAAAAACTGAGATATCCTACCTTAATGTTAATAATGTGTTGATGCTCCTCTGTTCACTACCTCTCGTGGCGTCGTCGCGGCATCGATTCGATAAGGTGGTTGATATCTTCTTGTCGTAGAGAATACCAGGACACCTGGTTTTTGTTGCGTAGAGCTTCCAGTGTTTGCGGGGGGTGCGGTATATTATGCAGCCTTCTTTTCGTCATAAGGCGGACAACGCAAGACCACATGTAACTCGTGTAACTGTTGACTTTTTTGAAGCTTCCTGTATAAATCTTTTTCCCTGCCATCCCCGGATTTCCAGACCTTTCTCCAATCCAGACTTTTCTCCAATAGAACTTGTCTGGGATATGATGGAAAGAAGGCGGCATAATTCAAAGCACCACTCGCAAACACTGGAAACTCTACGCAATCAAGTTCAGGTGTCCTGGGATACTCCAAGAAGACATCAACTACCTTATCAAATCGATGCCGCGATGACTCCACGAGAGGAAGCGAACAGAGGAGCATCAACACATTATCAACATTAAGGTTGGATATCTCAGTTTTTACTTGATGTTTCGGGCTCAAATTATAATCACTAACTACTTAGTAATGGGTCAACATGTTGTCAAATCACAGTGAACATTGAAGAACTTTCAACGGGTGTTGCATTTTCTATGTCACTGAGTATATCTTAGGTGATACTCAGAAATGGATGACAAAATTGACTTAGCGCATCCAAATTTTATGAAAACACTTATCAAATACAAAACATTCCGCGAAACTTTTCATTTTGTATATCTGTGTTATTTTATTGTTGTCACATCTGATGCGACTGACGATATGCATCGTGACGATATACAGGGTGAGTCTGAAATGGGTGCGAATCTTGTCATGGTGGATAAAGCAATGTAGGATCACTTTTTTTAGGTATAGGAACATGTGTCCGCAGTGGCGGCTCGAGGTTAATTCAATAAGGAGGTCAAAATGATATGACGTGTGGGTGGAACAACGCAAACATTCGGAGAGGGAAAAAATGTCAAGAGCCACCCAACCTTCAACATTTAACGGAATATGTTATGTTTAAATATGAAAAAAAAAATCGAAAGAAAGCAAATACATGGTTGGAATAAATCGCACTGAGCGCAAAAAAGTAAAAAGCACCAGTAAAAGATCTCGTCAATTTTTAAAATTGTTGAAAACGTACCTATTCATAATATGTAGTTAAGAATCATTCCTCTTTACACAAAGTTCAGTCATGACATTGCACTATACACAAGAAAAATAAGAAACAAAAAACTCAACCTCGAAATTTCTATTCACTATTCTATGTTTCTCCGATGCGTTTTTCAAATGTCAAATCATCTCTTTAAAATTAAAAATTTCATCCACTGCACAACGATCCGACGGATCCGATATTTTAAAAACGGAATTTGAATCCGTGACCGATTACCGATATTTGTACACGATCAGCCCGCAAAATAAAATCAATAGCAATCTATCAGCTGACTTGCCACTAGTCGACAACCCCTCATAATATGTGACGAAGAAGGAAGACGTTCAAAAACGAGAGCGCAGGTCGCAAATCACTAGCGTGCCAGTGGGAGGTGTCAATGCCGATTTACGCTACGATACGTTTTCTTATTCTAACACGCTGATTTCACGCTAACCACTTCTCTTTCTCTCCGATGCTTCCAGCCGCTTATGCGTGATGATATTGCATTTAAATAGGCAAGCGATTTTTGGTCCAAGATTGTAAGACGCTTTTTAAGATGTGTTGGTGAGGAGACGCTGAATAAGATGTGTATGAGGTATTATGACGTGCACGCACTATGGGATGTATCAATGGAAGTTTTTATTGGAGAATATAATCAAGGTAAATCAATATAAAATCTGAAAGTGATTATTTGGGAGGCCAATGACCATTTGACCCTATTGTAAAGCCCCGTTGTGTATCCGTAAACGTCTACTTAAAAAAATACAGAATGTTTAAAGGAAAACTACGACTTTTTGAATCTACGATAAAAAGTCGAAATCATTATTTCTATTATTTTCCTCATTATTTTATTAACAAAACGTTTGTGGACACATATCCCCTTACAAAAAGTGATTAACCTACTAAAGCATATTTACCATGTTGGAATGCGCACTTATTTCAGAGTACGCCAGTAGATCGTGTGATATTGTTTCGACTGAGATCGTTGACCATTCCATGTTATGGACTTGGGGCTCTGTAACTCGGACAGACGTTAGATAATTGACTTTTTCTGTTTACTCTTATGAATTTCCCAATAATTGTAGTAACCGGTATCCAATGATAATATTTGTTGGTATCCACGTTGATTTTATATTTGCAATCAATGATTTCCCAATAACTAGATATAGCCCGACGTCTCTTTGTGTAACACATGTTTATACATTGAGGGGAGAAAGGAATTCTTGCGAGAATTCTTGCGAGTTTGCCAAACTGCAAATTTAATAAGTAGCTACCTTGTATTCAAGATATTTTTATTCTAATTAAAAATACTCTATACTCTATGAGTGCATCTCCGGTAGTTACCAATTATATAATATGTACATTTTTAGATCACCAGTGATAATAAAACATTTTCAATGAGAACCATATTTTTCCATGAACCTTGGTTACTTATGTAGACACGATGCAACGAAATACATCTGGCAACACGACTCAAATGCCTATTTGAGATCAACCAATCACAGCTGATAGTCATTGTAACCAATCCTAGCCTGAAGCTCCCTTGGAACACTGTTGTCGGCTTGTTCAAAATTCAATATTTTTGAAGGCCGAACAGCTGATTCATGTGAACAAAACTTATCAATAATCAGTAAATTATAACTGTCCTATAACAACAACGATATTGAAACAAATACAAATTTAAAACTAATCCTCGTTAATACACTGGTTAATCCCTTTTAATGAAAAGTAAAAATTCTGAGTGCTTTTCATTTGCAACAAGGTAACGTTGAACGAACGTTGTACGGATTCAACGGACGAGATGTGAATAATAACATGTTTATTAAAGTGACAAACAATTTGCCAGGAATCTAGGGCATACGCTAGTTCTAGTGTTCTAAGTTTGAAATAGCTTCTGAGCATGAACAGTGATTGAACTTCTAGAACTTTTTCTTTTCTGGGAACATTCGCTCAACTAACCTCATTGTAATTTTATTTTGAGCTTTTTGTTAGAAAGTGCCTTAAGCAACCGAAATCGATTCGAAAGTCTGTAAGTTGGAGTGCGCACAGGAGTGGCAAATGGCTTACGGCGTGGCATTGACAAAGCTTATAGTTCTAATTTATGTTACTGCCAAACCATTTCGCTGTTGGTTGCCGTATTCAAATACATTTTCAACTTCAACGCTTCTGTCACTGACCAGAACCATGTACGCCACAGCCATAATCGTGACAGTTTTGTTACTCGACTAAACAACACAAGAAACGTTTATATGGAGTATGGTATCATGAGACCATTCCAATTTGGTCTGTCATTAACGTCACTTTCAGCCAATCGGCGGGCTGCAAGCTGCAAGTGACGTCAATGACAGACCAAACTGGAATGGCCTCATGCTACTCTTCTCCATGAAAACGCTTAAGATTTATCATGATAGGTCTGTTCATAGAACAATCACAAACCAGTCAGAGCCAATCAGCATTCAGCATTTGCAGTTTGCAAATTATTTCTGACTGACATTGACCAATCGATGATACGCTGACTGGTTTGACTGTTCTACGAATAGGTAAATGACGAACAAAATTTGGATTAAATCTGATGACTCAAAATATTTTAATGGAACTCAACCACAGCCTAATGTTTATTTATTAATATTGAAAACGTGCAATGCAATGGTCTAACCAAGCAAGTCTATTGAATAATAATAGCCATACATACTATTTAACTACTCAATTTCTATGATAATAATACATGATAGCTTTGCTAGGGTTGGCCCTCCTCTCCACAGACGGCCTCATTTAGGAAATGGAAATCGACAATTTGGTGGAAGCTTTTTGAGTATTATCATTATTATGACGTCAAAATACGTTTCCGTCCCCCTCAGTTGATAAAAACATCGCCAATATTCATACTTATTATACAGGGTATCCCTTCGGAAACAAGCTTGATTTATATATAGAAATATATCAAAGTCTATGAGGCACTCAAGCTAAAATATTTTCAAGATGGTGGCACTTCCGGTTATACCGGAAGTTGGTGTCAACTTGCTTATTTTAAATAGAACACCCTATATTTTATTGCATTTTTGGATTCTACGTAAAATTCTAGGGAGATTTGATGTACCATACCTAAGTATAAGAGTTTTTGAAATATTTAAGATTTTATGTCAACACTGACGTTTTTAGGATCTAATTTAAATGTAAATTTTTCGTATCAGAAAGCGTTTTTGTTGAGCTTGTGTTGGATTCCTTATTGAAATGGACATCCTTTAATAGATTTTTTAGAAAATTCCAATAGACCGTTTCCAAGTACGTCACGAATCCCAGCTGATTTCTGAAAATGACATTAGAATGTTGAGTTGAAGGTTGGCCAAAACATCAAATGTCATAAGCCATAACGTGCTCGCTGAATAAAATGAACAGATATTAGACGTTTCCATGTGACGTGTCACTACAAATGTCAAATCAATGATCAATAGTTGATCGAGGTCAGGCGCTCGTGTCATTTCATAAAAAAGTAAGCAGAGTGAATAATGATATAATTTTTAATAACTTTTCGTCATGTTTCGTAGACCCCTATGATATAGTATTGTTTAATCAGTTCGCGTTAACATACTGTACATAATGACTCGATCTTGTGCGGTGTATAAGTGCTTAAAACGAAGTATTCGGGAAAGAAACAAAAAGTTCTTTGGATTACCGGGAATTCGAGGACTATCACCTTGTCGATGTTGAGAGGGCTCAGTAGTCTTCAAGTCCAGAAAGCGATGCCGGTGGTAGCGTAGCTACTGGTAGGGCCACCCTTGCCTGTGAGGTTTCGAAGTGACAGACATGAAGCTTAGATAGTCCACAACATGATAGCGTCTGCATGCTTACAACTTACTCTATTAAAAGTATTATTATGCAGCAAAAAGATAAAAACATTGTTTTGAAATCATTTTTCAAACCATTTTTTGTATGAATCTAATAACATAAGTTGATGGTAACCTTTTTGTTTAAATTGAAACATCTCTTTAAGATTTGTTTAGGTATTTAGGATTTAGAAAAACCAGTATTTTCTTCTGAAAACTAAATAAGCTGAAGTACGGCAACGCACCAAAATTGGGTCCGCCCTTATCGATCGGATTTTGCTTAAACGTTTCATTCATAATTCGTCTCATTGGCGTCTCTTGGTTTTTGACTGGGGTTTGATAATGATTTTGTGAATGTTTATTGTGTTATTATTCTGGTTTAGTTTGTAGTGCTTGATTATTTACTCATATGGTATATCGAAATGACTCGCAAGAGTCGAGCTTTCAGTAAATAAGAATCAAATCTAGATTTTAGTCTTTTGTCTAACATATTTCATGTCAGTGTTCAAACAATGTCTAGATTTTTTTATAAAATGATCAAAATTATGTACCTATACTAGATTAAGAAAACTGATTATATGGCCATCTAGGGAACAACTTCTTAAATGAACCCCACAATGTTTCATGGAGGCGTAAGTAACTGTTATAATTGACTGCTTTGAAATCAATATTAAAAAGTCAAAGCACCTTGGAGCACAATGAAGTACTTGGTCATCACATAATACCATTAAAGTATTGATTGGATTGGAATAGCTCCACCTGGGTCCATTTCATTTATTGCCCAAGGATATGGAGGTCGCATCAGTGATAAGAGGATAGCTGGAGATTGTGGAATATTAGAACATTTGCAACCAGGAGATCTTATTTCAGCGGACAGAGGATTCCTCATCAGTGAAAGCGTTGGTTGGCAACAGTCAAAGTACCAGCTTTTTTGAAAGGCAAAAAGCAACTAAGTCCTCAAGATATTCAAGACACTCGCAATTTAGCCCACGTGAGAATACATGTCGAACGTGTAATTGGAGTGTTAAAACGAAGTACAAAATAATATTGTGCCCCTATTCCTCGTTTAAAAAAAAGCTAGTGATGTGGCAGTTATTGATCAGATTTGAACTGTTTGTGCTGCCCTTGTTAGATTGTGCCCCTTAATTGTTTCCCAAGAATAAATTTGTTTCCATAAAAAAATGTGTCATTCTCATTTACTAATTTAATTAGCAAAATATTTCAGTTTGCGTTATCCTTGGCAAATCATCCAAAGGTAGCACAAAACTTGGTATATCCAGCAAATAAGTATCCACTTCAGCTAAATGTTTCAACTTCTTGACATATGCCTTTTCTTGCTCCCAGTTGTCAGGCATAATGACTGAGGTTATTGAAGGACAAAGTGATAAACTAAAAAAACATCGATAATAAAAAGAATACTTTTCAAATAATCACCAATTTACCAACACTAATCACTATTTCAAATAAACTTTCTTGTCCAATATAAGCACACAATTATTGTCCGACAATAATAATTATAAGAAAACCGCTTCCAAAAACTTCACAATAAACCACTAAAACGTTAAAAAACAAAATAAAGCCGGTTAAACACAGGTGACAGTTGTCAGTTTTTGGCAATCAATCGTTCTGGAGAAAAAACATTTTGAACATAGCCAATACCTCCTAGAAAACAAGGCCAAAGTGCTGGCCGTTTGACGTCATCAATGTAGGCCCATGATATAACCTTGGGGAACACTATGATCATTTCCAGAATAGCTGACTTTGACAAACAAATTGTCATTTCAAAAACTCAAAAAGTGTGGATAGTTTGCTAGTTATATGTTGTCATAAGAAAAATCCCCACATCGCTTATAGTACATGCAAAAACTCTGAATAAAGGGGTACTCTCGATTAACAGATTTGATTTGCCTGCCTCCAGTGAAGAGCATGAACTACTCGCTCGTTATTTACTGTGTGCGAACTTTGGATTGGTCTTTGAATGTTTGAAAAACGTTTTCTAGTAAGTAAGTGGCACAGATTCTTTGTCAAGGGATGACCTGCTGGACATCTTGCATTCACTAAATCTTCTTTTCAACTGCCATGTAATCAGCGCTTTAAACGTTAAAGGCTAAGCCTTTAACGTTCAAAAAACATTCAAACTGAAAGACATTTGAATTGCTTTGACAAGAGCATAAACAAACATGATTGTTTGCGTTGCTAGGCCTACAGGGATAAGGTTATAGGATTTTTGAAGTATGAATCGATAAAAGGCCTACATCGGGGCCTACATAGGTGACGTCACACCAGAATATTTTGTGAGCACTTAGTCCTTATTATATAGGAGTTGTTGACATAGCCCAATGAAAAAAATCACAGTTCAATTTGTAATCATTGTAGTGAAAACCATAGGTGAGTTCGAGTATTCGCTCTGAACGCTCCGAGCGCGAAATTGTACATTTAAGCGCGTACAATTTTTGGCGCTCCGAGTGTCCAGAGCGAATACTCGAACTCACCTCATTATGGCAACCAAACGACCTCAACCTAAAATTTTGAACTGTCAGTGTACTTCTAAAAAACTTTTTATCGTAAACGTGTAACATGATTTTTCAGGAATGAGCTGTTTTCTACGTCATGTGGAAACGGTCTATAACTAATATACGGTTGTCGAAAAATAAGTTCAAAAATTGAAATGAGAAATCTGCCAAAAATCAATTTTTTCAAATAGAAACCCCCAAATTTTGTGATTTCATGTTATCGGACAAAATAGAGGTAAGTTCGCGCAACGTTGTCCTTTCCAAAAATTTGTATTTTTGGAAATATTGCCAGTTTTAATAATATTTTTTGATGTTTCTATGGATTGCAAGTTCAGTTGTCCTTAGTTGCTTTGACAGTGTTGAAAAACAATCAACTGTTATAAAGTGCATTGAGCATTAAACAGCTATATGCACCGTACGTGTGTTTGTTTTCAAAGTTAGATTAAGCGGTGTTTTGTATGCACCGAATAATTCGCTGCAAGGATCGTTAATCCCTGGTTAGACTTTTGACAACGTCACAAAATAACCTAGAAAAAATATAACAATTTTGGAATTTATGTTGCGAGATTTGTTTTGAGATTTGCTATTTGCAAGTTTTAATGAAAAATGAGCAACTATATGGATCAGTAAAATCCGCAAGCCTGATATGACGTTTAGGAAACATTAGCCAAGGGGTTTTTCTTGTAAATTCAATAGTTTTTGTAGGTATCAACTTTTATTCTTGAACCATTCGTACCTTTTCCTCTTTTCTTGGGCTTTGATTTCATGAAAGTGAGTGGTTATTATATACTGTATACCTAGTCTAATACAGCAAGAATAACAATTCCATCCACCTGATGATAAATAAAAACATCACTTTTTACAACATAAGAAAATATATTTTAGTAGAAACAAGTGGTTAATTAAATGATTTTTTAAGGAGTGCCCCGAGGAATGCCCATTGATAAATTGACAATATTGTATAATTCTCAAACTCATTATCTACTTTGAAATTATTACAAATATGTACAACTCGATGTACAAACTTTGGAAAACGCATCGTTTGACAACTCAAGGAAAGAGGAAAAACAAAAATAATTAAAATATTTTCTTATATACCTAGTTGATAAAAACACAGACCTTCTTCTATTGGGATTTCTGTTATAAATTGGGACTTGGATAAAGTCAAGAAAATTGAATGAAAAAATCTCATTTGGGAAAACAAATTAAAAGTGATCAGTTGTGAAGGTTTTTATTTTAGTTTATCTTGTAGAGATAAGTATCTAAAGCTTGAATAAAAAAAGTAAATCAACAAGTCTATTTGTTTATGAGTCTGGGTTTACCCATAAACTTGAAATTTTGAATTGAATTAGACAAAACTTTGAGATAAGTAGCCATTAGATACCTCTACAGGATATAGATAGGTGAGTACCTACTTTCAACAACAATCCAAAGTGAGTCGACCGATTGAACGATAAAAAATCATAGGGAAAATAATATGCGGTAGATATCAGAGTGTGATAGGTACACTGTTTTTTATTGTACCTACCTACAAAAATAGGTACCTATTCAATTCAATATTCTATTGAGCAATTCGCATTATTATGAGTATTGTGGAGCAATAAATATTGCTTGATATTGAGATCTATTTTGTATCGTACCCATTGACTACATATTGGAATTGGAAAAGAATCCTACTCCAATCGATGATTTAAAAAAAATTTAAATAGGATCCTCCGTTGATTTCACTCTCATAGCTTTGTCTTTAGTCGCAAAACCTCAAAATCTGTAGAAAAAACATAAACAAATGAAAGACTAGGTTAGAATTCGTTAAATTCTTCGATTAAGCCTAGAAAATGGGGCGATCAGAGTTAAGCGACCGATTCAGGCTTAAGCGCTGCGGTGCATCCAAAAATTGGAATATAATCGCGATAAAGACTTCATCCGGATTAGATTTCTATGGTGCATATAGGTGTAGTGTCATTCAAAATCTTTTTTATAATCATGCCGCGGCGCTTAAATCACACAAACGAAGATTACTTGAAGCTATTTATTATTTATAAAGAATGTAATGAAGTAATATCAAGAACATGTCACACATTTGAATATAGAAATATCAGAACATTGAAAAGGTAATTTAAGTCAATAATGAATACAATGTTGAGAAAAATATTGATCTTACTAGCTCTAATTTTATTTCAGTAGATGTTCAAACGGACGTCCTTGTGCTTCTAGACATTTCTCGCATCCAAGCAGCACCTGTTCATGAGTCGCTTTTCTGATTGACTCGTGACTTGAATTCGCAAATTCATTTCTTACTCGCTGCATGCAATCTTCCATTGTACACTTGATCTTTGATAGTACCCCAAATGCTAAAATCGAGCACTGTCAGATCGGGAGAGCCAGGTGGGAACATTAATAATTCTTTGCTATCCAACGATCTTCAAACGCATTTTGGAGAAAATTTTCAACTAGGTGGCCGACATGTGGGGGTGCTCCATCATGTTGATAAAAAAGATTTTTGCGAACAGCAACCGACACATTGTCCAAATACTCTTTTTCAAAATTCTGTAGGATGGTCAAATAGCCTTGATCTAGAAGTTAACAAACATAATATTCTATATCTAGAATGATGCAAAAATTTGCTTTTCATTTAAGTTTTCTTGATAAAAATGTAATGCCACGACGCTATCGTTTTTTTATTGCACAATAAACATCGAAATGCCAAGATTCTTGGAAATTTTGTTCCCGAAACACATGCAAATTCGAATCACTCCAATAATGGGAATTGTGCCGATTGAAAGTACCATTTCTTGTAAATTTTGCCTCATCTGTCTGAATGATATTGTCTAAAAATAAATTGTTTCCTTGGGTCCAAGTCAGGATCAATTCGCAGAATGCAATTCGTCTTGGAAAATCACCTTCTTCAAGATGTTGGATTCTGGAAAATGCGTATGGATGAAATGTATGTTTGAGTAGTATCCTATGAACGGTATTTTTGGATAATCCTGATTCTAACGCAGGCTGTCTTAGAGACATTGTTGGGTATGCAGCGAAATATCCCAAAATCGCAATTTCAATATTCTCATCATTCGGCATAGGTTTATTCCTTTGCACTACTCTCTTGACGGATCCAAAATTCTTGAAATTGTCTATGATTTTTTCAACAGATTTTTTTTAGGGCTTTCGTTTTTCCGGAACACGAATGGCAATTGTGTGACTGGTTCTTGATATAACTTTATCAGATTCTACATAAATGATGATCAGGTTCAAGTTATCTTCGTTTGTGTAATTTAAGCCTCGCGGCATGATTATAAAAAAGATTTTGAATGACACTGAATGCTCAATGCACTTTCTAACATTTGATTGTTTTTCAACATTGTCATAGCAACTAAGGATAACTGATCTTGGAATCCATGCCCCCATACACTTAGCTATACTGTAAAATTTTCAAAATTTTCCTACGTATAGTTTTCCATATATAGATCGAACTTGTTTCCGTAGAGACAACCTGTATGTAGCCGCTCCAATTATTTGATTCGATGTCATCAAAATACTTTGTTCTTATAGCTTTTGCTAAAGTCAGCTGTACATTCCTGAAGTGTTTTACAGGGTGTCACATAACTTATCCGTCATAGAGCAGCAGGTGATAATATACAGCAAATGCCAAACCACTTTCGATTCACGTCATAATTGCCACCAAGCGAGTTATTATGTGTTGTGCAGGTGACCAAATTTGGCCACCAGCAATCTTCATAACAACATGCTTGGTGGCAACTTTGACGTGGATCGAAAGTTGTTTGGCATTTCCTATAAATGCAAATAAGAAGATTTGATGTATTTTGAATCGATAATGACAACAACTCAAACATGACATTATCCAGAAGATTTATCTAGAACATAGTCTTCTGGGTGAAAACAAAATGAATGTTATTATGCATGATGTTCAAATGTGCAAAACTAAACTAGATGTCATCAAGTCGTCTCAAGCTTTAAAACTCAAATGTATTTTAAGGTAATTGGATATATTATGTTTGGAAGTTGCAGAATGTGAAAAAACTCCAAGTTCAATCAATGCCCAATAAGCTACAACAATATTTCCCAACAACGATTTAATAGAAGCCTAATCCGTTTTCCACTGCTTTATTAATTGAGCCACTCAGGAGCTTAGCGGAAAACTTTTTCCCTCGCAGTAGTAGTGCATTTGCATTCAACAGCGGCCGGGAACAATGTTAATCCTGGACTTCAAAACTCTGAGCAAATAGCAATCAATTAGGAAGAGTTTTGAGACGTATCGAAACCGCGTTGCAGTGATGTATCGTTGGATACAATGATAATAGATGCTCTTGTTTAGCTTTAATGAAGCAGTTCACTGTAATGTTTATGAAAAATGATATTGTTCATTTGGACGGTGATTCTATCATTTGTCATTTATATGAGGCATAAGGTGCAATTCACTCAAATCTGTTCCGATATAATGTTTGTTGACGCTTTAAGGTTTGGCCGCGTCGACCTATCAGATTCCCATTTCGCATTATTATCAAGGTTCATGATACAGACCTTTTTTGAGAAAATATTTTGATTGCAGATGATAAAATGGGGTAAAAAGGGGACTCATCAACATGAAAACATTGAGCAACCCTTCTCCTACTTGGTATTTATTGTTAATGAAAAAGTTTTTGGAACTTTCGAAGTTTATGCTGTTATGGCAAATGTTTCAGGCGGATTTCACATCAAAGTATCACGCGACGTGCGACTGGTTGCAAACATGCTACTAACATTGTAACATATAGTTGCAATGTGAGTAGCATGTTCACTCGTCGCATGCTACTTTGGTATGAAATCCGCTTCATATTCTGTATGTGTTATGCGTTATTTTAGAACAGATAATTTGTTTTAGAAACGACTGGGGTGTGTTGAAGAATTGGGTTTTTCATTCAAAGCACCTTGTGTAATATCTAGATTTTCTTTTAGGTTGAAAGATGTTTCGTTTTTCCGAGCTCTACTCACAAATTCTTGGATTTTGGAATTGATCACATGGATGATGTGTTCCGTGTCACATTTATATCTTGAACTAGCTACACCCAGCCACGCTTAGCTGTGGCACATTGTGGCTTTGTATCAGAGAAATAAGAAACAACATTCACGTTTCAATGAGTTTAATTTTGTAGAACTTGTGAGTATACCATATTTCTGGTTTTTCCATTTTCTGCGTAAATACAGAGGCTATCTGGTTTGCCAACATGGCACCACGCAGCCTACAATTGTCCATGTGAAAATCAATCCGCATCTAAATCTAAACCGCACAATTCTAAAGATTGTCCTTGAGATGTATTGATTGTCATTGCGAACGCCAACCTGCTTGGAGATTGCAATCTTTTAAATTGAAATGGTGTATCCATCGGAATCATTGGGATGCGAGGAATAAAGACAACTTCATCTTTGAGAGGCCCTGTTGAAGTGGTTGCCTCCACCACGTTATTCATTAATTTCTTGACTGCGAGTTGAGTGCCATTGCAAAGTTTTGACTAATCAATATTCCTTCACATGATTATTGGCACACCTATTTTCAATTTCAATATGTGTGGAGGCATCCCTGGCAAATCAAGTGTGCTCAAAAACTCCGTTCGATAAATTAGGCTGCAAATCAAAAAGGGACTGTATTCGAAAGCAAGACGATTAAATTGCAGGTTCAGATCTTCAGTTCTTTGGGTGCGTGTTTCAGCTGCTATCCTGATCCCTCCGCGTTTGTTCCGCTGAGAACGCTCCAAATCTGTTACAACAGAACGCGACTGGCGTGCTCTCCATTCCAATCGTGCATCCTCTAGCCTGGCTGCTCGTCTTTCTGCTGGTTCTGTGTTACGCATCTGGATGATGTGTTGTCTACTTCTCTGTCGTACCGATCTCCGCTTTTCCTCAGTCATATTCGAAAGCCGTCTCACTCTCTCTTACTGCTTGGCGAGTTCGGTGACTTAAATTCGTATTTTTGCCAGGCATTTTTCGTCTCACTGAGACCGCTGTATATAAAAATGTTATGTTGGTTTTCATTTGACACTGACAAGAGAAACTGACAGAAATACGCACAAAAACTGTCATTAAATTTGAATGATATGCCTGGTTCATACAACAAATTCATAAACATAAGCATAACTTTACTCATCAGCACAGTCGTAAATATATGCCTAATGGCGGGTTCAGCGAAGGCATAAGCATAACTTATTGATCAAAGCGTTATTCTAGGGCACAAGTCATAACAGTTAAATGTATGAATACAAACTACAGTGTTTATTGAAAACATAAGTCTCAATGATTAAAGCATAAACATAATGCATAAGCGTAAAAGTTCCCAACTTTCAACTTTTATGCACTAAATTATGCATGATCAGGGACTGTCTGATGACATTGACAATCTGCTGGATGGACTGGTTTCTTTCTTTTGTGATTTTTGTCGTTTACAACGGTGAAATAGTGAAATATTGAGGTGAATTTGAGTGAAATTAGTCTAGTGGAGTGATGAGTTTTGAGGAGGGATTTTTTATTGAGACCCTTGAACAGTTTCCATGCATTTGGAATCTGGGTCATGTAGATCATAAAAATAAAATCGTGTTGGAGAATGCCTGGACCAAAATATCAACGATGACCGCGTCTACTGGTAGGCGAGAAATATATGTTTTTCATATGTTTGACAGTTGTTGTGTATTAAATACCACATTCCATAAACACCCTAATCTCTTATGCTCTATGCATTAATGAAGTGACTTACGCCTTGATCATTATTATTATGCTTATGCGTTCACTAAACCATACATACTTTGAGGTGGTCTATACAACTTCATAAGCATAAGCGGTACAAATCTGCTCGCCAATCAAAATTCATACTTTACATAAAATCAAAAATGACTTCAGGAAATATTGAAATATTCACAAAAATGCACAAAACAGTGAACAGTTCAGAAACCAAAACAGAACACAAAAAACTATCGAGAAGCCAGGCGCCAAAGAAAAACATGATAATACTTACATCAAGACAGGACTATTTGACTACTAACGTAGATTGTCAGAAATGACGCCTGCGCTGTTCCGATTTTTGCATAACTTGATACATAAAGATGAAAATTATCAACTTTCTTATCTTTATGCTTATCGATATGTTTGTGAAAGTTTGTATAGACGCGTCCATAAGAAACCATACGTTCAACTTTTGTGCTTGTGAATAAAGTTATGTATGTTACTTATCATTGAACACAGTCAGGCAGCCCAATGGAAAACACTATTGACCCTTTCAAATTGACATAAATGGACATCTGAAATTGACTTATTGACATCAAAACAGAAGATTTGTTTTTTCACGTTTTTTTAGGCCATCTTTCCAGTTTTTCTGTTGATATGATATATTGTGGAGCTTCGATTAACCTTTCAAAACAGAAGGCAGGTCAATCGGTTCAGCCGTTCTCAAGTTTTTGACGCAGATACAAAGCAACAAAACATTTTTATATACAGTGCTTCTTTTTTAAGACGGAACATAGGAATTCTCATGTTAAATTTTCAATCCCATGTTAGTAGTACTTCCATTCTTAGTACACAGCTGAAACTTGCCATAGATGAACTTTGGTGTTTCGAGATTGCGTTAGTTCATCAATTACGCCAGAATACCTAGGAAAAAGACTTGAAAAATGCTTTAATTTCTCAGGAAGTGATACTTTTAACATGCCTTGTATATGACGATGACAACAAATTTTCTGACGTGACTCAAGGTTAATTGATAGTAGTAAGGTTGCGTCGTTATACGTTCGGGTTTCGGACGAATCAGAATTCAGACAAAAATGACGTCAGTCGGCTCCGATCCGGTTCTGAAATTCAAATACACATCTTATAAAAAATAGAATATGGTTCACACTTGATAATGAGAAGATATTTCACTGTATACCAAAAGCTGTGTGATAACTTACCCTCAAACACATTTAAAAACGGCAGACACTCGGTAAAAAAAGATTTAAGACCCTGAAATACGGACATGTTATGACATCAAGATGACACACCGATGACAGGAATGTCAATAATGGAGCTCGGTGACGGGATCGATTCGGTTTAACGTTCGTGGATTTCCGATTCCCTAGTTACGGCGCAACCTCTACATATCAATTAACCTTGGACGTGACTAACTTCATTGTCAATTTTTGAACCAAAAAATTTCATTTTCATTTTTATGACCGTTAAGAATACTGCTTGGACGTGAATAGAGGAAACTTTGAACAGGTTATCCAAGAAATATTGTTTGATTTTTTATCGCATGTATTATACTGTTTGAAATAAATGTTATCACAATTTGACAAATAAATGATTGGTTGACAATGGCATATGCAAGGCTAGTAAAAAGGTATTACCTACTTTCCAATTATTAAAAGCATTTTTTTTTATCTTTTTTTTAATCTATTCTGTGCTAGTTGATGAAATAACATCATCTCCAGGCACCAAAGTTTATCTACGGCAAGTTTCAGCTTTGTACTTTGAATAGAAGTACTGCCAACATGGGTCTGAAAATTTAACATGGGAATCTCTATGTTCCGTCTTAAGAAAAACGCACTGTATACAGATAAAGTAGGTATGTTTAACACGTATGCATACAGTGTGTCTGGAAAGTCAACGATATTACTTTAAAGGCTAACAAAACAAGATAAGCCTCCAGAAAAACAAAATGACCTTGGAAAAAATTGATATTAGAGACTTTTTGCACCTCTTAAAATAACATCAGATGTTTCATCCGTTATGGTTAACTTTATTAAAAATGACATTTACTTTATCCGTTATTAGGAGAGGTTTTGCTCCACTACGATCTCACTTTATTCGTTATCCTGCGTCTGACCAATATTATTTCTTGTTAATTATCTATTTCGCTAGTATTTTATCTCTCTATCTATAATAATTTTTTTTCAACATTGGACATACCTGAACGATACCATACCAATTATAATAAAATTGGGGAAAACAGGTGCTAAAAAACGAGTTCCACCTCCGACTTTCAACTATTTTCAAATCATCTATAAAGTACAGACACACACAAATCAGTTAGTTGTGAGCATAAACATTAAGCAACAATAACATTCATAAGATGTCAGAGCAGAGAAGTAGGGTTAGGTCCGAGTTAGGTCATGTTCCGTGATTGAGTTCGTGACAAGATGTGTCAGATTGTTGAGTAGATCAATCCGGAAAAGTAACGAGTGTTCAATAAAAAATACTATCAAGTCACCTCTGGATTTCTTTTTCTGTCATGAACGTAGGTCGTGGCTTGTTTGTATGGTTTGGCATCGTGGCACCTGTGACGGTTAGAAAGTGGATGTCATATTATAATTGCGATGTTAGCCAAGATATACGTTTTTTGAAATAATTGCAATCCATAGGTGACATGATCATATTTTTTATTGAACACTCTTTATGAAATAAAGGAGAATATTTTACTGGGTTTATTTTTTGTATTGAAACATTCCATTTTGGTTTCCGCGGTGGTTTATTGTCATGTAAAGTGGTTATTTGCTTCTTATTGTGATCAATTGCTTGAGAAAAAAATATTATTAGCAGTAGTATTCATTTACACATTCCGGCAACATCGCTGCTGAAAAATCAGCATTACCATAACGATAAGCTCTTTCTTATTTCTCCGTAATTGAAGGAATCCGTTATGGTTAATAACGATAAAGGATTGTGATTTTGTCACTGCGCATGCTCAGAATAACAATAATCACCACGGATTGAAAATTCAGGAGGTGCAAAAAGTCTCTATTATTATTAAAATCGTTAAAATCAGATGTTAGAGTCACACTTTTTTTTGTCTGGTTTATTTCTCGTCGGTCTATTTCTGCGACCAGGGCTTATCACCAATGCCAGGGAATTTGTCTTATCTGGTAATTTTGCCGAATCCCTCTCTGTAGAGGGTAGGGTTCTTTAACGTGCCAACAGCCATGAAACGGGACCAGCAGTTTAGTCTCTTCCGAAACACCGTGCACCTCTTAAAACAAATTTCGAAATTTTAACATCGGCGTTGGCCGGCCCGAGATTTGATCGTAGGACCAGATGCGAGGTTAGAGTAGTCGATGAACACACTATTGCGCCACACCATCGATGAGTGTCACATCTTAAAAATTGAATATTCATTACAGTCATGATCGAACATCAACATTAAACCAAAAGCCCAAAATATTTAATTTTTTAATTACATATCAATTATTTTTGTGTATCAAATTTGTATGTTATATATGTGTCTGTATATGCTTATGAGTCCAGAAAGTCAACGATAATACTCCAAGGGCTGGTAGAGTAGAACACCAGCCCTTGGAGTATTATCGTTGACTTTCCGGACACTCTGTACATGAGGGACATTTTCACAATCTTGATCAGAGACAATTAAAAAAACGTTTGCTAAATGAATCTCCACTGGCAGCAAAAATCGTGATCTTTGGAATCAAAGAAGCTATATCATTACAATAAACGAAGGTTCATCCCCAACGCAATTCCATTAGAATCCACGCACAATTTCGCTTCAGAACGATAACATTTCGGCAAGTTAAGTGATTTATCCTCCCTATTCCAACTAAATCCAATCGAGGGTCTATTAAACGAGCCGTGTAAGCAGACACAAGCATTAAGGTATAATCCTGATTTTTTATTTCACGTCAATAGACTTGGAGTGATTTTTAAGTATATAGTTTTTAGTATACCTAAAGTTCTAGTTAGCACTGGAACTTTTCAATTTGACATAGAACAGCCCATGATTTTTCTGTTTCGAATTTTCATTTGAGCAGAGCAGATTCACTGACATTCTTGGTAATAGTCAGAAATATGAGAAATGTTATCACTAAAATCTCTGCTATCAACCTCTATTACCATTGATGTTCCATTTAACGTCTCTAGACGATTCCATCGTATCGAGATTATCAGCTGCAATTCATCATCTTTGTGAAAAATAGGATGTTCATTCATTCTTTTTGAGTCATATTAAAGATCAATAGAATCTTTATTTTGGGCGATATAGTTCCTCAATAATTCCCTGTTCGAATATAATTTGTTGATAAGCACTGCATAGCTATTATTCTTGTTCGAAACATAATCCTGAATATTATTGACCTTGGAAAAACGAACTATATCCCTGAGAACAAAGCCTTTCCAATACTGAGAAATTGAAATTGCCAGAATAAGGAAAACCAAACACGTTGACTCTCTGTTTTCGTGTATTTTTATTTACGAAGTTTTCAACTTCTCTCTCGAGAGACATAAACTGTGCCCAACGTAAAGTTTGCGGGAGTTTTAAAAACAGTTCCTGTATAATTCGCCCTATTATTTTTAGAACAAAGCGTTGATAGTCCAAGTTAGGGGATACGGGACGATACATAGTATTTCGAATTTACATAATCCTGGATTTCCGCTTAAGAAATATATGTGTGGTTTTCTCGTATGCTGATAAGCTCTTCATATCAGGCAAGCATAGAGATTCACTCATGGTCAGATAAACAGCACATGCCTAAAATTTGATGAAACTTTGATCCTGCATCAGTGATCAAGGATGTAATGGTGCTTTTGAGAACTTCAGATCATTTGTCAGCTCATGTGTTCTGACGATTTTTTTCAAAAATGTGTTCAGGGCCCTTTTATCATGTTTAAAAAAAGAACTATGCAGGTGTCTCCGATCAAGTCGGCACTATTGCCAACTCCGTCATTACTGCAGCTTCGATGATGTACAATTCAGCAAACTAGTGGGTTTTTTTCAGGTGATAGAAATGGTGAAAATAGAAAAACAATTGAACATCTTGTTTTTGATTTATCCCATAAAATTGTTTTTCTTTTTAATTTGATGTTGAGTATATTTTTGCACAGATCGATAGTAAATAATTTCATTACAATTCGTTTACAGAAAATTTCTCTGATAAATTCCAAATAAAGAAACAATTGGTTAGTTGCTATTGACTTTTAATCAGCAGAAAAAATCCTACCAGTTTGCTGATTTGAAACATCATCGTTGCTGCAATAATGATGAAGTAAGCAATAGTGCCAACTTATTCAGGGGCACCCTGTATATTAAGTTTTTTTTGTCACTTTTGATCAAAATGGCATTGTTCGAAAGAGGGACAACTCTTGTACTCATGTACAGGGTGTCCCATTTTGGGTACTTTTGCGGGGTATCCCCGTTATTCTTATAGATAGAAAGTTGTGGTTTTCGCGACAGTGTGCTACTTTTTCGTGAAACTAAAGATGCCGTTAACACAATTTTCATAGCCCTTTTAGTTTTTAAGATACAGGGCTAAACTGAAAATGTTGCATTTTAAGGTACCCCTCGTATCTAAACTACCAGATGAGTTATGAAAAATGTGGAAACTGTTTCTTTTAAAACTTTTTCCGTAAAACTCGATTCTGCCTTCGAAATAAGTATACAGGGTCAGGTCAAAAAGTTGTCGGACCCAACTTTATTTTTTTAAATGGAACATCCTGTATATTTATAGTCCATAAGATTTGTCTTTTCTTTACCTTTTCAAAAATATATAAAAGTATGCACTTTAAAAAAAAAATGTTTAGCCTATAACTTTTTGACCTGACCCTGTATACAAATTCCGAAGGCAAAATCGAAAGTTATTTACTTTTCCCGTGGAACTCGATTCTGTATCTTGAAAACGAAAAGGGCTATGAAAATTTTGTTTACGGCATCTTCAGTTTCACGAAAAAGTAGCACACTGTCAACTTTCTTTCTATAAGAATAACGGAGATACCCCGCAAAAGTACCCAAAATGGGACACCCTGTACATTGAAAATATCGATTTTGCGTAATTTCCGGATTTGACAATCTTTTCCCGATGTAAATCTACCTTCCATAAATAACTATTATGGTACTAGTGCGTTGTGTTGAAAATAAGTCACGCAAGAGAGATAAATTCTCAAGTGACGTGTGGAACATAACGCACGAGTGCCATACATTGTTTTACCCCACAAATGGAGAAAATCGTTCTTTTTATGAGATAATTATCAAATATAAGTTTCATGGTAAGAATGACTAGACAGTGACATGTGAACATTTTGGTCAAAATAGGTAATTGTTTGTTTGTTTGCCACGGAAACGTTATTTATAATCCATAACTCACTGGTGACTAGTGAGTTATAGATTATAACATACTAGTGTGTTATTTGACACTTTACTTCTGTCCAAAATGACATCAATAATAACACCTCTTACTTTCGTTTGTTAGATAAATAAATGAACAACTTAATGCAAGAAATTAAATCAAAGCCACAAATACCTGGGCATACCGATATTAACGTTCTCATTCGGAGTCATACAATGAACCATAACCGACGTACAAGCACTAGACACACTGACAAGGAAAATTCTCCTGTATAATAGAGCCCAACTCGGCTGTTCAGAGATTATGCCTACCTAGAAAACAAGAAGGAAGAGGCCTTATCAATATAGAACTAGCACACAACATCCAAATACACAGCTCACAAAGATACTTTAGCTTGAAGGCACCTCATTCATCATTACACGCGTCCATGAAACAATCAGACAAAAGATACACACGACTCAACACACACGCACAACTACAGCAGATAGACAAGAAAACATTCTTCACAAACATCACACAGACATAGAACAGCAAAAAACTACATGGGAGATTCAAGAACGACCTCGATAAACAACATCAGTTGTCAACTAAATGGATCGTACTTGGACAGCTGTATGGTGAAACAAAAGGATTCATGTACAAATACACACCAGACCAAGTAAACGAGAACCAAAATTATAAAATATACTGGGACCAAAGAATTATAACTGATCTTACAACTATAGACAATAGACCAGACATAACACTTATAGTTGAAATGATAGACGAGTGAATGTGTATATTCCGTGTAAATTCTTTATTAATTAAATGCAGAGCGCTTTCGGCCTAAGCCATCTTCAGTGCCTCTTGAGTCAGGAGCACAGGAACATCACAACAATAGAAACACACAACATGAAGTGTATATGGTAACTTAACAACATAGAACGTGACAAAACGGGGGGTACAAATAGCCCCTTTATTTAGAGGTGAAGATGTTATGTTACATTTGGAAGATGAGACGAGAATGGGAATAACACTTATAGACAAAATTGACAAAATCACAACGTTTAAAGATATTGCTCACCCTCTGGATCACCACATACAGAACACAATAATAGAGAAAATACGAAAATAAACGGACCCAGCTGAGGAAATAGTATCAATGTGGAAAATGGAAGAAGTCCTCCTTCTCCCCGTAGTCATCTCAGTCACTGGCCGCGTACCAAGGTTAATTGATAATGGCCTTATACCAAAGGAGCTACCCGCGAAATTCAAGGAACACAATATACCACACCAACTAATAACGGACATGCAAAAATCAGTGATCCTGGAAACATGTCGGATAGTGAGAAAAATCGTGAAATAGTCAACAAGGTGTGAGTTTTGCGAATACCGTCATTACCTTTTACCATCTAGAGTAAATGTGAGACTAAACAATGATAACAATAATAATAATTAATTATAATAAACGGTTTTTATTGCAATGTGCAATCCAGTAATAATTATTCACAAAAGTCCAAATTCCATTTTATAGTGGGGAGGTCCAGACAAGGGCTACTCAACCATCTAATAGAAATTAGTTAGAAGAAAAGAAAAAGAACCAGTGCACCGCAGACCGCAGCCCATAACCTCGTAGTCTAGCGCTTTTAAAGCCGGCTCCAGACTCACGCCGCGAAATAAAGGCGAGAAGTCGCGCCGTGAACAATCTGATTTGGATATTTTCCGTATAAAGCCGTAAAACCCATCCACACTCGAGTTCACGAAGCTTCACGGGTGTTCGCGGCGTGAGTCTGGAGCCGGCTTAAGACATTTGACCACCCGTCATTTCATTTTGACGAATGGCGTCGTTCACAAATGAACTTATAATAAACATAAAAAATCTCGGAATCGGTCCAAGTTTGGCTGCAGTGATAAAATAAAATATCGCGTTTAGCACAGTACATGTGAGAAGAATAAATTCCTCACTTTTCATCGTAGGCTGCGATTGTCCTTTTTTGCGTGATATACATTGTCAACTGATCCGTCACAATCCTAACATAACTCCACTTTCAGCCAAAACTGAAAACGTCAATGAAGAAACACGTAATAATCGCGTGACAGATACAGTCACCCACTGTCCTCTATTTAATTGTTTAAGAAAATCACCAATGCCTGTACATATTTTAGACTCATTGTCAACCTATCTGTCACAATTCTAGATCACCATCACTTTTAGCCAAAACGGAAATTGCCAAGAAAACGATACTCTCTTCAATTTACTCTTTTTCGCTACAGTTTTTATCTCTTTCGCTAGAAAAAAATCATCGTGATGCGGCCTTGAAAAATCACTCCTATGCAGCCAAAGAAGTATTTACTCCAAAAACAGATACGTGATAAGGGAACTATTAATCTGTATAAATTCTTGGGTATAGGGTTGTTTTTCTTGACGTTAGGCGCATGCGTTCTAACCAGTGCAACTGCCAAGGAGTGCCGCGTTTACTAGCGTGCTTCTATCCTTGTCTAGCTGAAAGTAGAACAAGGATAGAGTATAACGTCTGTCGTGCAATGTGAACGCGGAGGAAATGTCAAAAATTATATGACTTTTGCTTATACTAAAATGCGGGTTCTTGACCTATGGTTAAAGTTCACGTGCTCACATTTTATTTGTGTATTATTGTATCATAAATATGTTACTCTTCAAGGAACTCAATCAAAACTGACTCAAACTTCGCACTGACACTGACTGTATTATGGAGGTTATAAATATTGTCACATGTCAAAACTCAAAATCAAAATTGTCAAGAATTTTACATTTTCCATCCTCCAGTTGCACTGACATTTGTGCATGCGTGGCCCGAGAAAAACAACCCTACATAGACATGTATCATTTTTTTTAATGGAAGGTAATTTTTTTCTTGTAATATTCTAAAACTAAAGTGAATAAATAACATATTATTTTATTTTATTTCAGAAACAAAATTCTTGTATAATGCACAGAATCCGGTAGCAAAGGATGATTTTTTCGAGACTACGCCTCAGAAAGCAAATATCTTCAAAATCTTTGAAATCGGCTCGTTCCTGTTCGGTTTTTCACTGGTCATGGTCAATGTTAAGCAATTTATTTCAATATTGGTCGGCATAGTCACCTGGTCAGATGAGAATAATCCGATAGATAGGTGAAGATATTTTATGCGAAAAAACCCTTGAGAGCATTCCTCGCGGCATGTTCGAGTACGAATAACTTTGCCACTTTTCTTCAAGAATGTATGTCATTTTTTTAGCTCCAATGGCTATCGACGGTCATTCAATAAACTTTGGAACTAGAAGAATAAATTTGTGTGATTCTCCCCATAAACCTTTTACCTCTTTGTGGGATTAAGATAAAACTAAACTATGCGGGCATAATATGAGTCAACATCTAACAATAATAATTGATATAGCATCACTTGATTGACAATCTTTATCAGTATAGATGTTTTTTTGATATAGATATCAAAAATACAGGGTGGTCCAAAGAGTTGTTGATATTTGCTTGCAGTGGAGGAAATTTGCGGAGAGGGGAACAAAGATGGGGTTGGTCTTGAAAAATTGTTTGGCTCAGGGTATGATGATAAGGTTTTATCATCATACCATGTCACAAAAAAAGTTTTGAAGTGCGCGGGTATTACCACGACAACAATAATATTATACTATCACCTTAGCGCGCCGTAGATTACGACATTTCAATTTGCACCATGTTCAAGAGTGGTCAAGTATTCCTTCCTAAACCAACTCAAACTAATCCAACGGAATGCTTGGCCATTCGAACATCATGCAAATACTGCAAACTGATATGTCCAAATAAAGCAATATGATAATAATAGCTGTTGCGATAATACTCGCGAACACAAAACAAGCTCTCCTTATCCATAAGTTTGGGTTAGTGTGGGTTAGTTTGGGTTTGGCAAAAATTTTGATGTCGCGTGAGCGACATCATTTAGTGCCCCGTGCACCTTGGGTTAGTTAAAAGGCGGAAATAAGTTTTAAAAAGTACTTTTCCCAACTGCTTTCAGTAAAAGTTGATTTAATAAAGTTTCTCCAACATTCACTAGTAAAAGTGTACAATATTAATCAAAATTTACCATTTCCTAACGGATCAAGTAATTGCTAGCATCAACTAGTAAAAGCTAGCTTTCACTGAATTTCTAACATTTACTGTAACAGATACAAATTTTGAAGTGGCAAACAGCAAGTGCAGCAAAGCACTCGATCGATTCGTTCAAATGTAGAAATTGCAGAATTAGTTATCATTTTATCCTTGTTCATTTTATTTCTTTGAATTAATGGTTATACAGGGTGTTTATTGATTGAATGCCGATACTTAAGGGTGATAATCCTTGGATGATTTTAAGACAAAAAGTTCATATGGACATAGGTCCGCATAGGGTGTTGAAATTTGAAAAAAAAATCTTTTTTTATCATCACTTTGATACTATTCCAGATATCTTTTTGAAATTTGTTACACGTCTTCTATGCATCAAAATGCATGGGAATGTTAGAGAGGGCGCCACTGATTTAAAAATATTGGATGACACAGCAGGGTGTCAATGCAATTAAGTAGATTTTATTTTTTTAAGCGAAAACCATGCGCCGGACGGAAAAAAAATCAGAAGAACAAATTGGCTCAGAAATAAATAGAGATTTTAAAAATAATTTTTATTTTGGAAGGAAGCAGTGGCGTACAAGTTTTTTCTCCAAAAATATTGAGTGCAAAGCCTGTACGGACGCCACTGGTGAAAATAATGAAATTGTTTGTACATCACAAAATGCATATTGAAGCCTAGAAGACGAGTACCAAATTTCATAAAAATATCTGGAATAGTAACAAAGTAATTATAAAAAAATAATTTATTTTTCAATATTTCAACACCCCGTATATTGAAAATTAAGCTCTTGCCGACCTATGTTCATATGATTTTTTTGTCTCAAAATCATCCAAGGATTATCACCCTTAAGTATCGGCATTCAATTAATAAACACCCTGTATGTACATAGAAGTAAAATGAATGTTTGTATTCGAATATTTTATCCATTTACAATACATTCTTCTCGAATTATCATGAGTAATGAGCATTAATTTATCCATATTCATCCATTCAATATAAAGACCGTCAGATAATGAGATATATTCTCTTTGCTAGGATTTCAACATCTAAAAATAATATCATTGTTAGGCTTTAAAAATGAAAATTCAGCGACCGCTTGGCATACAAAAAACTAATTTTTCCACGACTGTCAAGAGTTATTTTGCAATCGATAACGATTCGTAAATGTAGTTCATTGTAGAACTTAACGGTAATGAAACCATTCCCTACCAGTTGCTTGACAACGAGTGGAAAATGAGCATGAACTGGCACCTCCACCAAAAGAAAAATTACGAATAGATTTTTATTACACAATAGTGATATTTATCAACAATCGTAGAAAAAGTATACCTAAATTCGCATGGAATGACCATTTTCTACTCGTTTGAATTATTGCGACGTGATACCTCTTTATCGGACTCAATGAAATAATTATTCTTTCTTATAAACTCGTCAGTGCAGAATTCCGCAACAATTTCATCTCACCGACCCTTGACTCAAAGTGGGAACCTCTGAACGATTAATTCTCTGACCGGTAGCATTTGTCTATCAGCGGTCGTCCGCATCAGGCATATCAAAAACTCCGTTTCGTACCACCGACTGTGACTGCTCTTCTCCGATTTTCCACTGACTTTCACGAGGCGATTTAGTTCTCAAAATTCTCTCAAGTCTATCGCGTAACGTTCCTAATCAACAGGGGTGTGCACCATACTCTTAAGGTTGAATAGAGTCTCCAAAAGAGACATCCTAAAATCAAATCTGATATGCATAACAATTTTGTTAGGTTTGAAGGATGGCAGTCAAACGTCTCTTATTGACTTCTATCCCATTGAATTTCCCGATCTCGAGGGTCAAATTCTGAAAACTGCTGGCGTAATTCAGAGGTCAAGTGGCTTGTCTCTTTATTTCCGATGTTTATTTTATCACCTTAAATTCAAGGGACCGGGACACATTGCAGTAAGGAATACATTCCAGTTAAATTTTCAAAATCGTGTTTTTATTGGCGGAATCTTTTCAATTACCGTACTTCAGATAGTATCGCTCACAAAGACGTGAACAACGATCCAGAATTGTTCAAAATGTTTACACGGGTCATGACTTCAAAACCAAAACCCAGTTAACACAATGGATGCGTCCAGAAGAGTCAAGACCGAAAAAGAAAACACGGAAAGTTCGGTCATGTGGAGGTTTTCTCCATCTCGAGTTCTTTCAGGACGGTCCTGTGATTGTCCGGACGCGCGACAAAAAATAGTCATCATATAAAAAGTGAATTCCAAAAATGATTCCAAGATTGGAAGAAGCGCAGCTCATCCAAAGATGTTTCATATTTTGAAATTTTCAAGCTTGAATAACGAAAACTTGATCTCAATCATCTTATAATCATCAGATAATACTGTAATAGAGGGACGTTTAAAGACTATCAATTATAATTAATGATACGAGAAACTATCGAGTCAAACTTTTCACATAAGCTCCTGATAACGCTCTTGACTGCTGGACCAATAAAGTTCGGATAGTAAAGCGGCTTACTGCCTGAAGAGAAAAATCCCGAGGCTTTCGATCGAGCTTGAGAGAGAACATAAGAGCAATTATCTTTTTTATCCACACAAAGTATGAAAGATATTATGCTTTTATCATCCTGACATCATATATTTGATTAGCAGCTTAGAATTTCTAAACTTGTTATAAAAACTACACAAATGGCAAATCATCTATGAGTTTATCCAAAATGAACTATATTACTTTATCAGTTCAAATATTACATTCCGTGGCTCATGCTCAACTTTCAATATGCAATTGATTCAAAAATTCAACCACTTATTTTTTATCATAGGGAATTTCACTTTATGACATGTAGACATTTCAATGGACTCCAATGAAATTTCCATCAAAATTATCATGAGTTTTGCATCACTCGTCACGCTGGGATATACCTACAAAATTGCTTTTAGTGTTAATGCATAACTTATAAGATCACCGCCTCAAGTCTATGAGCAGTAGCACTGGCTTCTTTCTATTCTTTGAACCCTGCATTTGATACATTTTCAACTCTACTCTTTTGAATGCACTTTGAAGAACGGACGAAAAAATTACCATGGATATTTTTTGATGGGAGATCAATACCATATAGCTTCCTGGTAAAATAGATGTTTGTGATGCTTCACTTTTCACTTTTAGGTCAATCATCAAGTTTTCCGGGAGTTTTGAAAATTTGTGATTTTATAGATCTTGATGTGCTCTTTCCGATTTTCAACTTTGCCCCCTCGTATCTTTGCCGCACGCGCCGTGATATTCAAAGAATTGTACCCAGAAGCAGCTACCTTGAGGTAGAGTGTGCAACGTTTTTTTTCAATCGTGGCATCCCCAGTGGACCTCACAATTCCAAAATATATCGTATTCGCCTTCGTTTCGCTGTTCTTCATTGACCAAGTGTTACAAGCTCTTTGTCTTTAGTACCGATCGAAACTTCACTGATCGAATTTTTTTCCAAATCATCCGCTATAAGTCTAAGAACCAGTGACACTGGACCTTTCGTCATAAGGGATGTGGAAAGAAAAATTTTCAGGAAGTAGTTTGTAGGCGGGGGAATATAAAACAACCATGTCTGCCAGGCATATCCTGTGCTTTATTGATCAAAATAATTAATGAAATATAGAAAAAAAAAACGGAAAGCTTCCGTCCTCGAGGATGTTGAAAATAACTATATGGCATTGTTGTTAGTAACGAGTACATCAAAAAAATATATGTCTGCCAGCCAAAAGTCTGTTCCAACCACATGCCTGCCAGGATCAAAAGGGCTGTTTTATGAATGAAAGTTTCGGCTCGGGGATGTGGATGATTTTTTTTTTAAATGAAGCTTGAAGTCTCTTGAACAATACAAAATATGTCTGCCAGGCAGTATCTGTGCCAACATCATGTCTGCCAGGCCTATTCGATTTTTGTCCGTGTATAAAGGTTTTTCCGCTTTATCAGAAGAATCGTTCTAACTTACATAGTAAACTTTATAATTAAAATTTTTCTCTTCCAATGAATAAATAAATGAATAATTCTCATTTTTAGGATCTTTTTGATTTTTTGAATCCCTACCTTTTTAGTTTTTATATCTTGTGGACTAAAATCATCATCGGTCACAAACATTTTTCCATTTTTAGCAAAATTATTCAAGTTTTGATAAAAGATTTTGGGAAGTAGTAGGTATTCAACTGAAACATCTGATGTAGAGGTATAAAAGTCATAAGATGCAAGTGGTAGAATGCGGTTTTGCAAAATTTTATAATTTTTCAAAACTTCTATTTATTCAATTTTTTTTCGGTAGGTTCGGAATTAAGGTTATGACTTAATTTGGAGCAAGTTTTTTATTTATCATTTCACGTCGGGCCAAAAATGACAGTTTGCTCCTGTTCAATTTTATGTTTTTACATTTTAGAGACGCCCTGTATAATGGAAATCAATTTTCTCATCGTTGCTCTTATTTTTTCAGCAAGCAGACATCTGTCGTTTTCTTCAATTTTTGGTTCATTTCACCACTTGTTAACCACATCCGCGAACATAAAGTATGTATTGTATTATGTTTGTTGCATGTACAATATATTGACATAATAATATGTCAAAAATGTCTAATTTCTCGAAATTCGCCCAACTATGAATCCAGCTTTATTGTGGAGTATTTTTTTTTCATGATTATGACGTAATCTATATATTATGTAGATATTGATTATTTTACTGAATAAAGGCTTTCCACAAATCAAATGTTTCAGTTGAATACCTACTTCTTCCCAAAATATTTGATTTGAACAAAACTTGAATAATTTTGCTAAAAACGGAATAATGTTTGTGACCAAAGATGATCTTAGTCCACGAGATATAAAAACTAAAAAGGTAGGGATTCAAGAAATCAGAATAATCCTAAAAATAAGAATATATCATTCATTTATTCATTGGAAAAGAAAATTTCAAATTATAAAGTTTATCATGTAAGTTGGAACGATTTTTTTGATAAAGCGGAAAAACCTTCATACACGGACAAAAATCGAAGAGGCCTGGCAGACATGATGTTGGCACAGGAAACTGCCTGGCAGACATATTTTTAATTGTTCAAGAGACTTCAAGCTTCATTTAAAAAAAAATCATCCAAATCCCCGATGACGAAACTTTCATTCATAAAACAGCCCTTTTGATCCTGGCAGACATGTGTTTGGCACTGTTGGCACAGACTTTTGGCTGGCAGTCATTTATTTGTTTGATGTACTCGCTACTAACAACAATGCCATATAGTTATTTTCAACATCCCCGATGAGGAAGCTTTTCGTTGTTTTTTAATATTTCATTAATTATTTTAATTGATAAAGCACAGGATATGCCTGGGAGACATGGTTGTATTATATTCCCCTCCCTACAAACTACTTCCTGAAACTTTTTTTATCACATCCCTTATGACGAAATGTCCAGTGTCGTTAGCTCTTATACTAATACTACAACTTCCAAAGTTAGTTAAAATCATATATTCTTCTGATTCAATTTTACCGGCTCTGATGATGTAATGAGTCATTCATCGGACTGGTTTTGAATCCGGTAAATGATACATCACAGTAGAGTATGAAATAAAACTAGAGAATCATACGTGTTCATCAGAAAAATGCAATAACTACTGAACACGTGAAGTTATCGAGATGCGGTTTGCAGGTTTCTTCTTGTGAATTTGATCTTCTTCAACCTTCAAATTATCTTTGAATCACGTATTCACATGGCCAGGGTAACAACGGGTTAACCTAACAAACTATGTTCAAAAAGTGAAGAAATGATAACTGATGTGAGTTCATTTAAAAAAAAAAAAAAAAAAATATGTTCAAAAACTAAAACGTATACGGGGTGTTACAAATTCGATAGGATAGCATTGCATCTTGATAACTATAAGAGATAGAGATTTGTTTAAATCGAGGCAAAATTGCGCAGTTTTATGCTTATTAATATTCCGTTATGAAAATTCAAAAATTTAAAACCATTCCGGAAATAACCGAAAAAAACGTAGTTTCGTAAAATCGTTTTTATTTTTTTGGACTTATTTACAGAGATATGTTCAAATCAATGTCACATCCTCATAGCTACTTTTTCCCCTTTACAAAATGACACTACTAATTTTATAACCAGACGTTTTTTTTATAGTTATCAAGATTGCAATGCTATCCCATCCAATTTGTAACACCTTCTATACAATATGTACACAGCATGGTGAAGGTGCTTCTCCACCAAAAAGCAAGCTACTGGCCAGCGCACTACCACAGTGCACTGGGGGCTGATGGTCGCCCTAAAACCTGTCCATCTTTCCCTTGGAATGACTTAAAGCAATGGGTAGCTGGCAAACGCAATGAATGTAATGATTGATGTTGTTTATGTCTGATTCATGAGGAGAATAATTGAAAAACATCACTGAGATCTACTTTCTATTTCTGTTGAAATAATCATATCATTCTATTTGAAATTTTGGAATAAGTAAAAAAAAACTGTCAATTTTTGCATAAGTACCTCCTAGAGTGAGCAGCAATCGCTCATGACTATATTTGCTCTCAATAAACAAGGCTTCCTTTTTTAAAAAGAGACACCCTTCTCCCTCGTTTTTTTCTGATGCCCTACAATCAAAAATGGTAAATCAAGCAGATGCAGAATTTCACAACAGTGGTGGAATTTTTTAAGCAAAGTATAATGAAACATTTTTGAGTAAAATCAATTTTTCTACCTGACCACAGCTATCATGCTTTCTAGCGGTGGAGGTATGAACTTGAAAATCACTTTCAGTGTTTTCTTTTGACCACTTCAGTCATATAATTTTTCACCGCAAGCCTCTAAAATGAATGGTTTCTGAGATACAGCCGCTTACCTCGCTCATTTGGCCTCTCTGTACAAAACTTGAAGAAGCGTTCATAATAAATGAATATTTGTGTGGTGTGGTGAATGTAAATGAGAAATTTTTTCCATAATCTGCGAGGAAGATGTTGTCATCTTGACGAATTTTTTGATTGGCTCCATTGGAGTAATGACATGAGATCTTTTCCATTCTTGAAAACAGTTCAGTAATGAAAAAAAAGTCACTGATATGAGTAACCAGTCACATCAACCAATAGAAAGTGGATGTGCATTCAAGTGCATAGAAATCGGCCCATCGGCTGTAACTGTGTCTTCTTTCAATTTCATACTTTTTATCGTGAGAAGCCGGAATAAGATTTAATTCGAACTCACATCAAAGCATATCAAATTGTCTTTCAAACAGTGTACATTTTCTCTTGTTTCAACAAATAGATTTTGAAAAAAACATAGTTGAGGCAAAAATTTTGGAGAACGTGTATTCATGATAAAAGGGACTATGAGGTTCATGTAACCTATAACCAAACTAGATCCGAATCTCGCGTTTCATATTGGCCTGTTATTTACGTAGCCCAAGGCTTTGGAATCACGGAATGCCTCGTAATCCAGCGCTGTTTGCTTTTCGAAATCCATTAGCCAGTATTGACAAAAGCAAAAATAAATTACCGTAGTCCAAAGCTTTGCGATTTTTGAACATTCGTCTGTGAATCTGTTCACTTCAAAAAAGAAAGTGAGTTGAAAAACACATCAAGAGGGGAGAATATCGAACTTTTATGGATGTTTTGGTCGAGTTTGGGAGTTTTCCAAGATCCCGGTATTTGTTTTATGGCTATTTTATACGGACCCGGACTTATGTTTTGGCAAAATGTTCGCATCATTTCAAGGTTCTTTACTGCGCGGCATTTATCTTCATCAGACAGACGTACTAGCCTCACCAATATGTTGGTAACGATAGTTCGTAAATTTTACTGCGGGGCCATTTCGTTGCAGTTCTACTTTACTACAGTTTTAGCAGCAATTGATCATAAACTATTTCCCAAAATATAGAGGGAATCCCGAAAAAAACCCACACACAGCAGGTTCATGTAGGGGAACCACAAATATTATGATTTGACGTAACTTACCTTTATATTGTACACCCGAGTAGAGCAAGTGAGGTTGTGAAATTCGAAAAAAAAATTGATGGTGTGTGGCGAAATAGCCAAAAAAATCTGGTAAATACTATAGATAGGTTACGTTAAATCATAATATTTTGGGTTCCCCTACATGCTGCTCTGTGTCGGTTTTTATGCGGGACACCCTGTAGAATCATGAGACCACAACTAACAGGATAAACTCACGCGCATTTTCTTTGGTGACCCACATCTAAAATGCATAGGGTGTTGGATGCCCGAAACCTATCCCATATCTTTCCTATGCGATGCGCGAATCGGTTTCAATTTTGGCGAGCTAGTAGGCTTACCTTGTTTGTCTTAGTATCATGCTTTGGAATAAAGGAAATTGGAAATTTTTTAAAATAAGATTATGTTCGGAAATGCTTCGTTTCGGGGATACAGGGTGATTAAGTTTCAAGAAATTTGGTACACTTCTTTTGACCATTAAAATACATTTTTATATATCATTTTTTTTCACCTATTTTCTACTAGTGGCGTTTGAACAGGATTTGTTCTGAATATTTAAAAAAAAAAAAAAATAGTACGTCACCGCTTTTTCTTGAAATCGATATAATTTTTGAAACACACCTTGATTTGCTTTGGAGTTGATTTGGTCTCTTGATTTTTTTTTTGTACGACGAACGGTTTTCGTGTAAAAAAATAAAAGCCATTTTGATGCAATATCTCAACAAACCCTCAATTCGGAAACATCAGATTTGGACGGATAGTCTACCCAGAGCAATAATCGTCGAATCAGTTTTATGGCAAATTTAGTTGTAGAACCTTTCGTGCTTTTGTCATTTTTCAGCAAAAGCCCAATTATCTGAAGACAAGTATTGTAGTTGTCGAAATCCTCAAAAATTCCAACGTTGCGTTGGCTGGCTACGAGCCGCAGTCGAGTAGCATGATCATCTGAGTGATTCATAGTCATTACCCGCTAGTAGAATACTGTACTTTTTCCATGATTATTCAATAATTGAAGCGAATTTGTTTGTCAACCCAGAAACCTCTAGAAAAATGCATGACAAGCCCAGCAGACAAGAAGTATTGGCCAGTCTTTAAGAAAAAAGCTTTCATGTTATTAGATATCAATCAAGTTTTCTTTTTGTCAGCTACCCTTGAACCATCCTATCCGCACATCTTTGACCACTTGTCCATAAACTCCATTTTCATCACCTTTTCAACTAAGTCTAAAATGCTACATGCTTCTGTAAGCTTTCAAGTTTTGAAGCGGCTGTCCTTTATGCTAGTACCGACTGTTTCTTCAGCTGTGTAATGAATAAAAGATGCACTTCAATTTGCGGACCGACTGGGGCGAGCCGTAACCGATTTTGTTGAGCTAAGAGCCTGTTATAAAAATACGTGTTAAGTAAAGGATCAGTCGCAACATCCATTCAGGGGTGGATTCTATTTATTACATTATTTGCGTAGGTGCGACGAAAGCTTCTGAGTTGCTTTTGATCACTGATTTGATTAACGGATCTTGTGTAGGAACCAATCTTGATACTTTATACTCTGTTTTTGTTACCCAGGCAAACATACATAGTGCTTTCTGATGATTTTTTTTCACCTTGATGATCATATCGACAGTGATCACAGTCATATTTGAATCTGGTTTGATCACGATACACTCACAACGGTATGTTCTTGCGCATCTAAGGGAATCGTCACGGGCTGACAAACTTGAGGTTATCAAGGTTTTTTGCTTCGTGTTGTCAGATCTTGCGTGAATAATGTCTAGTTTGACCATGGCGAACAAAAACTACAGGCTATGGCGCCTTTTTCGGTTGTTTAGATCATCACAATAGCACTTTTCAAAAATGATATCAGACAGGTGAGATTCTGAAAAAATCAGACAGCCCGTCACGATCAACTGCCTCAAAAGCATCATCAGTTGATTATTTTGAATGTTTTCTGTTTTGGTTTGTATAAAAAGTGCAATTTCAATAAGGTGTGTGTTAAATATTGGAAACGCTGTATTAATTGATTACATGGTAAAAACTGCCCAATATACGCGTGTGATTGTGTGATATGATTATACCTAACTAAGGGCCGATATTTCAATGTCCATTCAAGATTAAGGTACACTTAAAGGTTAGTCTGGCCCTTGTCTCCCGTATGTGCCGTGTTACAATTGCGACACTCACATTAGATCCTTAGCCAAGTGAAAAGAGCGGCGCATTTGAAAAACCGGCAATTCGATGGCCAATTTTAGAATTCACATCAACTTTGTGTATTCAGGGTGTTTCATTAATATTTGCGAAAAAATGTGGGACGAGTTTTCCCGCTTCAAAAAAAGAACAAGACTTCCTATCAACATTTATCTGGATATGCTTCGTTACAGAGCTACAGGGTGTTGATTTTTTTCCATTTTTTTTTCTAATAATATCTTAACCAATGTCGTTCTTTTGATGAAAATTTGTGATTAAGGATTTCCTTACATGCGAAATTCGATTTTGACCTGACTATGGCTCTAACTTGTAGAGGGCCGCTACCTTCACGTATTTTACCTGTTGCAGTGTGCAGCAGTGACTTTTTTTAGATAAACCTGTATTATATTTTCAAGTAAAAGAACAGATTTCTTTATTATTTTTACGCAGAAAATGTATACAGTGTGTCCAGAATAAAATGATGTTTATGGCACTATATGGGGATATTGGAAACTTTAAAAGATACGACGTTGCGTAAATGGAAGAAAAGCAGCGTATTTGTATGCCCAAAAATATTCCACCTTTGTTTTATTTTAAATCGATACCGTAATGTGGATACAGGGTGAAAAGGGAAAAGGCAAATTTTGAAGAAACCACACAATTTTGCTTATTATAAATGCTAGAACTTTCAAATTTTCAGGATATGGTTAAGAGGATACGACAATTCTAAAAACGACGTCAAAAAAATTTTAGGCCCACTATGTTGCGTCCAGCCAAAGTCAAGTCTGTTTTTTTTTATGAAAGTCATATTTTTGAAAATCATTTTCAATGCGGATTTTGAAAATGAAAAAATTCAATATGTCCCACATAAGAAAAACGACAGTTGACCTCGGCCGGAGGCAACATATTAGGCCTAAAATTTTTTTTAACGTCGTTTTTAGAATTGTCTTTTCCTCTTATCCATATCCTGAAAATTTGGAAATGTCAGCTTTTATAATCAGCGGAATATTGTGGTTTTTCAAAAATTGACATTTTTCTTTTTCAACCTGTATCTACATTACCGTATCGATTCAAACTAAAACAAAGCTATAATATTTTTGGGAATACAAATACGCAACTTTTCTTTTATTTAAGCGACGTCGTATCTCTTACCATTTTTAATATCCCCATGTACATCATTTTATTCTGGACACACTGTATATCCAAATTTCTCGAGAATGGTTGCACGTAGGGACTTCTAAAAGGTATTTATTTTCTGCGCTTAAGTGATAAAAATCGTTCTTCATAGTTGAGGATATAATATACGGACGTCCAAAAGAGTTATGGCTGTTCATATCCTGGAAAATGAGTGTGGGTAGCGCCCTCTATAAGTAAGAGCCATAATTTGAATTTCGCATGATAAAAAAACCGTAAATAACAATTTTTATCAGAAGATCGACATAAGTTCAAATATTTTTTAGAGAAAATGAAAATGAAAATAAAATTTCAACACCCTGTAGCTCTGTAACGAAGCATTCACGGATACATGTTTATGAGAAGTTTTGTTCTTATTTTAAAGCGGAGTAACTTATCCCGCAATAATATTGAAACAACCTGTATAAAATATTGGCCCTAGCATAACTTATCCTGAGTGGAAAATATTTTTCATGAAAATTGTATTTGAATCAGACAAAAAGAATATTAATCAGCTAAATACTAAGCCTGCACTTCACGAGAATCGTTATTATTTGAGGGTGTTTATCGTTTTAATGCTTTCTCCGACACGATTAAAAATGCAACCAGTTTTCTACATAATTATTATCTCTAATGAGAGAGTGATTGAGCACATAAATGATAATGGTGAATAAGTTCCTTTCTTATCATTTGTATACATTACAGTATAATATACTACTGTATTAACTGTATTTGATAATAATAATCGATGCTTGTTCGCTAAACAGCTCATAATAATAGCTAATGCCGCGCTTTGACATTCATAATCAACAAAGTAACTAATAGAAAAAATTAAATGAATTTCATTTCTCGAGAAATAGTCAAGTAAATCTGTGCTTTTCTGAGAATTTTGGAAAATACGCATTTTTTTAAATTTTTTTGTGGGGTGTCGGTAGCTTCTAACTTTGGGAAAAATCAAAGGTCAGCTCATCACGCCATCTTGAAAATAAGGGCACGTGTGTTTTTTTCGTTCCTATCAGAATAATGATAAAATATCATAGAACCAAAGTTGTTCAGAATCACATTTTCAAAAACTTTTATTTTAAACTTTTTTCTCTTAAATCAATGATATACAAATTCTATAGGGTAATTCATTAATATGGAATGTGGGAAAACATCGTCCGTGACGAAAGTGGTGCAGAATTCCATTTCCAGCAACTTTTTTTCATTTATTTCAATGGTTACTGAGAATTTATTTCGGCACAATTTCGTCCTGTACGATTTATTTCCAAATTCAAATTCAAATTCAAATTCATTTACCAAAAAAAAAGAATAGTTTTACAAAAATATCTATACAACCCAGTACCCTAAGTCACAAGTGACTTGTCAGGACTCAGTCATTTGACATACTATTTAAACAACCCTATAACTAACCTATCTTGATATACCAATATAGTATACTTTACAATGAAAAACTATTATTTTAATTAAATTAACTATGTATTCAGTGAAGGAAGCCTCAGCAAAATTTGTTCGCTAGTATTTTTGATCCATTCAACTATCTCAACGTTAAAATTCTTATAACTATACAAATCGACCAGAAGAGAAGAAAAATGTCTTGATCTGGTACAAAACTACCTACTTGTACCTTGCAATTCAACTTCGATGTCATAAACAGCTATTAGTTATTCAGCTTGAGGCAACTATATCTTATTCACGACGTAAATAAAGTATTATTAGATAATTTTTCTGTAAGTTATTCAGTATAATGAGAGGTTACTAACAATAGACATTAACTGTGTCATAATCACCGACGACATATATAAGGTATACGGAGAAGTCTAAACTTATTACAAAAAATAACCAAAAAAGTTGACTTCGAGGACAAGAATATATTTCCCCTGAATTTAGGTGGAAAATTACTTAATTATGACCAACATTCTATCTTTATCGCTACCTGTCTGTTGAGTTATAACAAAGGTCGTTCAACTTTATGAATAACCTCAAACGCTCAAATTAATGAGGTGGCCAAATTATTTGAAATATTTTGACCTGATGTCCCAACAAACCATCTCAGAACTCTAGACCAGAAAAAAAGAAAAAGATAAACATTCATTGTCCCTTGTACAATTATGACATATATAAGGTGTAAGAATAAGTCTAAAATTACTTGAAATCAACCAAATAGTGACCTTCAAGGACAGGACTTTTATTTTTTCTGAATTTAGGTGGAATATCACTAAATTATCACCACAATTCTGTCGCTATCGCTACCTCTCTATTAGGTTATAACAAAGGTCGATATCTGGTCAATTTTCACCTAAGTTGTGGAACAATGTCGTCAAGGTCGAAAAATTAACTTATAGGTACACAACATATAAGAGCGGCTATGTTTTGATGCCAGCATCTGAATAAACAATGTGTTATGTCCGAATTTTATTGAATGTCTGACGACTTTTGGGGATATTCATATATTCAAGGATGATCACAACCACTGGCTAGTTTGTTATTACATTCCTAGGCTATAATAGTTATTTTGGATTCAAGGTTATGTTTCAAAATTTCGTAAACTCTGGTAATGATTTATCGAAATGGACATGTAATTAAGGCGCATCCATTTTCTGCAAGTATCTTTCTTCCCGATATTATACAGTAAAGTTCGCAGTTACATTTTCTTCCAATAATCAAAAAACTAGGTACTACGTGAATAATTATACCAAGTAAGACGCCATAGTGATTCTTTCACTTCGACACGTGACAAAATCCATACTCCATTATTTACACATGTACACGACGGCGACGGTGCCATAGCTCTGTATCCTTGTTAATCTCACATCAATATGCAAGTGTATTCTCCCTGTCATTGTTATTAACTAACAGGTAGGAAATAGGTTACATTGAGGACCAACATACGATCAATTTCCCACATTTTGACGTAAAACCGGTTGTCAGTTTCTTTATTCACCTCCAACCTAATGGTTGTCAAGGACCTATCGACCTCTCTATTACTTTCAAATTACTTTAGTTTTTTCTCCCACATAGGAAAATATGTGGACAAATGTCGGTAATTTTGACCCTTTCATAATTGGACATTATCATTATTAGGACGAAAAGGTAAAATTTTGTAAGTATCTTTTTTTTTCAAAGAGTTGAGAATGCTTTCCAGATAGAGCTCTCTTATTGAAAGAGCACCACTTTCATTAAACAGGTTGACTGAAGGAATTATATCTCTTTGCTTTTTTATACATATATTATCTTTAGTATGTACTTTTGTGTTATCACTAAGTTCCACCATGGAATCACCATGTTGATTTTTATTACTGTTTTTTTTTTAAAGTTTATTTGAAAAGTTATTGAGAATATAAATTCAAACAATTTTGATCATGTGATATCTTATCCTAAGTCAAAAATAGGAACGGAGAAAGAAGTAGCCCCCTTATTTTCAAGATGGCGTGTTAAGCTCACCTTCGATTTTCCCGAAAACTCAGAGTTAAGCTTAAGTTAACTCTACAAGTTAAAATTAGAATTTAGAAATTCTCAGATGCCCCTATTTGAAGCACGGATCTACTGTACAAAAAAAAGTCATCCTATGTACAAATTTTTGCTCACTAAAAAAATACGATGAAAAAAAAACAGGGTCTTCAAAAAGTTAAAAAACATTTTTTTCTCACAATCATTCATCCGAAATTGTAATCTTTTTTGTCATTTGTCGGCATACATACGACATATTAAAATGGATGCAGAATGCATGTTATTATCTTATTTTCACTTGTCATGTAGGTATTAGGTATTAGGTGTGTAAATGCATTCGAGTACATTATTATGTTTTGTCAGAATTCATTACCGTTTTGCTTTTCCAATAACGAAAAGGTCCCACCCTTATTCATGACTTTCCTGGTATATTTTGGAAAAAACGCTCGATTTCAATTTTTATGTTTAGGGAGACGTCTTTCCGTGTATGACTGTATAATACAGGGTGTTCCAAAAATAAGATATCGCATTACATTTGACATTTTTAAATAGAAACCCCCATTTTTTTTTCTATTTTTGGATTCTCCATGAAGTTTTTAATAACTTTTGTATGATACAGTTTTTACCTATCTTCAACCGTTTTAAAGTTATTTGAATTGTTCATAAAATTCACCTTATTTACGGATACCAGCAAGAAATTTAGCATCAGTCAATGTCATCGTAAATCATAGAACAACTTTATCTTTGATTTGAAATCGTTAAGTTGCCTTGTTCTATCATAATATTTTGCAATGATTTATTCAATTCAAGAAAGGGTCGAAATAACGAAACTGTATTATCAAAACGGAAGCATTGCAAGAGACCGCCCGGTTGTTTAATGCGTTATATCCAGACAAAACTAACCATAAGTATGTGGCTAAATTAATAAGAAAATATTAAGCAACTGGATCTGAATTTAATATTCGCCGGAATCAGGAAAATCGTCCAATTAGAAATGAAGCCAGAGAAATAGCAGTTTTGGGACACGTGGGTCTTGACAACACCCAAAGTACTCGTGGTCTGGCTGTTTCTTCAGGATTTACACGCTCAACAGTGCAAAGAATTTTGAAATCCTATAAATTTCACTCGTACAAAATTAAACTTGTCCATGAGCTTAATGAAGACGATTATGATAGAAGGTGGGAGTTTTGCGAATTAATGACACAACGTTTAAGCAATAACCCAAATTTGTCATTTAACATCTGCTTTTCGGATGAATGTACCTTCTATTTACATGGTGCTGTAGATGATAGAGATAATAGTCGATATTGGAGCGACTCGAATCCACATTTGTTTCGAGAGGTACATTCGCAATACCCTCAAAAAATCAATGTCTGGGCCGGCATTTTCGGAAATCATATTGTAGGACCTTCCTTTATTCCTGGAAACTTGATGGGGGAGACGTACTTGGACATGTTGGAAAATACAATAGAGCCACGAATAACCGAAATAATAGAAAATGAGGTTAATTATAATGAAAATTTTCTTCATTTCCAACAAGATGGTGCACCACCGCACTTTGTAGCTCCAGTACGACGGTTTTTGGACACTCATTTCCCAAATCAGTGGATCGGACGGCGCCGGCGCGGCCCTAATGAGTGGCCACCAAGGTCTCCGGACTTGAGTCCTTCAGATTACTTTCTTTGGGGACATTTGAAAAGTAAGGTTTTTAGTACGAAGCCAGACTCCATCCAAGATCTTCGGGAGCGGATCACGGCGGAATGCAGACAAATAACTCCAGAAATGTGTGAGAATGTTAGGAATAGATTTGAGCAAAATCTCCATTATTGCATAGAGGTAAACGGACACCACTTTCAACATTTACTACCACATTGACTTTTTGACACATTAAAGCTTAGTAATTAATTTTTGTTTAAATTTTTTAAATAAACGGTTGAAGATAGGTATAAACTGTATTTTACAAAAGTTAATAAAAACTTCATGGAGAATCCAAAAATAGAAGAAAAATTGGGGGTTTCCATTAAAAAATGTCAAGTGTAATGCGATATCTTATTTTTGGAACACCCTGTATTATACGGTCATACACAAAAAGACGTCTTCCTAAAAATAAAAATTGACGTGTCCGAGCGTTTTTCCCAAAATATACCAGGAAAGTCATAAATAAGGGTGAGACCTTTCCGTTGGGCCACCCTGTATATTATATTTCACTTATGAACTTATACAGGGTGCCACAGATTCGAGTGCATGCATGGGGATCTCAGTTATTATAAGAGATACAGGGTCGGTTAAATGGTTGCAAAGTTGCGCTTTTCATGCTCAACAAAATGCCGTGTTGAAATTCAAAAAATTCCGACTACTTCCGAAGATATTCGAAAAAAAACAAATTTTCGCAAAAGCGTCATTATTTCCTGAGTTTATTTAAGAAGATTTTGGAAAATGAATTACACTTTCTCATTACCACTTTTTCTCCTCTACAAGATGGCGGTATCAAATTAAAAATCTGACGTTTCGTCTTTCAGCGGCCATCATCAAGTTCATTTTTTTAAATACGGACCTGGATTTTTCATTTTATTTTTAATTATCTTTTGACGTCCTCAATGTATTGAGGTATCGCAACCATCAAAAAAAATACTCATTTGAAAAATAATACCAGAGAAAATTAGTTAGGCAACCCTTTTCTCCCTAACTCATAGTTTGGTGCATAAATCCATCTTTATTCGACACGTTATTCCTATGAGAAAACCTGCACAACTAAACAAGCCTAATCGACCGAACCAAAATCAAAATAACATCCAATAACGATACATTTGATGAAACTAAATTAAATTCACAAATGACATGGAAAATAAAAAAACATAATATAAAAAACTGAATCAATTTCTGCAAGTGTTCAAGAATATTGTCATTTTAACAAAATATTGAAAAAAACAATAATAGGTGAAAAATAATTGAAAATATTGACGTTGCTAAGGCAACCCATCGCTCTACACCCTCATCTAATTACCTCGATGCCTGAAGGACGTCAAAAGATAACTGAAAATAAAATAAAAAATCCAGGTCCGTATTGAATGAAAGAACTTGATGATGGCCGGTCAAAGACGAAACGTCAGATTCTCAATTTGATACCGCCATCTTTAAGAGGAGAAAAAGTGGCAATGAGAAAGTGTAAGTCATTTTACAATATCTTTTCAAATAAACTCGGGAAATAATAATAACGTTTTTGCGAAATTTCGGTTTTTCCCGAATATCTTCGGAAGTAGTCGGAAGTTTTTAAATTTCAAAACGGCATTTTGTTGAGCATAAAAATGCGCAACTTTGCAACCATTCAACCGACCCTGTATCTCTTATAATAACTGAGATTCCCATGCATGCACTCGAATCTGTGGCTCCCTGTATATTCGTTTTTTTATGTTTTATTTAAATGAAAAATTAATACGTGTTTTCTTTACAAAATACATCGTGTACTATGTAGAAATTCCGTTTATCCGAAATCGGTCCGGTCCACATTATTTTGGATAATAGGGAGTCTACTGTAGTTACTTACTTTTTTCTAAAAAAAAAAAAATGTTTTTCGAACTTTTTGAAGACCCCGTATAAAATTTCGTTTTTTTTTTCAACGAAAAACGTATTTTTTCAACAAAGCAAATTTTTTTATAATGAATGACTTTTTCGAAAAATGAAATGTTTTGACTTATTGGATATCTTATCGCCGGAGATATTCTATATAAACATGGGTCCGGAGATGCATTCTTCTAAAGAAACAGGGTGTTGAACTTTTTAAACAAATCGTTTTTCTTTCAAATGTCACAAATAACTTTGAAACGATTATTTTGATATTTGGCAGATTTATTTTTAATAACAAATGCCTACTTCAGCCCTAGCTAGGTAAAAATTATGATAAAGACAAGTGCCATCTTAAACCGAATATTATACGTTGAAAAAAAGTAGGTACTCCGCTGTAATTTTTATTTTTTGCTTGAATGAAATAATAAACAGATCAGCTTTTTGTCTCTTAGATTTTTTCTGTGTCTAGCCTCTTTTTTGGCAAAAGACTTTCATACTCCGCAAAATATTTTTATTTTGTTGAACGAGGAAAGATCGAAAAAAAGCCAAGAAGCAATAAAGTTTTATATTTTCAGTTGCTTCATCTAAAAGGAAATAAAAATCACAATGAAGTCAGTGGCGTTCATTTTATATTTTTAAATCCTGAACAACAATGCACTTTCAGACCAAGGTTTATATGGCCTGTTTTTGATGAAATTCCTTCATAAGAATACGCATTTAAATTTAATATTCGCAATCAAGAAACAACCTGTCTATGCCACTTGGCAATCGCAGTACCACTTTTTATTTTCCATTTTAGGTGCCTTTCTTCCAGCCGATAGTGAAGCTATGCTCTGTGGAATTGGTCCACATTTTTTTTGTTACAAAGAAATCCTGACGTTTGTTGGAAGAGAATTTAAATCCATTCCAATCCATTTTTTGAGTAGATTTTTTTTAATGAAAAAATGTATTCAAAAGCATAATATCATCATGCCATCAAGTGAGTTCTACTTTTCTCCACGATGATGTTTTTACCACATGATGAGCAGCAAATGAGATCTCGGATATTTATCTAAATTGAGACAAATCGCTCGCGATAAAGAATCTACTAAATACGAGATTCAGGATTGTGAGCCATTCCACGGTCAAAGACCATTCAAAGATGCCATTAAGCCAGTTTTTGGATACATCCCAAACTCATTTTGGACAGTGACAAAACATTCCATGTTTTTCCTGTCCGCTTGTTTATTTTTTCCTTATTTTTAGGCCTCAATAGATATGACAAAACTAGTATAAAGACAAAATCCCAATTTTTCTTCTAATTAACGATAATTAGAAGTTTCTCTAACGTTATAATTTCCAAGTAAGCGATTCATTCCATGGATCTCAATCTATTATTTGATTTTTTAAATATTTTAGAACGTCCACCATTTCATTCCATACACATACAAAAATACAAATAGAAAAATAGGGAATATTGAAGGATTGAAATGAATTGACACAAATCATCTAGAACCATCCCACATCCATGTTTAAATTAAATCTCCTAGTATAATTATCCACGCTCCTGTATATCCTCAAGTAGCCCAGTTACGTTCCACTTCCAGCATCAGGAAACAATGGGTGTTTTAGAATCATCATAACCTAACCAAAAAAGAAATTATGCTCTGGAATTACCATCAACGCGATGAAAGACTTTTTGCATTTCCATTTACGGCCATAATTTAATGATTAAAATAAAAATTCAACGTTTTTATTACAGAATCATTGATGATGATTTACACCATGTTGAAAAAAGACAATAATTTTCAAATAAGATCGTGCTTTTCAATGACTTACCTCAATAACTGGAACAAAATACATTCACTGAATTATCATTTATATCGTTGCCATTAATCGGGATTCGAAATCAATTATGCATATAAAAGTCATTGTCAAAATGATAATATTATACATACACTGAACTTTCGCAATAATAAAACTGTCATTTCTAATTCCATGCGGGTAAAACATTGTGAATGAACGTCGCTTCATATGAATAACGTATATTATTATGTATACAGGGTTCGCCAAAGTAAGTGACCTATCAGAATATTTCAGGAAATAAAGCGATTGGAATTCTGAAGATTTTCGAAAATGCTCTTCTCAAATGAAATAATAGTGACGTTTCTTATTTTTTTTTTTCGAAATTTTGCAATGGACAATTTTTCATAAACTCACCTTTATTTTCAATGCTCAATAAGAAAAAATCATAAAAATTTTCCATTTGAAAAAATTATTTTTTGCAGTTTTCTGGATTAATTTTTGATCTTATTTTTGGGCCACCCTGTAACAATAGTCATCAAAATATTGTGAATCGTTTTTTGAATTAGGTCTTTTGCAACAAAACAAGTTGAACAATAAAGGCTTTCTTACACGAAAGTTTACATTCAGATAGGAACCTAGAAACGTCATTCTTGACATAAAAACTCAAATATACCAAAAACGCCTATACTTAGGTATACGACATCATTCTTCAAATTTGCCTAGAATTTTACGTAGAATCCAAAAATGTTATGATATATAAGGTGTTTCATTCGAAACAAGCAAGTTGACACCTACTTCCGGTATAACCGGAATCCCCTCAGAATCCCAATCGCTTTTTTTTCCGAGATTCTCTAATAGGTCACTCACTAGACGCTTGACATTATTCGTAAATTTCACGATACCTTTAGAAAGTCAAATACCTGTGAAGTTATTCAAAAAAGCAATGAGAGTTATGTACAGACATACTAGTGAATATGTATCACGAATTGAAGACAGTCCTGTATTCTGAATTTCAATTTTCAAGCTTTTGGCTCGTCCATTTAAAAAAAAAATGCTTACTCATTATTATTTTTAATTTTATTTATAAAGACATTTATTGACCATACATGATACATGCAACCCAGGACAATGGGCTATTGACCAAAGTCTTGCTACCCAGAGACATTAACAACGTGTAGTACATTAATAATTCATTCACAGCAAACAAGTAAAATTCCTATTATTACGTTCAAAGTATTGAAAAAAAACTACATATCGTCGTTGCCGTTATCATAACACCTATGTGCTATAGACTGGATTTCATAGGAGACAAAAAAAAACAAAACAAAATACAATATACACCAAGCAGGTATACAAAAGCCCGAATTGGACGGTTATAAAATCCGGGAAGTTATAGGAGGTTTCATGAGCATACGCGCACTGGCAAAACGAATCAGTATGTCTCAATATAAAATTTTCAGCCAAATTGACACATAGGAGGTTTCATGGCGGCAACGACGATATTATTGTTAGAGAATGTTGAGCTTTGGGGCTTGGATTTCCTGCATATGAGGTAATTGTTGATGTTTTGGATGTCTCATCCACCCAGTAGCCGCTGAAGGGTCTCCCATGTTGTTGACTTGGGGAAGGAAAAGTGATGTCTCATCATTTCTTCAGCTGATCTCTGGAGAATCATGGGTTGTAGAAGTAACATATTGGTGTTATTTGATGTGAATCTGTGAGACAGTTTTCTGAGCCTCTCATCGATGAACTGGATCATCAGAGTGTCCAGAAGCCATTTGTTTGAGGGGTTGTGGAGGACGTTTTGTGGGTGTCTCATCTTCGTGATAGTTCTTAAAGTTTTTCAAGTGTGGGTTTTGCAGTTGGAGTAAAAGGGGATGTCCATATACTAGTAAAGGGCGACAGATAGATTTATAGATTCTAGATTGTGTGTTTAAACTTATTCCCATACTTTATTATTCATTTTTATCCCAAGATATTTAATGTCTACATAGTATTGAAGGGACCTGCACAGATTCTATCTAGATTTTTGAATTCGATGGTAGTATATGATGAATTGAGATTTTCTTGGATTTGGGTGTTGCCTCCATTTGAAGAACCATTTGAGAATTTTGTCCATCAGCAGCTGCAGTTTTTGAATAGTCCTTTTGGGTGTCTTGTTGTCCTCAATAAGGGCAGTGTCGTCGCATACTGTAGGATATAAGCTGAAGGGTTGATCTCCTGGAGTTAGAATATGTTATATACAAGTGGTGAGCCTTGGGGCACCACTCCCTGTGATGGTGAATATGGCTCTGACATCTTGTCATCTATTCTGACATGTTAAGTTCTGTCCCCAAAAAACTGTCGAATGATTTTGATTAGGTATATTGGGCAGTTTAAAGAGCAGAGTTTGAAGAGAAGTCCCTTGTGCCATACACTGTCAAAGGTTTTGATATCCAACGATATTGCAGCACTATGATTTTCTTTGAGTCTTGTAGTTTGGATGTTTGATGTGCAAATGGTTGGAGTGTTGAGCAGTTCTTCTCAAAACCAAATTGGAAATCAGGTATAGTGTTGTGATTTTTTTTCATCATTTGGTTTTTTATGATTTTTTCATGATTTTCCTGATTCTGGTATAGTAGAAGTGTGATTGGGCGATAGTTGATAGGCATGCTGTGATCGGACTTTGGTTTAGGTTATGTGATCATTACTCCATTCTTCCATTCTGAAGGAAAATGGCTCTCTTTTAGGCAGAAGTTAAGGCCAAAGGGCGTAATAAATGTTTGGATATCCTATCTTTTCCCGGGACGCGTATTGGCATTCCTTACTACGCTACAGAGCATAGATGAGCTGTATCGCAGTAAAGTATGGCTGGGCTGGGCGCACAATTTGTTCAGCCATTGTTTACTACGATACAGACCAAATGCGCTGTATGGAAGAAAAGTTTGGTAGAGATGGATTTCTTCACTCAATCCATTAATTATTATCGTTCACTACGATATATAATGGAAATCAATTACATACATATATAAATATTTTCTTTTATAAAGGTGAATCTAGAAATATTTTACTATTATTTTAATGTGACGATGTGTGATTTTTTTTTTTTAATTTCGCAAATTTGAACTGAACAAAGTTTCAATTTTTTTAATTTGAGTACACAGGGTGCTACTCAATGATAGGCCGTAACTCCAAAGACGCATTCCTGAACCCAGGATTCAAGTAGAAAAGGTCTTATAGGTAAACATATTGTCATTGTGTCTTGAATATAAATATTCTGGTTTTCGAGATACAGGTTTAGAAATAAATCGTAAAATTAGCAAAATCCAAAATTTTCCTGCTGCGGTTTTTGTGCAATAGGGGTGGTCCTTTTGAATTGTGCTACAGCATAATAATTATACTCAAATTGTACATGAAAAAACTCTTCATGACTTTACCTCATGATTTTTTTTTGAATTTAATTATTTCCGGATTTAGCGGCCTGCATTTTATCCCCTAGTCCGATAGAGAATTCTTTCCTGATTTCAAATAGTTAGTTCAGTTTTCTATACATGGAATAGTTGGCTGGTCTCTACCAATCAACACCTTCTGTCCAATTTATTATCATTATTCCTTGTATGGAAAAACGTTAATATCTTTATAACCTTTGGAGATAACACCCCCAACACTTTTATATTTGAAATCAAGAAAAAATCCTCTATCTCTATCGAACTAAGGGACGAAATACAGGGTGTCCCATTAAAAAATATGAAGAAGCTTGATTTTTTTTTCGACTTCTGTTGCTCAATTATTCCTTTTTCTGATAATTTAGAAAAAGTACTACATTTTGCTAATTTGAACCACTCCCTAGGGTTAATATTAACGAAGATTGCTATTGGCCAAAATATACGTGAACAACTTCTACAATCCACGTCTAATTATTATTATTTTGTTCTGGCACATTTCAAAAGACCAACCTTTTTGCTCAAAAACCGCAACGGGAAAATTTTCGATTTGGCTAATTCTACACCTTCGACCATACAAGCAAGCGCGGTGTATGGTCGAAGTTTTACACTCAGTAGGCAGTTGCTGACAAATTCTGAAAAAAAACAGCTGTCCCGTTTTTTTTTCACGTTAAAATCTTATTGGATTATGATTGTTTACCGAAATTTACAGCTTTACCACGTTACTTTTCCGTCAAATGAAAATTTTACGAATGAGGATACAGAGTCAACTTCATAAGACCAATTCAAACAATCCCTGTATGCCGTAAAAATAAATTGTACTGGAAAAGAATATTCGACTGTCGTAGTAGAATATTCTTTGGTAATGGTTAGTATAGGATAGTTTTATTTTTTCGCATATGTAAGTAGGTATTTTAATTCGACGCTATTAAATTGAATCCGCATGTTATGGTGTGCTTCTAATAAGCCTATACAGGGTTTTATTCAATGATGAGCCAAAGTTACAAAGACGCGTTCCTGAACCAATTTCAAGATAAACATGTGAATGTGTCCTTAATAGTCTGGTTTTCAAGATACAATGTGTTGGAAGTCTACTTTTTGACCACATGAAAAATCATAGGGTGTCAAGGAGAGTCAAAAACATCATGTTAATAACAACAAATATAACAACGAGCAAAGTTGACTCGATTTACTAATAATAAATCCGATTTTTTTCTTAACCTGTATCTCGAAAATCAGAATATTTATTTTCAAGACACAATGACATAATGACAATATGTTAACCAATGTTGACCTATAAGACCTTTTCTGCTTTTCTACTTGAATTTGGTTCTGCGTCTATGGAATTACGGCCTCTCATTGAGTAAGACCCTGTGAAGACACAGATTATTGTTGTTGAAACTTTGTTCAGTCCGACGCACACATCGTCTCATGAATAGGATATAGTAGGATTTTTCTAGATTCACCTTTATAATACCTATAGATCATTTTTATATGCATATGTATGTAATCAATTTTCTTTATATATCGTACTTAGTGAACGATAATAATAATTATGAATTGAGTGAACAAATCCATTCCCACCATATATGTACCTATTTCTTACATGCATGCAGCGCATTTGGTCAGTACCGTAGTAAACAATGGCCGAACAAATTGTGCGCCCAGTCCAGCCATACTTTACTGCGATACAGCTCATGTATGCTCTGTAGCGTAGTAAGGAATGCCAATACGCTCCCGGGACAGTATTATTTTCACTTATCAGTGTTGCGATGAGGTCCTGCATTCCTATTTCTTCTATATCAGGTTTTCTAGGGTGAGAATGTCCGTGAAAAAAATTATTGTACAATCGAATTACCTCCGAATAGTGATTGGAATCGTTCTCTGGCTGAAATAATTCTTCGAAAGCATCTTCAAAGTGTTGTGCCGTGATTTCGGCTTTTTTTGGTTGTTTGAGTATTCTACCCATATACCTAAATTTAGGTATATGATTTTACCCCAATCACACTGAGAGCAGCTGTTTTCCTTGTATCTGAATAGCTTTTGGGCTTTGTACTGCCGTATTAGTTTCTGTATGTCTCTATTATAATCGTTAATTTGTCTTTTGTGCTGCGGGCATAGAATTCTCTTGTAATCTCTGTAAAGGCTTATTTTTATTTTGATGAGGCTCAAAACGTGGAAGGTGATGTGAGTAATATTGAATTTTTTTACACTTGGGAAATTTTCCTTTACTGCTTCCATGAGTGTGGTGTTGAACTTTTGGATGGATGAACTGTTCATTGGCGTTTTGCTCAATTATCTCACTAGTTCCAACATCTTTTTGTTGACCTTGTCCGTGTTGCACTTTTTGTAAATTATCAAGTCTTGTTCTTCTTCTGGTTCTAGACCCTTATTCAAGGAGAATTCTATGGAGAGGTGAACTGAGCCTAAGTCAGGATGGACACTGATGAGAGGTATATTTTTTCAAGTACATGGTGTGTAAAAATCCATCTGGTGTTGTATCTGCATTTGTGTTGGTGGAGTTGGTATTTTTTGTTTCTGCAAACATCGAACATGCTATCCCATGTTTTTCCATGTTAATGTCAAAAATCGTTTTTTTTCGTAGTAGCTATTTATGCTTGTGTATATTATTCCTATATTATCATTGGAAGGCAGAGTTGCGGGTAGAATCTCACCTTCACTTGTTTCTGTAGTCTTCATTATTATTTGAAAGGGTCTTAGTGCATTTGAGTGATTTATCATATTTCGGTCGCGTCGATCTTTCCGGTGGAAGAAATGAAGTAGGTATTTATGATTTGCTCATTCGATATTTCCTTGACTCGTTTCAGCTCATTAGACGTAGCGCCGAGTCCACAACACGACTAAACGAATGTGAGTGATCTTTGACTCTGTCATGAATAACAAGACCCATATTTTCTGCTATCCTCTCTGTTCAAACTTCTGTATTTATCAAGTATCGTCATATCCATAGTGACCACAAGATTAAGCAACTGCGAGTACCGCGGCTGAATTGATGGACGGTATTATTATTTTTCCCCAAAATCGATCCGATTCTCAGCTACCTGTTGAGTTTTACAGTGGGGTATGTAACCTAAGGATTAGATCTTAGTCGTCTATCGACAATAAAATTGTCTATGATTTACCAGATTTTTTTTTTGGTATTTCGCCACACCCTATCAAAAAACAATCTAACTAGTGTTTATATACCGGATCTTCTATATTACCTGAAAAGAAAATCTATTTGCCTATCAATACCTATCAATATCAAACGTTTCGGAAGCGAATCTGCTTCTGTCGTCTGTGGAACCTAAAAAAAAATGATTGATTCAAATTCAAAAAATATTGTTCGTTTTTGTGTGATTTCGCAGTAAAATTGGCTTTTTTGTGTTTTTGGCAAAAAATTTCACTTTTACTGACATTGAAGTGTATGGTGTTGATTGTTAAACTTTACATATGTTAAGTATCTACAATTCACGTTTTTGGGCTATGTTCAATTTCTTAATAAAGGTAATCATGTATCATTTAGATTCACAGAACAAGTTGCTACACATTCATCAGAATTCAACATAATATATGCACTTTCTTTTAGTTCACGTTTTTTACAGCATGGCTCCTTTGCTAGGATTTATCAGAATTTATTTCATGATTGTTATCAAATGCATGTTGACAAATTCCCGATCAATGAAATTCCCTTTTTGCATGTATGATTTATGTTCTTCAATTCTCTTTTTTGATGGTCGTGAGGTCTCTCCAAAATAGAATTTATTACATTCACAAGGAATTTTGTAAATAACATTTTAATGGACTCATTAATATTATTAGGTCTAGTATTTGTTGAATTCAGCTAAGTGTGTTATTAATTTTGAAAATGGTCCGTATATTATATGTTTGACCTAAACGTTTTTATTTATGAGAAATTCAAGGTATGTATGGAATAATTAAATTATTTATAGGGATAATCTGTTCTCGTTGTCTAGTTTGTTCAAAACTATCAAAACACTTTTTAATAAAATTTATGGGATAATTATTTTTTGATAAAACTTCTCTTATGAAATCTTTTTCGGACTCAAAATTATCATTATCACAAATTATTTTTGCTCTATCATATAGACTTCTTACCACATACCCTTTTTAATATTCAATGTATGATTGGAGTTGAAATTTAGATACCTATTTGTGTGAGTTGGTTTTCTGTAAATTTTGGTTTTTAAAATCTTGAAAATCTTTTTTTATTAATACATATATGTATCTAAAAAGGGATTCTCATTATTTTGTTCTTTTTCAATTGTAATTTTGACCGTGGGTTCTTTATCATCAATGGGAATTGAAAAATCATTAAGTTTTTGTTTATCCTATACTTACAGGGTGGTGCAACCAAGATGAGGTGGACGATTGTGGGAAAATGGTGAGAGATTTGGATAATTTTTTTTTTGTTTATCATAGTTAGTCAAAAAGGCTATGTTTTGTAAATATGACCATAGTACAGGGTGTCCCAAAAAGTCTATGACAAATCAAACTTGTATTTTTTTAAATGGAACACCCTGTATATTAATAGATATTCCAATTCTTCCTTCAATTTTGAACAAAAATTGTGATACAACTAATGTCATTAAATTCAACCGTTATCGAGATATCGCGTTTTAAAAATGGCATTTTTGCAACTTTGACAAGCTATAAAACTCAAACTATTCAAGTTAGAGGAAAATGGTTTGCACTTTCCTATCTTAACTTTTCAGGAGCTCTTCTGACATTTGGATAGAAGGTAACGTCAACTTTTTTTGGCACATTTTGAATTTTTTTTCACAAGAATGAATTTAATCTCCTTGAATAGCTCTTGAAAAATTAAGATAGGAATGTTTAATCCATTTTTCTCTAACTTGAATAGTTTGGGTTTTATAGCATGTCAAAGTTGCAAAAATGCCATTTTTGAACAGGAGATATCTCGATAACGGTTGAATTTGGGAACATTAGTTGTATCACAATTTTTGTTCCAAATTGAAGAAAGAATTGAAATATCAATTAATATACAGGGGGTTCCATTTCCAACATAGCTCAAAAGAGTGAATTTTAAATACTCAACATATGTTAAGTTAAACAATCAACACCATACACTTCAATGAAAGTAAAAGTGACATTTTGTGCCATAAACACAAAAAAGTCAATTTTACTGCGAAATCACACAAACACGAACTATATTTTTCTAATTTGAATTGATTATCCCTTTTCAGGTTCCACTGACGACGGAAGCAGATTCGCTTCCGAAACGTTTGATATTGATAGGTTTATGGTTTACTAATAAAAAAATTCTCAGGTAATATGAAAGATCCGGTATTTAAACACTAGTTTTTGATAGGGTGTGGCGAAGTACCCAAAAAATCAGGTAAATCATGGATGCGCCACAAAACTACAGAGCATATCTAAATAACATTGTCGTTGAGTAACGAAAACAAAATCAAGACGACGGAAACCCTCAGATCTTTATCATAATGATGCGTTTCTGGAATTTTCGTTGACTTCATATTTTCCGAAATTTCCAACATAGTTCGAATAGTTATTGACGACTTAATTTTCTCAAGAATTTAATTTGGTCTACGGTGTAAAATTAGAGTTGAGTCGTAAAACATTCCAGACGTTTACCCCGTTCACCTTTGCAGCTTTCCCAAATTCCTATTATGCCCTAGAAACGTTCAAATCCTGACTTTCCTCTCGAGAGATCAAGAAATTCTCGCTATTTCTCTGAATTCATTAATTTTCTTGAGAAGAGTTTAAGGAAGCAGTGATGCCGTGCAATCGATCCGTCGCCGTCTGAGAGATTGAGAGAGAAGTCATGAAATAACTATGGTTAGAGATGATGACAGTAACTATAATTTGTTGGAGTTGCTCGTCTGTCAATTTATGCGTTTTGGAAGTTGATGGATGTTTTTATTTTGATGTTTAGAAATAGATGTGCGATTTTTCCCACAAATGTATACAGGGTGATTCATTGATTTGGGTAAGCTAAGTTGCGCCTAAACCGTTAAAGATATCGAAATGAACAAAATGGATTTGAATAAGGGATGCCCCAGTGCAGTTTGTTTACATGTTTTTAATATACGGGGTATTTTTTTTCTGCAGAGCAGGCTTCAACATAGTTTTTTTGAATGGCATCATACAGAGTGTCAGATAAGTATATGGCATAATGTCGAGAGCGTATAGGGGAGGTTGAAATAACCCCAGTTTGTCATGAAACCATTTTTTCCAAACAGAGCCCCAAAGGGGTACCCATCGATTTGATTTTTTAACTCTAGCTTTTGAACCGGCTTGTATAATTTGATGAAATTTTAGTATTTGTGTATAGGCCCTACAGACTCATGAAACCATAGTCGAGTCAGAATTTGAAATTTTAAGGGGAACCAGGAATGGACTGGCAACCAAACCATTTGGGCCTAATTTTTGACACGTGTCATTGAAAATTACTTTTTTTATGGCCTACACAACATACTAAAATTTCATTAAATCATACAGGCCGGTTTAAAAGTCAGAGCTAAAAAATTGAATTGATGGGTACCCTTTTAGGGCTCTGTATCTCCGTCAGGAGGCGCTTTAGAGAACGAAGTTTTATGACAAACTGGGGATATTTCCACCTCCCTATGCGGTCCCGAAATTATGCCATATACTTACCGGACACCCTGTATATATCTTCCGATATTTGAATTCGCCCTTTTCTGGCATCTCACAGTCATTTTGCTTCGACCCTTGAAAAGTTTAAAAGTTGATGCGTTTGCAAGTTTTGGTTTAAGATGGATGGGCACGTGGATTTTGAGATATCAAGTTAAGACTTTGCCAGCGGTTAAGCATTTGCCTGGGGTATCTTTCAGTGGTTATCGATTGGCATTATGGTACCATATTGCTGTGACAAAGGAAACGAATGAAATGAAAAGGTTCTTTCTACCGCCTTAAGATAACATTAGAATGACAAAAAAATAAATAAAATCAAGATCACCGAATACAATCGCTTCAACGGATCACAAAAATGGCATATCCAGATAAGCAAATAGTCTCATCCATTCATGCGCGAGAATGGTTGAAAAATATTCATCCAATCTATAGAAAGCATGATTCAGTAAGGACTTGACTTTTTTTCTAAATACCCTCATTTTTCTCGATTCACTGGACAGTTGATTGAAGATCCTCATGCTGTCATAAAATATCGAGGACTTGAGAAGAGATAATGTCGGAATACGGAAATTTATGAGATGGGAGCTGCGTGTTTTTTCATTGGACGCTAAATGAATTATTATATTTCTTCTTGTGCATCAAGCACGATGTTTCCAATATGAAGAGACATAGAAGTGTAAGGATTCTTTGCTTTTTGAAGTATGGCTTACAGGACATTCTTCGGTACAAGCCATAAAAAACCTGTTTGCTCTCTTTTGTATTCCCAGTTCTCTTCTCACTACCGAAACCGCATAACATCACCGATTAAGGATGAGTTTGGAATGACAAGAGATTTTTCACGCTTATTCTTATGAAGTTGTATAAACCACCTTTGAAAATACGTTATGTTTTCGACTGTGCTTATGACAAAAGTTATGCTTCTGCTTATGAAAGTGTTGTATTAAACAACAAAATGCCATTGTACTGCACTTCTTTTGTCAGTGCCATATGCATTTTTTTTGTGGGAACGCTGTCGATAGGTATGTCGATTTTTCTATTCTCTCAAGAAAATTGAGGTCTGGTTTCGCTTTTTTTTTATAACATCAGTTCTGGAGTGTTGTTTTTTATTTTTACCTGTACCTACGTATTGATTTGAAGTTGAACTCTCATGTTGGAGCCATGAGGTAAGAGTGACTCTCAAATTTTTGTTGAAGCTTTGAAGTGGAATTTTAGTTTTTTTCAAAACGTTTCGAAACAGAGGCGGTCCTCTTCTTTTGGCTTTTCTTTTACTATAGGGTTTGAATGCTGAATTTTTGGGGTATGACGTATTTAGGTCGCCATAATCATCTGAGAAATTAAGCTAACGTTATTCTGGGATGTTGGCCGTTTTTGCAACAAGGAAAACGGAGAATCGGTTATAAAAGCAACAGATTCAGACCGGAGTAGTTCAGTACGCTTAGTAAAGCGATCTGCAGCATTACAACCTTTGAACATGGCCTATATCCGACATAGCTTATTTACTGGTGAGATCAAACCAATATTTATAATATTGTGTGCATACCATGTTATATTTATATTTATGTATAGAGAGAACTAGAGGCTAGTGGGGATGCAGTATATGTAGTAGATTCTTCTTCTTCACGAAGTGGCCATGAGGTAAAAGAAAAACCCTTTGAGGTTATGTCAAGCTTTCGAGATTTATTTGGTCTCTTTTTCAGGACTACTACAAAAATTACTCAAATTAGTACCACCAAAAGAAAATTATTTTGAAAAAAACTCACCACACGTGGGTTATACAGGGTCGCTGATATGTATGGCAACAGTCGATTATTGGCTAAAGTATAAGAGCTACCAGAAAAAGTTGAACACAAAAGTTATAGGGTTTTTAGATATCCATTAACTGGTGATAATTTGAAGTATACAGGGTCGGTCATAAAGTCGTGGCACATCAAAGTTGCATTTTTTTAAATGGAAGCCCCTGTATTTTAATTGATATCTCAATTCTTTCTTCAATTTGGAACAAAAATTGTCATGCAACTAATGTTCCTAGAGTCAACCGTTATCGAGATATCGCGTCTTAAAAATGGCATATTTGCACCTTTGACATGCTATAAAACTCAAACTATTCAAGTTAGAGAAGAATGGTTTGCACTTTCCTATCTTAACTTTCCAAGAGCTATTCAAGGAGATTAGATTCATTCTTGTGTAAAAATGTCAAAATGTGTCAAAAAAAGTTGACAGTTGACGGTACCTTCTATCCAAATGACAAAATAGCTCTTGAAAAGTTGAGATAGAGAAGTGCAGATTATTTTTCTCTAACTTGTATAGTTTGAGTTTTATAGCATGTCAAAGGTGCAAAAATGCTATTTTTAAGACGCGATATCTCGATAACGGTTGAATCTAGGAACATTAGTTGTATGACAATTTTTGTTCCAAATTGGAGAAAGAATTAACATATCAATTAAAATACATACATTATTAAAAAAATGCAACTTTGATGTGCCACGACTTTATGACCGACCCTGTATACTTCAAATTATCACCAGTTAATGGATATCTAAAAACCCTATAACTTTTGTGTTCAACTTTTTCTGGTAACTCTTATACTTTAGCCAATAATCGACTGTTGCCATACATATCAGCGACCCTGTATAACTGAACTTCTGGATGACAAACTCCACATATCGGAAAAATTGTGTAAGAATTTGCAAGAGCAAGTCTCACTCAAAGATGCTTCATTGCCCGTGATTGTGTGTAAATGGGACAAAGGATCAGTACCAGCTACCCAATCTAGAGAAGTGCGGAGGCGGAAACGGTTTTTTTAGTAACGCGCGAGTTTGCAAGTCGATGTATGACATACGTTCTCATTAATTAGATGTGTGGTTCTGACCTGTTCCTATGTAGGTGACTGAGATAGACAGTGATTATTCCTGTTGTGGATGGATCTTACCGGAAACGGGCAATTACGCATACAATGATTTATAAACTGCTCTAAGATTGAAAAACATTATTTGGCAACGAAAGGTGAATACTTGGAAAAAGATTAAACAAAATGATTTTATTGATTGGGAAGTGATACTTTCTCACATGCCTTGTATAAACACCCGTCAACCAAAAACTTCATTGTCAAATTGTAATTACAGTCATTTCTGATAGGATAATACAATAATGAACTGTTCAAAGTGTCCTCTATTCAAGCAGTATCCTATAATAAAAACTAAAATGAAATTTGTTGGTTAAAAAATTTGACAATGGAGTTGGACACGTCGGAAAATTGGTTGTCACTGTTATATACAAGGCATGTGAAAAATATCACTTTCTAATAAATCAAAGCATTTTTTGAGTATTTTACCAAGTTATTCTGGCGTAATGGATGGATGGATCTCTAAGCAAGAAAGTTTATCCATGGCAAGTTTCAGCTGTGTACTTTGAATAGAACTACTACTAACATGGGATTGAAAATTTGACATGGGAATCCCTATGTTCTGCCTTAAAAAAAAACGCACTGTTTATGTATTCCACACAATATTAGAAAGTCATCAGCGAAAAAATTTTTCGAAATACCCAAAAATATACTATATAAATGAAAAATACAACGCATATTTGATTGAAAATGGGGCGGAGCTAAATAACTCTCTCTCAAGAGAGAGTCATTACAGTCAAAAGGCGAGACGGAGATAGATAATGTTTTCTGTGAAGTCGTAGGTGTTGATTGGCACCCTTTAATCGGTGACTACTACATCAATAGAGGTCGTAGGTTGTTTTTTTGAACATCAATGGCATCAGTACTCACTAATCCTTATATTTTTCTTATTTCCAAAAAATATGCGAATGGTTCACTGACTCTATCTCGACAATGGTGGGACCTAGAGGTTTAGAAAAAGAATCCTCACGAGTAAAGTGGACAGGACAAATTCTATGAAGAAACGTAAAATCTAACCTGTTTCTGAGAGATACACGATGGGCTTTACCCGATGCCATAGAAAAGTGATTAAAATATATTCACTTTTCTATGCCAGAGGCTATACCTTCGAAAACGCCATTTTATAACTTGGGTCTAACCGGATCATTTTGCTTCATGTTTCTCCATGACAATGATGAAACGGCAGTCTCCACTAAAATTCAGCTAATTCCATGATGGTTGAAGGCCTGTTTACAAAATAGTACTGTTCCATTAAACTTTTTCCCAACAATCGCAAGAATGTATGGTCGATGAAAGTAACGCCCTATAGTGTATTTGTTTTGAACAAAAACGTTCAACGAAAAATGTCTTTCAAAAGAACATGAAATATTCTTTCAAAAATGGGCCACAACTATCCAAGTCGGTTGAATGGTTCAGGAGGAATGGGAATTCCTCCTTATTGTGACAGACAAAAACATGTAATGAAGCAAAATGGTTCGTCATTACCCAACCTATAAAATGGCCTTTTCAAAGTTATAGCTTATGGTGTATCTTTCCAATACATGTTGATTTTATGTTTCTTGATAGCAGTTACGCCACATAGCGGTTGCATAATATGGAGTTTCAAAATAGTTTTCAGTGATTTCTCCTCGTCACTATACTTATAGTGATTTTTTTCCTAAACTTCATTGTCGAGATACTGCCGCCCCGTACCCTTATCCAGATATCTGCTCAACTGGTATTTTACATTATACTTGTATTATAAATACACTGCCAAGCATAAAATCCGGGTCACCTCAAAATAAGCAATTATTTTTGAAATATGAAGGAAGCTTTCGCGGATTTGATAGAGATGTCAATACGCTCTTATCGCAGTTGCTTGAATGAAACTAGAGTTTTTGTTATATTGTTCAAAGTTTAACAAAAAAGGGTCCATCACCCAAATTCATGAAAACCATGATCAACATATGTATGCATTTCATGCGTGGTTTTATCTCCCAATTGCGAATTGTTCGCGTTAGTATTTGTGTTATTGCTAATTGAAATGGCCATAGATCCTGTGTTTACGGCATGGAATGTGGCAGCCCTAGAAGATGGCTGCGGTCAACGCGACTTTGCGAGAAACTTTGGTGTGAGTCCCTCCAGCATGCAACGAGTAACGCAACGATAACGAGAGATTGGTCTTCTCACCCGAAGACTCTGGCTCAGGACGAGAAAGAAGTACAACAGTTAGATACGATCGCTTTCTTGTTGTTTATGCATTGAGAAACCGAACGGTGTCCCTTCGAAATCATCTGCAAGGAGGTGAGAAATATGGACATTAGTGAGTGGACCGTTAGAAGACGACTTCATGCTGCTGAATTATCATCTCGAACTGAGGCTACTGGAACGCAGCTTTCCCGTGAGCACCGAACTGCATGGCTGCATTTTTGACGAGAGCACTTGGTTTGGACAATAGACGATTGGAGTCGGGTATTGTTCTCCGATGAATCGCGATTTTGTCTAACGGGCTCAGATAGACGTGTTAGAGTGTGGAGTCGACATGGCGAAAGATATGCTGAAGCATGTATCACCGAACGACTTTCATTTTTTTGAGGCTTAGTTATGGCATGGGAAGGCATATGCACGCACGGAGTTGGCCTTTATCCAGAATGGGACTTTGAATACAAAAGGTATTTCACCGACATGCTGGAGGATCATGCTGTACCGTTCATGGGTTTTCTTGGACAACATGGAACATTTTTATGCATCAGAATGCACGTCCACACACTGCTCGATTGTTAACTGCCTATCTTGATGAGGTTCAAACCAGGCCATTTGTTTGACCTGCTCCAGACTTAAACCACATCGAGCATATTTTGGATAAGATAGGAAGACGATTACGAAGACATGTGCCGCCTCCAGAAATTCTAGAGACCTTCGCGACATACTTGTGCAAGAGTGCGACAATCTTCCGCTGGATGTTATCCAGAATCTAATCCTTAGCATGCCTCGCCGTTTGCAAATTGCTATCACTGCTCGAGGAGGAAATCCTCGCTACTGAATCCTTGATATATTTTTTTTCAATTCGCAAAATAAAATTTTTGTTCGCATAATTTTTCAATAAACTTAAAAAAAAAAAACATCGCAATTTGTATTCAAGCAACTGCGATATAAGCATAGCTGTATGTTAGCAAACTATGCTACACCCCAATCAAATCCGCGAAAACCTCAAATTTCAAAAATAATTGCAAATTATGGGGTGACCCGGATTTTATGCTCGGCGGTGTATAAGTAAAACTAGGTGGTAGGAAAGAGCTTGATATTGGTGCGCCCTTAAATGAAACTAGAGATCATTTTATGTGATTCATACCAACTTTAAGAATGTCATTGGATAGAAGATTTGTATAGTAAATGAGTACAAATGACAAATTTCGAGTTGAGGTGAAGTAGTAACGGGGGTGGGAAAAAACAAAAGTCGGTGAACGCGTGGTGTTGTAAAACAGGTCTGATGATACCGTGGTCCATGTTTGATACAGTTTTCCAAAATTAAGGCCTTCTTCACAGCATCATTTAATGTTTGATAACAAATTTCGCAATTATAGTTATCAGCAGATTTGTTTTCTGGTGCATATGTTTTACCGGGTCTTTGCATGGCAACGTCTTTGCTAGGTCAAGACTTCTTGCGAACACCATGATTCCTTGAGGAACGTACAGATTCTAAAGCGGCCATCATTCCAGCTGGATCCCATAACGTTTTTTCTTCTTTTTCGTTGAGCATCAAGAAAATCCTGGTCTGATAATACCGCGCCCTCAGCACGCAATTATCAGACGGCGTCATTTTCATTCTATGCCAAGATTATCCGAAAAATGAAAACCCAAGACAAACGATTGCTAACACACAGTACTTGTAATAGAGAAACATTTGAATTCTGGTATGGAGGAACACGTTTGAAGTTACTACTAATTATGCAGTTTTTCCTGATATCATTATCTACGGGAGGCACGGTATCATCAACCGCGCGCCAATATCCGACTCTCCCCTACACTCTGACCGGCACCGTCATATCGCCGAAGCCGCCCTCGCAAAATATGACAGCCTGTTGTGAAAACGTTCAATACGATGAAACAGACATGAAAAATGTCTATTCTGAAAATATTTTTGATTATTGCATTGGCTTGTATTTATACCTTTTATTTATACCATTTTTATACGAATTTCCTGAAATATTTTTTTCATATTTTGCTCATAATTAGGCTACTGAAAATAACTACTTTGAGATTAATTTTATGTTGATAACTTGAAAAAATATTTGGATTCTTCTATACAGGCACCATTGTATCCACTTCAATCTAAATATATACAGGGTGTTTCACGGTCTATGGTACGTTAGACGTTTACGGAAAACTAGACATAGGATCGACCCGAAAATTTGGCTGAGCCCATAATCAAGTATGATCTATATTTTAAAAATATTTTCAGTTTTGCAGTGTTGCCGCTTCTTTCCAAAAGTCGTAACAACTTTCTTTTTTTAAATGAACCGCCCTGAATATTATTATTTTTTTAGATTCCTTGACTGATTCTAATCACTTTTGCTTTATATACTCCTATACCTATCGGCAGCGGTTTTCGAGATATAAATTAATTTATAATATTTTTGTCGTAAAACACATCAGTGGATTGAGTTCAATAATTTCGTACTTGAAAACGGTGGAGAGTTGAAATTGCTATGCCGACTAGAGGAAGATAGGTTTATATGGTTCCAACGGAGAAACCGATCTGAAAATAAACAGGGGTTCTTCAAATTTATTATTTTTTTCCTTCACACAAAAATGATAAAAAATCATTTTTTTTCAAAAGGAACCTCCTGTATATCACTTGAAAAATAAAAAGGCCAATAGATTTCCTTTCAAATGGTATCCAATGTTCCTATACCTAAATCTTCAGGATCTACAAGAAAAATGCATTTTACTAAAAAATAAATTATATTGGTATACATGATATGAAACATAATGTAGTTTTCTAGGGCAACCTATAGTTGCCAGGTCACACAGCAATAACAATTTATTTTTAGTAGCAAGCTGCAACTACATTATGTTTCATATCAATAATACCAATATAATTTATTTTTAAGACAAATGCATTTTGCTTGTAGAACCTGAAGGTTTAGGTATAGAATCATGGGATACCATTTGAAAGGAAATTCATTGGTCTTTTCATTTTTCAAGTAATATACAGGGGGTTCCATTTGAAAAAATAGCTTTTTTATCATTTTTGTGTATAGGATAAAGATCAATAAATTTGAAGCACCCTGTATGTTTACAGATCGGTTTCCCCATTGGAACCATATAAACCTACCTTCCTCTAGTGGGCATAGCAATTTCAATTCTCCACCGTTTTCAAGTACGAAATTATTGAACTCAATCCACTGATGTGTTTTACGACAAAAATATTATAAATTAATTTATATCTCGAAAACCGCTGCCGATAAGTATAGGAGTAAATCAAGCAAAAGTGATTAGAATCAGTCAAGGAATCCAAAAAAATAATAATATACAGGATGGTCCATTTAAAATAAGAAAGTTGCCACGACTTTTGGGTAGAAGCGGCAAAACTGCAGAACTGAAAATATTTTTAAAATATAGATCATACTCGATTATGTGCTGAGCCAAATTTTCAGATTGACCCTATGTCTAGTTTTCCGTAAACGTCTAACGTACCATAGACCGTGAGACACCCTGTATATTCATGATTGAATTGCTATATAGGGTTGTTTTTTCGCCTATAGCGTAAGGCGCATGTGTTCTTACCAGGGCTACTGACAAGCAGTGCCGCGTTTACGGACGTTCTTCTATCCTTGTCTAACTGAAAGTAGAGCAAGGATAGAGCATAACGTGTGCATAACAAATGCAATGTGAACGCGGGAGACATGTCAAAAATATGACTTTTGCTTAAACTGAAAAGGCGGTTCTTGACTCATAATTAGGGATCACGTAATCTCGTTTCATGTGGGTATTATTGTATCAACAAATATGTCACTCTACATGAAACTCATTTTGGAGGTTATTAATATTGTCACATGTCATAACTCAAAATCAAAGCCGTCAATAATTTGACATTGCCCGGCCCTCTGTTGCCCTGACATGCGCGGCCCAAGAAGAACAACTCTAGAGCGGTGGAGACGTCAAAAAGATACAGTGCGGCTCTAAAAGTCCCCCCCCCCCTTTTTTTTTAATGTGTGCACCAAAAATTTGTAAACTTGGCAAACTTCAATTGCTGTCGAGATTCTACTTTTTGATGTTACTGACGTACTTTGAGTATTCAAGATGGCGGCTGGGCGCCATTTTGAAACTTTTTTTTAATGGAAAAGGGGGTCGTGTGACACATCATTCGAAAGGTCTTGTCGAGTAGATTATTGTGTGGAAATTTCATAGGATTAAACGCATCCGTGCGGATATGACAGACTGTCAAACTTACAAGATAAAGAAATTCGTGAAGTAAGAACAAAGAAAGCAAACTTCAATTTTTATTGTAAAAAATGTTGAAAATGTCCTCCGTTGACCTCCAAACAATGTAATAATATGTCTAAGAACTTCTGACGGACTTTTTCGAAAGTATCGACATTAATATTTTGACAACAAGCTGTAATTCTTTGCTGTAAATCTAAAAGAGATCCTGGCTGTGTTGCATATACTTTCTGTTTTGAATATCCCCATAAAAAAAAGTCCAATGGTGTTAAATCGGGCGACCTGGCAGGCCATTTTGTAGGACCCCGACGACTCATCATTCGAAAGGTCTTGTCGAGTAGATTATTGTGTAAAAATTTCATAGGATCAAACGCATCTGTGCGTATATGACAGCCTGCCAAACTTTTAGTTTTTAAAAATGTCGTTTACATTAGGTTTCAATTTTTTAACGAGCTGACACATCAGATTCCGGAAAAATGATGGTGAACCTGAGCAAAACAGTACAGGTTAACAAATGGGAATGCTGATACAAAGCGGATGAAGAATTTCAAGATAATAAAAATAATTTGGAAAGCATTTATTATTATTCTCTATACTGAAATCTAAATCAAGATGGAGATACAGTCTCCACACTACCTCGCCACAGCACTAAAGTTTAACCAAACGTGAAAATCTTAAATCTGAAATCTGACTTAAATGAAAATCTTGAAACGATATGAGTCTGTTGCTTGATTATTGTGTTAATTAGGAAGTTTTACAAAAATGCCTAATTCGCGTCCCCTCGCAGAAAAAATTGAAGCAATTTTTTATTTATGGCGGAAATCGTGATTTCCATGAGACGGAAAAAATCTTCAATGAGCGCTTCCCGGACCGTCCGATATGCAGGAAATATCTTCGCGAATTAGTGCGTAAATTTATCCAGACTGGTAGTGTTCATAGATGGAAGAATCAAGGGCGACCATCTATTTTGAAAGATAAACAAATTGCAATCATTGGTGAGATGGTGGTAAATCCTGAACAGTCGAATTCTCAGGTTGCAGACATCTGTGATACTTCGTCTGCTTCTGTAAAACGATTGCTGAAAAAACAGAAATTTTACTCTTATAAATTTCAAATGGTGCACCAGTTGACTGAAGATGATCCTGACAGACGTGTGGAATTTTGCGAAATTATGACCGTTAGAATAGGCCGAGAACTGAGATACGTTCAAAATATTTGTTTTAGTGACGAGTGTACTTGCTTTTTTAATGGCCGTGTACACAGGCAAAATGTTCGTTATTGGAGTGACGTAAATCCGCATGTTTTTAGGAAAACCCACACGCAATACGCAATATCCCGAAAAATTGAACGTATGTGCTGGCATATTGGAAAACCATATTGTTGGTCAACCGGACCATGACATTCATGAAAATTTGACAGGGGATCTGTATTTGAACTTGTTAGAATCTACAATAGAGCCTCTGATTGTACAAATACGTCAGAATAATCCCAACGAATTTGGCATGGCACCAATTTTTCAACAGGATGGTGCGCCTCCTCATTTCAGCAGAAATGTAAGGCAGTATTTGGACATAACTTACCCCAATCGTTGGATTGGTCGTCGGGGTCCTACCGAATGGCCTGCCAGGTCGCCCGATTTAACACCATTGGACTTTTTTTTATGGGGATATTCAAAACAGAAAGTATATGCAACACAACCAGGATCTCTTTTAGATTTATAGCAAAGAATTACTGCTTCTTGTCAAAATATTAATGTCGATACTTTTGAAAAAGTCCGTCAGGAGTTCTCAGACAGATTATTACATGGTTTGGAGGTCAACGGAGGACATTTTTAACATTTTTTACAATAAAAATTGAAGTTTGCTTTCTTTGTTCTTATTTCACGAATTTCTTTATCTTGTTAGTTTGACAGTCATATCCGCACGGATGCGTTTAAGCCTATGAAATTTCCACACAATAATCTACTCGATAAGAGCTTTCGAATGATGTGTCACACGACCCCCCTTTCCATTAAAAAAAATTGTTTCAAAATGGCGCACAGCCGCCATCCTAAATACTAATATTACGTCAGTAACACCAAAAAGTAGTATTTTGACAGCAATTAAGGTATGCCAAGTTTCAAAATTTTTGGTGCACACATAAAAAAAGGGGGGGGGGACCTTTTAGAGCCGCACTGTATATTTTTTTGACATTTTCCAAAATAAAAGAGCTCTCGATCAACAAACATTTCCGTCTCTATGATAATATACCTCATCAAAGAATCTCACCATGTTTGTTTTGGTTCTAGGTTGGTCTTTTTTTCAAAAAGCAAGACTTTTTTTTAATTGAATTCTACTTATTTCTTATATCTGGCAGCTGGGGTCGGATTCCATGTACTGTGGAATTCCATAGCAACACGATGCGCTCTGTGTAAAATAATGGGTAAGCGACGTGTTGCTAGACTTCACAGGTACACGGAATTCGGCCCCTGACTCATCGAGTGTTTTTTTTGTTGGTGGTGAGCAGAAAAGAGTTTCAGACCGCAGATTGGATGGGCAACCTGAAGGAACTGATAGTCTTGAACACGATTTGAGATAATCCCCAGTTGAGCGTGCATCTACGCTTTAAGTTCAAATAATTGATAGTTTCCAAAACTAACTTTCTACAGAAGTGACTCATCAGTACCATGTGCCATTTGATGGTCGAACGTGAAAAAGCGTATGGACTAGGAGGCGGACGGTCTAGCGATTAACAGAAAAATTTCCCCGTCGAATATAAGTGGCTTACTTCAAGGCTAATAAAACTGAGTTCCAAGATCAAGATTAAAATATTGATTTTACCTTTATATCTCTGCTATTATCGATCTTTGTATCAGGGTGGATTTGCCTGAATCGCACTATTTTGACTTCTATGTAGAATCTAAGCTTATCCATTACGGACCACCTTGTATAAAATTCGAGTGTAATTTGAACTCGAATTCCTCAAAACCGGAGGGGTGAATCGAATCAAATCGAGTATATGTTATCTAGAAAGCATTGGAGAAAAATCACTATTGAAGAATCAGAATGGCCATACAGTTACGCAGAAAAAAGTTAGTGTCTGATCCATATCACATGCGGTCGGTGGGTGGCACCACCTACCAGTAGTAGCAAGATAGATAATAAGTTCTCATTTTCAGCACAAAGAACATTCATCCACCAATTCTGAGCATGTTCTGCTATACAGCGATGATATTATTGTTATAAGAATCAAACATATCATTTGAACTTTTAGTTTGGTAGCGAGATCGCAATATTTCGACGTCTATATAGATTATACACATAACACGACGCATTCATTACGGATGAAAATGAAATCATCATTTTTATCGGATAAAAATTCCATGTTTCAACCATCTTCATATCCTCCACGCTGTGCAATATTTATTCCATATTTCGTATTTTTACAGCAACGCCGCGCCGCTGTTATCCCAATTATGCCACGAACAATGAGCCGTAACCATATTTTTGTATGAAAATGAGGCGCCCCTACAAATTTTTTTATGGAAACAATATCCAAATTTGCATTTTAATTTATCTTTCAATAACGTGAATGCCTTTGGAGTGCTATCATGCATAACAAATATGCAAATCTTGTTCGGTCGATGTATTTTTGCATGGACTCATTATCAACACACAAAATATTCTATCGATCTAGTTTCTTAATACCTTTTGTCATGTTTATTACTCATTGTTATGTATTTCCCACCCAAGGTGATAATCATGATTTATTTCCTAATTAATATTTAATTAGGAAATAAATCATCGTTTGCATGATAATGTATAAAATACCTTTTTCTTTGACTATATGATAATAGAAGTATTAAACATCCACTTGTAACTCGTCACTCATACCAGTGACTTTTTTTTCATTACTCAATTGTTTTTAACCAATGAAATGATCTAATCCCATTACTCCACTATTTTGTAGCCAATCAGAACATTCAACAGAATGTCAACCTTCAAATACATCATTTTGAAACTGCCTATTTGACCGTCCATACTTGTTTTATAGTCATTGTCACATTGTTTTAACAACCCAACCTCACCTTAAGTGAACTAGTTCTCAAACAGTGCCGTCCAAATGAAATTGAATATTTCAAAGTTCGCTTTATAGTATTCTACTCGCGGGAAATGGATATTACTTACTCAGATGATTACGCAAACTTCATACTCGAGAGTAATATCCACCATTGCCCGCTCGTTGAATAATATACTATGATACGTTATGACATTTTGTAAAAATCAAATGATGGAATTATTTTCTTTTGAAAAGGCATTGTGTCATGTGGAATAGTTATACTTTCCGCATTATCATTTTTTTTGCAATTTTATAATCACATTAAATCCACGGGTTGTATAAAAGACGATGAACCTTGGCGGTATTTACTTTTATGACAAGGTGATCAAAAGCGACGGAGTTGAAAAGAGATGGACTTTTCAACAAAAATGAACATCTTTCAAACATACAACTTGTACACTCTTTCAAAACTCAAATTGTTTTCATGAAATTCTGGTGACGTTTTGACTCTAAAGTTATTCTTTTGACAGATTCATGGTCAGTTGAATTTACATGTTTTTTATTTTGAATAGACAGAGTTGATAGTGGTATAACTTGATTTGCTCTGAGCCTCGTCCTAGTCTTACTTTGCTGTCTGATTCTACTTTGAATAAGAACTTATCGTGAATTTGCTCGACTCAATACGATCATTGTGAATAATACCGAGGCCAAGATTTGTTTTCTATAATTTTTGGAAATTCCTCAATCAGGTCGATTCAACTTGGCACTCGCAGACTATTGCAAAAATATACTGCTTATTTGAGTTCCATCAATAATGTTGAGTGAACGAGTTCAAAACACATCTTCAACGAAACCAACTATGTCAAAAACAAAAAAAGGTTTTAAATGCACCAAATAATGTCAACTTCGGTAGGTATACAATCAATATAATATTACTGGTGTAATGTAAAATGCATGTAGATTTCGGAAGAACAAAATATTCTCATGTGAATTGTAATAGATCAATGAAACACCAAATAAATCAACTCATTTACATGAACATAACGCAAGAAGGTCATGCTTATTCAGCACATAAACACAAGCACACAACGTAATTTTTTTTGTACGCTATATCAAGGACTATAAACCCTCTATGTATTTGAATATTCGAGAATTTCACATATTTGTGAGAATAAGATTGCAAATCTACTAGAAAAAGGTAGATTTGGTCTTACTCAGTCTGATACAAATGTCAAGTATGTTGATCTGATCGCACCTCAAAGTTGGCACAGTTCAATATCTTCCCATATCTACTACCCTAGAATTCTGTGCTTTACATGCCTCAAGAAATATTTGTTTCGAAATCTTTGTAAAACGTCGGTTCAACTGAGATCATCGGTAATAATCTGTGAGAAATATTGTATCTTCATTTCGAGGTATTTAGCAAATAATAACACGTTATTCTGATACTGCTTCTGAAAAGAAGAAATAGTAAAATCATCTGCTGTAGCCTAGGACAATGAGAGGCTCAAGGTATAAATTCTGACTTCACAGATTATGTCATCTAGCTTTTCAAATAGGCCGAAGAAGTTTTTCATCGAGAATATAATTTTGAAAAGTTCCGGATGGCTCTATAAGAACGACTGTATATCTTGAGAATGAAACTGCTCAAAAAAAGCTATACAGTCACGAAGCTACATAATCTGAGTAGTCTAGTCGTCCCTTAAAATATAGCATGTTCAAAATAATAAATGTTTTATTAGAACTATTCATCCGATCGAGATTCAGACTCTCGCAATACCTATCAATCTTCGATGAAAATTAATCAACTCTCTTGTCTAGAACTCAAAAATCATTCGCCAAGCAAGGAATTTCACTTTTACACGAATTATTCAAATATTCATGAACAAGATTAACTAGGGTGGGCAGTGGAGGAACTCGATTCTGAATATGACACCAACTAAAAACGATATCCACGATGGAATTCGTATAACGCTTGTTAGCTGACGATCTCGTGAGACGGACCCAAAATGATCAATAATTGGATCAGTCCAGATACTCACCTGCTTGTTTGTTATGGCCACTATATTCCAGAAACACCATGCTCTTCTAAGATCAAATTTATATTTACATTGAGGGGCCCGCAGACATGCTATCTTGAATAAAATCCTGTGCAATGAGAATTCATAGTAGGTATATTCGAAATCAACATCTCAATGATCGCCCCCAGAGTTATTTATTCTATATATTTAGTTAAAAAGCCATGTCAAAAGAAAAACAAATTATTGACCTGCATTAATTTTAAACTGTTTTTGTTATCGGGTAGTAGTGAAATATGATTACGTGAAACTAGCCACCCCTCGGAAGACACATGATTTGTAAGAAACAACAAAATCATCTACTTGACGTACTGGAAAAATGAACTTCAAGAAACGGGTTCGCTAATTACATTTTACATGATGGAATAACACTGATTTTTTAATTAAGGTCTGAAAGTGGATGTAGCGTCACATTTTTTTATAGTGGTTTTGATTCTACTTCACATCTCGGTTCTGTAAAATAATAAATTTTGGTTTTACTCCCTCGAAATTAACGTATTGTCTATTCTCAGACAGTTAGTTTTTATCCATCTATAAATGTTGTCATTCGCAGTACTATACGCCGAAGATTTCCTAGCTGCCACAAATACTGACAATAGAAATAAAATGACCATCCTCCTTTTTCAAATCATGAATGATGGTATTGGTGGCATGTGCGTTTTTTTTCAAGACGCAACATAGGGATTGCCATGTTAAATTTTCAATCACATGTGAGCAGTACTTTTTTTCGAACTACACAGCTAAAAACTGTCGTGGATGAACTCCAAGATTATTATTATTATTAGTTAATCAATCGGAATAACTTGGAAAAAGACTCAAAATACTTTGATTTATCAGTTCCATTTAAATTTTTTCATTAGAAAAAGTCAAAACACTATAAAAAGAAATCGAAAAGGTACAACGACTGAATTCACGAAAAATACCACAAAATAGTACAGTAGATCCGTGCTTAAAATAGGGTGATCTGAGAATTTCGGGATATACGCAATTATTTTTTCTAACTTGTGGAGGAGGTTCTTGAACGCTTAACCATCAGTTTTCGGGATAGTCGAAGGTGAGCTTACCCCGCCATCTTCAATAGAAGGGCACCAATTGTTTTCTCCATTAATATGAGAGTCACGATAGAATATTATAGTATCAAAGTTGTTCAGAATCACATTCCAAAAAAATTTTGTTCTTAACTTGTTTTCTTGAATCAATATTGAAAATTCTACAGGGTGATTTCTTGATATGGCGGGATAGTGCGAAATGATATTATATAGATACTCATTGCTAGACAACCCGTGCAAACTTGATGGAAAAGGGAGTAACACAATGGACTACATTTTGAAATCCTTATCGAACATACGGGGTGTTTATTTCAGAACTCACCAGCCGCGTCCCATATTCTCCCATTTGAAAAATTTAGAGCGGTCGCATGGAGGTTGTAGGGTCGAACCACCTTCAGCGTCATCCAATCTTCCGTAGAACGTCTTTGCCCCTGATAATTGGCGACGTGTTTTGATGAATTCTTCAAAACTGTATGTTACTGCAAATTCGTCATGGGTGAGAAGCAAGATGAAAAGTTTCAAAATGAAATGTATAGCAAAGATATCAATTGACAGACGTAAAAAAACCCATTTGAAGAACTTGTATTGATCCCCTTTCCCAGTTAACATCGTTACACAGTAGTTAATGCAATACACGTTTTGTCTCATGTTATAGCAAAACACCTTGTATGTTTTTTCATCATAAAATAAGCAAAAAAAAAGGAAAAAAGTTGCTTGAAATGTAATGCTGCACAACTTTCGTCCTATACGAATTTTCTCACATGCCATATTGAGGAATCACTCCGTAGACTATTATTGATTTTGGAGAAAACTGATTGAATTAAAAGTTGTTGGGAATGTGATTCTGAACAAATTTGGTTTTAAGATATTTTATCGTAAGTCAAATGGGAACAGAGAAAACAATTAATTGATGCCCTTGTTTTGAAGATGGCGGAGTAAGCTCACCTCCGAGTATCTCGAAAACTCAGACTCAAGCTATTGAGAACCCCGTCCACAAGTTACAACAAACATTTTGTATATTTCCCGATATCATCACCGAATGCACGGATCTACCAATAACTACTACTAAATAACTGAAATTGGGTTATGGTCTCAAAATTGTCCGTTGACAGTGCTCAAGCTTTGTTTTACCAAGAATTCACCAAGTTTCGACTATAGTACAGACCATAGAGAAAATATGCTACAGACGGAGACTTGAGCATTGAGTCTATCTTTTGCATCTAAAGTCTGAGTTTGAGATCCGACTATAGGTACGGGCATATTTTTATTGTCAAATTTTTGAAACCAACAAACTTCATTTTCATTTTTATGATCATTCAGGATATTGGTTGGCCGTGAAAAGAGGACACTTTCACCAGTTGATCCAAGAAAAAAATATTTGATTTTCATTAGCAAAACCTAGATGCAATTACAATTTGACAATGAAGTTATTGATTGACAGAAGATAGTAAAACTGTAATACTTCTCAAAACCTTATAATACTAATAATTATTAGGTATTATTATTATTATTATTGTTCTCATTGGTAAGTCTCACATTCTATATGTGGTAAAAGGTGATGAGGGCTTTCGCAAAACTCACACCTTGTTGACTATTTCACGATTTTCCTTACTACCCGACATGTTTCTAGGATCACTTTGCATGTCCGTTATTAGTTGTATTGGTATATTGTGTTCCTTGAATCCTGCGGGTAACTCCGGTGGTATGAGGCCAGTGACTGAGATGACTAAGAGGAGAATGAGGACTTCTTCCATTTCCCACATTGATTTTATTTCCTCAGCTAGGTCCGTGTCTTTTCGTATTTTCTCTGTTATTTTCTTCTGTATGTTGTGATCCAGAGGGTGTGCAATATCTATTAACGTTGTGATTTTGTAGATTTTGTTTATTAGTGTTATGTCTGGTCTATTGTTTATAGTTGTTTTATCAGTTAATTCCTCGGTTCCAGTATATTTTATAATTTTGGTTCTCGTTGACTTGGTCTGGTGTGTATTTGTAGTACGGCTCTTCTATTGTTTTTATGTTATGTTTGTGGAGTAGGTATTTATGGAGGATCTTGGCTGTCAGATTGTGCCTATTTAGGTATTCTGTCTGTGCTAAGCAAGGACATCTTTATGTTATGTGTTGTATCGTTTCGGGCATTGATTTACACATTCTACAGTTATCATTTTGTATGTTAGTTTCTGTGATATATTTTTGGTAATTTCTTGTCGGTACAGCCTGGTCCTGTATGGAGTACATAAATCCTTCTGTTTTGTAAAATATCTGGGTATTCTACTATAATGGACAATTTGCATACATTTTCAAATGACTTGAAATTTTATATACGTATTCTAGACATTATTTGAAAGTCACTAGCGAAAAAATTTCTCCGAAAAACCCAAAAATATACTAAATAAATGAAAAAAAAAAACGCGAATTTCACTGCATGATCGCAAAAGAGGTGGGGCCATATTACCCTTCCGAGAGAGAGAGAGTCATCTCAGTTGATACGTCAGACGGCGATAGATAGTGTATTCTGTGACGTAGTGGATGCTGATTGGCGCTCTTTAATCGGTGATTACTACGTTATTAGAGGTCGTAGCTTGATTTTTTAAACATCAATGGCATCAGTACTTACTAATCCTTATATTTTTTATATTTTCAAAAAATGTGCAAATTGTCCATTAAATGGATTTTGTTAAGAATGGAGAGTCGAACAGTGATAAACAAAATTGATGTTTTAATGAATGACAGTGACAACACACACGAAAATCTAACTAGTGACCACATTAGTCGATTTCGTCTCGAGTGGTTGGTTTACATTTTGGTTAACCATACGGTAACTGCAACGTCATAGTGATGACGTCACGACCAACATTTGACCGAAATCGTTTGGTAGGTTCTTGGTCGAAACTGTAAACTGTCAAAAGAGCCGTGGTTATATAACCCAACTTTTTTGTTTATTTTTAGTTACAGGTTACAGTCTATTTTAACTATTTAGTTCATCGTTGTCATAAGGTTTAAACTGCTTGGTGATTTGATAAAAAGATTGTGGTCGTATATTATTCAAAATGCCTTAAAGAAAAGCAGCTGTGGTTTTGGCTGTTTTGGAATTGTAACGTCGTTGACTCACAGACGACTTTGCAGAGCACTTTTTTCCTTATTCCGAATGAATCCCGTAACATTCAGTAAATTGCTTGGTAATTCAGTAATTGCTGAAGTTTTCATAAAACTCTCGTTTAAACTGGTCGATTTGTTTGTTCAAATCATTCACTTGATCATTCATAACTACGACTTACTACTCCCGAGCAAGACAAAAGAAGAATAAACAAAGATACCACTATACCAAACCAAAGAACCGTGCTCCAAACCGCGGTAGGCATTTTGACAGACCAAAATACATACCAAACTAGATGTGACGTCATCATTTAAGGATCCGAATTTGTTGGTAGGTGTTTGACAGACCAAAGCAAGTACCAAACCATGTACCAAACAAGCCAAAATCGCCTATTGTCAATTATTTTGCAATATATTCAACACTTTCTCTCAAAATAACTGATATCATCTGGTCACTGAATAATTTCGTTTTTCGGTCTCACTCCCAACATGTTAAGATAACGTAAACGTTCAATCATAGGACCCATTATCAACTACTTTCTTTCCTTTTGGTAGCTCTACTAGGTGCCAGGTCTTATTTTCTTCCAACGGTAGTATTTTCTCCTCCATTGCTTTACGCCACTAATCTGCTTCTTTGGATTCTACTACTGTTTTGTAAGACGTTGGTATATCGCCCTCAGCAACCATGACATAATCTTGCATCCATGAAGGACATTTAGACTGACGTTTTTCAAGTGTTTCGATTGTAGCCTCTTGATCAGACTAACATTGATTTGAACCATCAGATTAAACTTCCTCTGAAATTTCCGGTTCTCTTCTACTTGATGAATCTCTTTGATTAATGATTGCGGCAATTTCGTCATCTGCCATCTCATATTGTCTATCTTCTTCTTCATATTCAATATCAAACCTTCTGTAGGTCATGGTTATATCCAACTGTTCTTTAGAAAACGCCACTACTTTGTCTGGTTTATCCTTTTCTGATTTGAATATGACATCTCGAGATAGTATAACCTTGTCAGTCTTGGGCATCCAAACACGATATCCATCCTTGTCACCACAGTACCCGACAAAACAACGCTCTCCGCTCCTCTTGTCCCATTTACGACGGCGTTGTTTTGGTACGTGAACAAAACAAGAAGTACCAAATACTCGTAAATGATCCAAACTCACAACTCCTCGTCCTGTCCATTGTTCAACCGGACCTTTTTCTTCGACGGAAGTTGCAGCTGTTCTATTCAAAACATAAGCTGTTGTAGCGATTGCTTTTGCCCACAATTTTATTGGTTCATCTTTGGCATGTGTCATGGATCGTGCACTCTCAACCAACGTGCGATTCTCTCGCTCTGCCACACCGTTTTGCTCTGGTGTTACAGGCATTGACTTTCTAAAATTATCACCTCTGGATTCAAGAATTTTCTTTTCGTCGTGATTGTCAAATTCTTTACCACCATCACTCATGAATTCATTGACAACATGACCCATTGTTCTAGCTTCATTCATGAACGTCCCCAGGCATTCTGCAACTTCAGACTTTTTCTTGATGGAGAAGACACGTCGACATTTTGAAAAATCATCTTTGAAACAAACATAGTATTTTGCTCCACCCAAAGATTCTTGTTCCATTGGTCCACAAACGTGGGCATGAATTAGTTCACCAACTACTTTTGGTCTGTAGTCTTCTCTCGTACCGAAGCTCCGTCTGTGTTGTTTTCCATACATACAACAATCACAAAAATCCTCTTGATTTTTCACATTCATTCCATATTTCTCCAAAACTGATTTCACGTGACGTTTATTTTGGTGACAAAAACGTTCATGCCATAGCTGTACGGTGTCTTCTTCAGAGGCTACATGTATTTTCGCACTAGCTTTTGGTAAAACCACCCTCAAATTTAATGCATACAACCCTCTGTCAGTCTTCTTTCCAGTCATACAAGCGACCTCATTCTTCAAAAATGTACAACCATGTTTATTGGCGTGAAAATTGATCCCCTCTTTCCATATTTCTACTCACATTCGTCCCATCTCAGGCACATACCATCAGCCAAATAATTTTGGGTCCATTTCTTGTAGATCCACATTTCTACGTTAATTTTTCTACTACCATGAGCAAAAATTACTTCTTTGTCTCCAACTGTGACTTGTTTTGGCATCGAAAAAGCTTCATACGTTGAAAAATACTCTTTTCTGTAAGTCATGTGAGCAGACGCTCCAGAATCAGCCAACTACAATGCCTTTTGATCATTCATATCAATTTTACAAACAAAAGCATCTCTATTTGACTTTTCTTTCTTCTGATTTTCTAGCTCTTGCTTCATTGGACAATTTTTAACAAAATGGCCAACCACATGACATCGAAAACACTTTTTCTGACTCTTGGGTTCTTTCTCACCACTTTTTGCCATTAACGCACTCGAATCATTGGAGTTTTCAGGTAGTATCATCTCAGTCGCTCCATCAATTTATTAACTGTTCGTTCTTCAACAGGAACTGATTCCCAAACACTCTTGAATTCAAAATATTCAGTAGATAAGGTGGACATTATGCGACTCATCAGCAATAGGTCAGGCAGTTCGACTTTATCAGCCGTTTCAGTTCATCATTTAACTCGGCAAAATTACGTTGTAACCTTCCAATATACGTGGCAATATTTTCAGATGTAGATTTTTCACACGTGGAAAAAAACTCCATCAGACGATCTTCTCGTTGCCCTGAACTTTGTTCGTATATTAAAATTAACTTATCTCAAACTGATTTTGCTGAATAACATGTTGCGGTGTGTTCAACATTAGAATCATTCAATGAACTAACCACGATTAGCTGGGCTAATGCTTCGTGTTTTTCAAACTCTTTGCTTGAATTTTCGTACCTGGTTTTCTATCAGCTGATGCACCTTCTACTACACTTTCAGGAAGCTTCCTCTCACCAATTACAATGTCCAGAACTCCTTGATGTTGGAGAAGCAACACAAATTTGTCTTTTCCATTTCGTCCAGTTACTGGCTCCTTCAAGCTTCTCGATTTGAGCTTTGAATTCCATTTCTTTATAATATAGTTTGGCTTATAACGTTACTGGGCCCATAACCTGTAGAATATCTGGGTATTCTACTATAATTTAATGGATTTTCTTAAGAATTAAGAGTCGAACAGTGATAAATGTAATTGATGTTTTAATGAATGACAGTGACAACACTCACGAAAATCCAACTAGTGACCACATTGTCAATTCTTTTGCAATATATTCATGTTTCACCATACAAGTGTCCGAGTTTGATCCATTTGGTTGACAGCTGATGTTGTTTATAAAGGTCGTTCTTGAATCTTCCATGTAGTTTTTTGCTGTTCCATGTCTGTGTGATGTTTGTGAAGAATGTTTTCTTGTCTATCTGCTGTAGTTGTGTGTGTGTGCTGAGTGGTGTGTATCTTTTGTCTGCTTGTTTGATGGACGCGTGTAATGATGACTGAGTTGCCTTCAAGTTAAAGTATCTTTGTAAGCTGTGTATTTGCATGTCGTGTGTTAATTCTATATTGATTAGGCCTCTTCCTCCTTGTTTCCCAGGTAGGTATAATCTCTCAACAGCCGAGTTTGGATGTAGGGCTCTATTATCCGTGAGGATTTTTCTTGTCAGTTTGTCTAGTGCTTGTACGTCTGTTATGTTCCACTGTATGACTCCGAATGAGTACGTTAATATGGGTATTGTCCAGGTATTTATGCATGGCTTTGATTTTATTTTTTGCATTAAGTTGTGTATGAATGACTTTTCTTAATCTGTTCATGTATTTGTTTTCTATGGTCTTTCATTTCTTTCGTTTTATGTGTGAGTGTTTCATTTACTCCTTAGTAGTTGTATGTTTTGTTGTTAGGTAGTGTGGGGAATGATATGTTGTTAATTAGAAGCTCTATGTTGTTCGTTTTTGTTGCTTTGCCTTTTTTCGCTATAATTGATGCACATTTATCTAGTCCGAAGTTCATTCGTATGTCTTTAGAGAACGTGGCAGTGGTTTCTAATAGCGAGGATAGTTGATTTTGGTCCGGAGAATATAACTTCAGATCATCCACGTAGAACAGGTGTGATATTTTGTAATCTTTTGTTGGACTGTATCCAATATTTGATGACTTTAAAAGGGTGCTTAGTGGGTTGAATGCTAGGATAAACCATTTTGGCCTCCATGTGTCTCCTTGGAATATTCCTGCTCTGATCTTTATGTTATTAGTTTCAAGATCTATTTGGGGTAGAGTGAGTATTAATTTTGTTTCCCAATTTTCCATAGTTTGTTTCAGGAACCGTATGATGTTCAGATCGATTTTATAAATTTCTAAAATGCGAAGCAATCATGAATGAGGGATGGAGTCATAAGCTTTTTGATAGTCGATCCAGGCAACTGCTATGTTTCTGCCGTTTGCTTCTGCTTGCCTCGTTATCACCCTGTCTATTATCAGTTGCTTTTTGCAGCCTTTCACTCCTTTTGTACATCCTTTCTGTTCTTCATGTTCGATTTTTTGCTCTATGATATGTTTTGTTACTTTTTTGGCTATCGTTTTTGTGATAATTTTGTAAATAGTGTTCAGGCATGTAATGGGTCTGTAGTTTTTAGGGTCGTCTGTGTTCTCGTTTTTAGGTTTGAGATATGTTATGCCATGTGTTAAGGATGGTGCCATTTTTCCATGTAGTGACGTCAGATGTTTCCAGAAATAATTATAAATGTTATCTGGTCCTGATGCCTTCCAGTTTGGCAGCTTCTTTAGTATGAGTTTTAATTCATCCGTCGTTATTTCATATGGTAGCATTGGCTCTACTGTCTCTGTTCTCTTTTGCTCTGTTTTGAACCATTCACCATTCTCGTGTTCCACTGGTTCTGACTATAGTGACTTCCAGTATTTTTCGACTTCTGCCTGTTTTGGCACTTCAATATCTTTTGCCTCCTCGTTTGTTTGTTCCAAATTTCTGTAAAAATGCTTTTCGTTTGATGTGAAGTTTATGTTGTCTTGTTTCCTTTTATAAGAAATGATGTACCTCTTCAGTTTTTTAGTTGATGCCATTAGTTTTTGTTTCAGTGTGTCTATTGCTTCTGTTATTTGTCCTGTTCTTGTACCTGGGTTCGTATTCATGTTGAATTTTTTGTTTGAGGCTACCAATGAACTATTCATTTGTGTAAGATCATTACGAATTTTACTTATTTTGTGTTCTGATCGTGTTTGCCATGGAGGCTTTTTGTTTGAATTTGTTTTGACATTTTTATTATTTGGTTTATTTTTGTTAATTATTTCTAAGGTTTCTGTGATTGATATGGTTGTGATATACGTTATGTCTATAAAATCTTCTACACTTTTGAAGTCATCTTTGTATTTATTGATGTACTCATTATAGTTTTGGACTGTGCACTTTGTGTTCCGGTTATATTTTACCCTAGGTAGACGTTTCCTGTAGCTGGGATTACTTCCTTTGTATAGTTACATATTTTTGTTAAATGTTTGTTCCATTTCTGTTAGTAACTCTTGGTTGTCCGTTCCGTTCGTGTTTGTTTGTATGTATTCTTCAGCTGTATCGGTGTGTTTGATTTTTGTGAAAATGTAATTTTGTTTTAATTGTCGTTTCGAGTTCATCCTCGTTTTGTGTTTCCTGTTTTGTTTCTGGTGAATTTTCTTCCTGTATTTCTGATCTAATTTGTTCCTTGATGGTGTCGATTTCAGTTGGTGTTAAGTATCTCTTTTTCTCTATCACTTTTTTTCTGTCACATATGTTTTGTTCGCTGGATTCAGATTCTGGATAGATTTTTTTCCATTCTTTGTAAAAGGTTTTCCGGTGTCCTGTTGTTTGATACTCGTGATGGGCAGCTCTGAAAAAGGCTTTGAAAACATCTATGTTATTTTGTTTTGTCCATTTCAGCCTTTATGCCCGTCTCGTGGGAGGAGCAGATTGAGACTGTCGTAAACCATGAGTGGGTAGAGCCGCTGTCGATACGTCATCATCGTTGGTTTTTGGAGTATTGCCTGTGTCGTGATTGGTCGGCTGATTGATCCCACGCCGGCCCCATCGTGGCGACCAATGATCTAATAACTATAGATGAAACATAGAGAGATAAACATGAGGACAACATCGAACTGAGCAGTCGGGTGCAGAGTTTCTCCCACCACGTTGTTTGCCAAACTTACTCTATTAAAAGTATTACCACGCCAACCGCGCAGCAAAAGATTAAAGCATTGTTTGGAATGATTTTTAAAACCATTTTATGTATGAATTTGATCAAATATAAGTTGATGGTAAACCTTTTTGTTAAATTGGAACATCTCTTCAAGATTTGTTTAGGTATTTAGGATTTAGAAAAACCAGTATTCTCTTCTGAAAATTAAAAAAGCTGAAGTACGGCAACACACCAAAATTGGGTCCGCCCCTAATCGATCGGATTTTGTCTTCACGTTTCATTCACAATTCGTCTCATTGGCGTCTCTTGTTTTTTGAGTGGGGTTTGGTGTTGATTTTGTGAATGTTTATTGTGTTTTTATTCTGGTTAAAGGTTGTAGTGCTTCATTATTCACTTATATGGTATATTGAAATGACTCGCAAGTGTCAAGCTTGCAGTAAATAAGAATTTAAGAATTCTGTCAAATAGTTACGCCACTGGCAGCCTCGCGTGTAGTAACCGAAGCACATTCTAGCGAGGTGCAAACGTATCCCCACTCAACTCCTCCTCACGTCTCTTCTATGTTCGATGTTGTCCACACAATTTTTCACAGTCTATGAATGAAATGTTTCATCTATAGTTATTAGATCATTGGTGGCGACGCTCGTCCGAGGCTTCGGTTCTTTCGTTGGGAACCCAATGTACTCACCAAAGGGGAGTCCGCCCCTTGGCGGTTGTGCCGGTTTTGTCCACCCCAGGTATTTAATTTCCCTGGTGCCCTTCAGCCTATTGAGGCTGACGAGCATCCTCATCGCCAGGGGCGGCCCCCGATAGCAGTCCGACTTTAGCCAAGGGTTATTATTAAAAAGGAGCCATGTTCTGAAAAACGTAAACTTAAAGAAAGTGCATATATTCTGTTAAATTCTAATGAATGTTTAGCAACTTGCTCTGTAAATTTAAGTAATACATGGTTACCTTTATTAGGAAATTGAACATGGCCCAAAAAAGTAAATTATAAATACTGAACATATGTAGAGTTAAACAATCAACACCACACACTTCAATGTCAGTAAAAGTGACATTTTATGCCAAAAACACGAAAAAGTCAATTTCACTACAAAAAACGAACTATATTTTTAGAATTTGAGCTGATTGTTCCATTTTTAGGTTTTCACTGACGACGGAAGCAGATTCGTTTCCGAAACGTTTGATATTGATAGGTTTTATCATTTACTAATAGACTTTTTTCAGGTAATATAGAAGATCGGGTGTATAAACACTAGTTTGATTGATATTTGATAGGGTGTGGCGAAATACCCAAAAAAATCTTGTAAATTATTATCCTTGTTCTCATTGGTTAGTCTCACATTTTCTATGTGGTGAAAGGTGATCAGGGCTTTCGCAAAACTCACATCATTATTATTATTATTATTCTCATTGGTCAGTCTCGTAAAAGGTAATGAGGGCTTTCGCAAAACTCACACCTTGTTGACTATTTCACGATTTTCCTAACTTTCCGACATGTTTCTAGGATCTCTGATGTTTGCATGACCGTTATCAGTTGTAGTGGTATATTGTGTTTCTTGAATCCTGCGGGTAACTTCGGTGGTATGAGGCCAGTGACTGAGATGACTACGGGAAGAATGAGGACTTCTTCCATTTTCCACATTGATTATATTTCCTCAGCTAGGTCCGTGTATTTTTGTATTTTCTCTGTTATTGTCTTCTGTATGTTGTGATCCAGAGGGTGTGCAATATCTATTTACGTTGTGATTTTGTTGATTTTATCTATTAGTGTTATGTCTGGTCTATTGTTTATAGTTGTTTTATCAGTTATGATTCCTCGGTCCCGGTATATTTTATAATTTTGGTTCTCGTTGACTTGGTCTGGTGTGTATTTGTAGTACGGCTCTTCTATTGTTTTTATGTTATGTTTGTGGAGTAGGTATTAATGGAGGATCTTGGCTGTCAGATTGTGCCAGTTTAGGTATTCTATCTGTGCTTAGCTAGGACCTCCTGATGTTATGTGTTGTATCGTTTCGGGCATTGATTTACACATTCTACAGTTATCATTCTGTATGTTAGTTTTTGTGATATATTTTTGGTAATCTCTTGTCGGTACAACCTCTGGTCCTGTATGGATTACATGAATCCTTCTGTTTCACCATACAGGTGTCCGAGTTCGATCCATCTGGTTGACAGCTGATGTTGTTTATCGAGGTCGTTCTTGAATCTGCCATGTAGTTTTTTGCTGTTCCATTTCTGTGTGATGTTTGTGAAGAATGTTTTCTTGTCTATCTGCTGTTTATTATTATTATTATTATTATTATTATTATTATTATTATTATCATCAGTATCATTATGATTATTATTATTATTATAATTATCAATAAAAGCATTTTTCAATTTTTTTCAATCACTTATGTGCTAATTGATGAGATAAAATAGTCCTAGCCAACAAAGTTAATCTACGGCAAGTTTCAGCTTTGTACTCTGAATAGAACTACTGCTAACATGAGACTGAAAATTTAACATGGGAATTCCTTTGTTGCGTCATAAAAAAAACACTGTATACTGCTCAACCTCATAACAAAATATATATTTTTTTTTTGATTTTTGTGATTCTTATGTACACTCACCATCCTCTATCAAGAAATTCAAATATTCCAAAATTTTTGACCATAATTTTTGCTTTTTTATGAGTACAAAGAAATAACCACACTATTCTTCATTGATCATTTTTTCCTTTTTCATGATGATATTTGAAATTAAAGAAAAATCATTGAATCAGAGGTGTTGAAATATATCATGAGAACATATCATCGGACTGTTAATTCAATCCAAAAATTCTCATATTTATCATTAAAATTGGACATGTCGCTCCATTTTTTGAAAGAACGTCACATCTCAAAAAATGGCTTTTTGCCTTTTTTAAACATTCAGGTTCGAAAAAAATTAGACTTTTCTATGAAAAAATGTCACATCATTCAACTCTCATAATTCGTCTCTAGGTGGCGCATATTATATCATTCTGCCACTGTCACTTGCATTTTGTCAATAATAGTGTTTGAGTTTAATTAAATTGATTAATTTATTTCCTTGTGGCTTGGCGTATTTAACTGATCTAATTCGAATATTGTGAAATATACATCAACGTTCACAAAGACCCCTTAAAGTTGGGTGTGAATGAATGTAAAGGGAGAACTCATTTTTCCTGACACCGATGTGGATGAAAACCACAACGTTTGGGTTTTGGCAAATTGCAAGTTAGTATTACGGTAATTTATTTAATCCTATATAACAAATGGACACATAACCCGAAGCCAAGGGTGGCACACTTGATGCCGTGCTTATCCCCATCTATGTGTCCTGGGAGACTTGGGTCGCCTAGTCTTGAAATAATATATCGCTTAGCCAAGCACTAGCCCTTATAAAGGACTACTGCGATAACGTTTATGAAGATCCAGGAGGTAAGCACATAATCTAATCGTGATACAGCTCACGTCAAAATTCCTCATTTTGAAATAGTCAATGATCTGTGTACAAAATAAAGATTGACTGGAGTACAACAATCAGACATCGGTCATTTTCTCAGATTTCTGTATAAATTCAATTTTTCCAGTCTTGGTTAACATTGATTGGGATTAGTATATTATAGTTATAGGTATACAGTTTGTCCTTGGCTATCTCTAAAAATAAATGAGTATTCTTTTTTGGACAAAAATATTTTTTCACAAACTAATAATACAACCGATGCCATTTGATAAAGGTAGTATGATTGCATTTTAGGTTATGGGACATGCAGAACTTTATATCAAATGGAGAATGAATTTTGTTCGTAATAATCATGATTTCAACTTGGTTTACTGATAGTATAGAGTAGGATTCATTTAAACTGAATGCATTTCCTTATTATTCCTTTTTGAACAGTTCTGCGTCTTATGAAGAGCTCCGTCCAAAAATTATAGAATGATTCTAGAAAAATGTTTCTTTTGATGTAGCTTTTGCTTTCATCTTTTATCAAAGCATTGTACTTTTGGCTAGATGGCCCTTTGTCTGCTTACATTAATTTGAAATTTCAAACATAGGCGATAGGAATAATGCTTTGAACCTTATAAACCAATTCACAAAAAGAAAGTATTATGTATGCTTTCTTCAGCTTTGTGATTTTGCTTGGCGTCGAGGATATCATTAATGAATAAACCGTAATTCAAATTCAATAATTATCTAAACAGGTGCCCAAAACTTGTCACTTCATTGGTGCAATCTTGCAGTTTTTTGGCAATGTCTTTTGACACGCTCATAATATTTTGATGAAATTCTGTATCTGGAGCTTTACCGGGATGAGGAATTCAAATTTGCCCACCGTTTTTTCATATTACATAGGAACCTTTATTTTGATTTGAAATGGTCACAACTTTTTTGTGCTACACTTTATGCGACTTTGGAGTGTACCTATATTTTAATTCTCCTTACCTTTTGACATAAAAAAGGTACACCACTTTTCTTTCGATAGATCCAACCGTTTTCGAGAAAAACGCTAATATAACTTTACTTGCATGCGATCTATACGAAATTTCTAATCTATTTTCAACCTTGAGCATAGCATACTTAGGAATCATGTGATATGAATTGCCGTAGAAACAAGTATGTAGGGAATTAGTTTTGACGTTTGGTGATTGTGTACATTTTTTTTTTAATCATCCGGTACTTTTGTCGTTGACCACCATCGGCGTAAACAACAAATTTCAAAAAATGACTAACTTCCATTACAAACTCTTTTCAAACTTGTTTTTACGGCAAACTATAGCGCATGCTTCAAAGCATGCAATGTTTAAGGCTAAAAATAAATTAAGATGATTTTGTATTCATTACATGCAGAGTTATTTAAGCCTTTTCCTCGAAAACGGTAATATTTATCAAAACAAAAGTAGTATCCCTTTTTTGAGTCCGAAGGTTAAGAGAATAGAAATATTTGGTCAAAAGTTGCATTCAGTGTAGCACAAAAAGGTTAAGAACATTAAAATCGAATTATAAGCACGTATGTGGCGCCCTCCACAAAATGCGAAAAAATGGTAGGCAAATTTGAATTCCTTGTCCTAATAAAGCCCCAACTAAAAGATTTCGTCAAAATATTATGAGCGTGGCAAAAGGAATTGCAAAAAAACTGCAAATAAGATGTCACTTTAACACTCTGTAACTCCGTCAAAAATCACTTTTCGAAAAAATATTTTAGGAAGAGGTATAGTCGTTATTTTTTGTCTGGGATTCTCACCTGAATTTTTTGCTCATCATTTCCGGACATCAGCCATCACCAAAGCATTAAAGCGAAATAATTGGTTTTAGATCAGTGACGTCATGACCCAGCTGTTCAACTTCAAAACCAAAACGAACATTTTTGGTTCAAGCTTGTGTGCAGAGTAGTTTTTCGAATCAGCTTGCGTTTGACAATAAACTCATGGATAAATGTTTTGCTCGAATTGTTAAAAGTGTGGTCATTTGATTCCTTATCATGGCAAAAACCTCTATCTTTCGAGCAGAAATAGTGACTACTAGTTCAAGTAGAGGACCTTGAAACGTTGAAAGAACGTCCCTATCAAGTATGTTGAACAATTCTCCAAGTAAAAGAAGATACCTTCTTCTTCCAAGAACTGAGTATTCCATATAATTCCTGTATGAATATAAGAGTCAATCAATCGAAAAATGAACAGTACAAAAAGCAGAGCACGATATCATTTTTAATTATTTCAATAATCTACAGAAAAAGTCAAGATAACCAACCGTGATCCAAACCATTGAATTTATGCGAATTTTCAGCGGTTACCTCACTACCTCGGTCACTACACTTCTTCTCAGGAATAGGAGACGGATGAGAGAGTATGAAAACGACCAGAGAAAGAGCTTGTTCTCGTTGGAAGAGGTACTCCAACTGTCTGAAGGTGAATTGAAGAAATTTTGAAAGAACATGTTGTTTTTTCACAGTTTTTCGGTAACGATTCCGTTCTCATGCATGGAAATGCCCGTCCACATACTGCCAAGATAGTGGCCCAAAATTTTGAAGAGGCTGATCCGTATTCCTGATAATCAAAGAGAGCATGTCGTATGACGCATGTTAGGTGAACCACCCAGGAGTCGCCGAGGATAGTTCTGGGGAAAGAAGGAGGGGATATTTCACAAGAGGCTATTTGGAACGTCAAAGGAATCAATCATCGACGTTTAGTATCCGTTCCAAGAGCCAGATGAGGTAACAATTTTTGAGACCCCTCCCCCTTTTTTGAAAAAGAGCTTGAACAAAAACTGTAATATTCATTTAAAAAATTCATATCTCTTCAACGGATATCAATACCGAGAAGAAAAAAAGGCAAAATGTAAAAATGAATCAAACTCGGCGGAAAAACATAACTGGTGTAGATTACATTGCAAAATTGCTCTACAGAGAGTTACAGACAGGCAGAATATACTTTTTATTTTCAATTATAAGTCAAGATTATCAACCGTGATCAAAACCAATTAATTCAGGCGAATTTACAGCTGTGACGTCACTACACTTTTTCTGAGTAAAACCAGCTTAAACGAATCCTGATTTTGCCTGTGGGTGAAAAAGTCTGGAAACGACAAGAGACATCAGAACTTGTTTTTATTAACGGTGGTAATCGAACTGCTCGAAGGTACAATGAAGACATCTTGAGAGAACATGTTGTCTTAGCTCAATTTCTTGGTAACGAATTCTTGTTTATGCGTGGCAATTCTCGTCCACATACTGCCAAAATAGTGGCCCAAAGTTTTGAAGAGGCTGACCCGCTCGTAGTCCTGATAATCAATTAGAGCATAAGGTATGGGGCATGTCAGGTGGACCAATCAGGAGTCGACGAGGATAGTTATACTTTCCAATTGTTAAGGAGAAAGAATGAGGTGCTATTTCACAAGAGGTTATCCGGAACGTCATCAAAAGAATTAATCATCGACGTTCAGTATCTGTTCGAGAGCCAGATGAGGTAAAACATTTTGAGACTCCCCTTTCTTTTATTGAAGAAGAGCTTGAACAAAAAGTGTAATATTCATTTAAAAATTCATATCTTTTAAACACACATATCTATATCAAGAAGAAAAAAAAGCGAAATGTAAAAATGAATCAAACTCGGCGGAAAAACATTACCGGTGTAGTTTTCATTGCAAAATTACTCTGCAGAGAGTTACAAACTTGAGAGTAAGATATACATTTTATTTTCCCATAATATCTCAACATGTGAACTATATTTTTGAATATTGAATAAAACTATTAAAAACCAAAACATGTATCTTTATTTTGAAAAAAAAAATCGGACTATGGAAGAAAATGTTATCATACAATAAATTTGATACACAAATCTTGGTTGTCTTGAATTTCATGTCGGTGAGTGTAAGTATGATCATTTTATAATATAGTCTTATTATAAAATGGTATGATGCACCCATTTAACACTTGCGTCCTCAAATGAATGAATACCGGATTGTTACAGGTATTTCGTTGTATAGTTTAATGTGAAGTTTGTGAATACAGAAACCAACGAAGTAGAAACTCAATGCAGACAGCACATTGTGCTCATGTTACTTGTTTAGTACTTTCATCACAAAATCAGAATACGAGCAATAAATCGTTTGGCCTGAGGGAAATGGAATTGATCCAAGTATTTCTCTGCTACTCAGTTTTATTTTCTGCACCTCCTAAACAAGGATCTGTCTAACTCTCGGTTCACGCCATTTCCTACTGTCAACGAAAATGGCAATAAGTTACCTCACATCGCTATAGGCGAGCATTGATCTTTTCAAAAGAAGGCCGCCAAAATAGGGATCTCTTGCAAATGGAATTTCAGGACGATAAGCGTTGGTGAATCCTGGAAAATTGATTTGTCAGTCAAAAGTCATGAAGATGAACTGGATGCTTTCAAATTGGTTCAAAAACTATATAATGAAATAACAAGAGTTCACGATATATTCCCCATAATAGATCGCTGAGTCTGATTCCGATTGAAGCTCATGATTCTCATTTCTATTCAATTATTTTGATTTGAGTGAAGATTGGTGCAGAATTTGCACATTGGTTATGAAATTTTAGTAATTTTTTGTTCAAGTTATAGTTCATATCTGGTTTTGGGAGATACGATACAGTAAACGTAAGCTCTCTATCGATGTCAAGCTGTCAAGTCGACCATTAAGATATATATCACGAGTTTTTGTCGAAATAAAGAGTTCGGCCATACGTCGTTTTCAATGTCACTTTATTGGAAACTACCGTTTTTCGAAGAATCAGAACAACGAGGAATTCATCATGGAGACCCTGGGAAGTAGTATTTGGAAGTTTCATCATAATAAAGAACATGGAATAACATTCGAGGTGCGATTCAAAAGATACCAAGGTCTTTTCACAGCGGATACCAGACATATTACATTGTTCGTACCTACTACTCCCTTGATTATTTATTATTTTTTATGCCATGTATTATGATGAAGCATCTTGCTTACATCTCTTAACAGAAGATCAATGTTTCATAGTGCTACATGTAATCACAGATTTTGAACATTTCAAAAACTGCATGGAAAGATTGCCCATTTCTATCAGTAATTTTCGAAAAAAAAATGTGTGAAGGAACCCATAGTTCTTGAGAACAATTTTTTTTTAAAGCATGGTTTCATAACACTATTATACGTGACCGTTCTCACGAAAAATACTTATATACTACACATAAGTATTTAATTATCTAATTTGGCTCACTACCATGCAGTATTTCAACATCAAAGTTATATGTCATTATTAGCTTAAAAAGAATATTGGTTTGCATAGGTTCTCAAACGTTAAACGATGCAATTGTTGCCACTATTTGATCGGAAAAATGATAAAGGAGCAGTTACATATAGAATTAAAATTAATTTTGGTTGATTTGGGTTAGTTTTGGTCAGTTTAGGTTAATTTGGGTGAGTGTGTGTTTGGTAAAAAAAATTGATGTCGCCTAAGCGTCATCATTTAGTATATTGTAGGTTCATAAATTGGTGTTATCAACTTTTTTTCTCAAATACTATTAGTTCCTTTACACGTTTTTTTCGAAATTTACTAATAAAAATGTGTACTTTCCAGTGATCTTCGAAATTTTTCAAAATTTTTTGGCCAGAGTTGTCAATATAAGCAATTATGAAATACAGAAGACTATAATATTATCTTTGCCGCATAATAGGTCAAAAATTTATGTGAGAATTTAACTGAGCAAAATAACAGATGACCAGATCCAATGTCTTAATTTCACCTGTGGTTTGCAGTCAAGCAACAATAAAGAAGTTTACACGAATGGATCCATCAAGGTTTGGAAGATAACCAATTCGCAGTCGCCGCGAATTTTTCGCTGTGAATTGTTTGCTTCAAAACGTTTCTTATGATTTTAAAAATGGTCAATCTGCACATTTTTTGGAAATATGAAAAATATAAGGATAAGTGAGTACTGATGCCATTGATGTTTGAAAAATCAACCTACGAACTCAATTAAAGTAGTAAGCACCGATTAAAGAGCGCCAATCAACATCTTCTACGTCACGGAATACATTTTCTATCTTCGTCTGGCGTATCTACTAAGATGACTCTTTTTCTTTCGAGAGGGTAATCTGGCTCTACCCCGTTTTTGATCATACAGTGGAATTTGAATTTTATTTTTCATGTATTTAGTATATTTTTGGGTATTTGGAAAAAAAAATCGCTGATGATTTTCTTATATTGTGTAGAATACGTATAAAAAATTTTAAGTCATTTGAAAATGTAGGTATGTTACGACCACAATGCAACGAAAATGTTTTGACGAAATTTCAGCGACTAAAATCTTTTTCGCCATTGATAGAGATTTGACTGGTGTTTGTTTAGCTTCATTAATGGCGTGCACTAAAAAAGCTTATCAAAATGGTAAAAAAATATTCCATTCTAATCGCTACAGTTTGGCAACTTTCGTTGCATTATGGTCATAACAGTTGAACTCCATCGGTGAAAAAATTGCCGCAACTGCAATATTCGCGTTGGTTTGCGGGTTTCTTGAAAATTCGATGAATAAATGGGAAGATCGAATCTTGAATGAATAAATGGTCAGCGCGTCCGAGGAACATTGCATATTTCACATAATCAACTTTCATGCAATGAAAGTGTTTTTATCATGTATCCATTGTCAGTGACTTTGAAACCGTTTGTTATAATCTTTAGCTGAATCACTTCTTAGTGGGCTTTTATCAGAGAACGTAGTGAGACCAAAAATGTACCACTGTTGTTGAACATCTATTAGTTCCACTGAAGCTTTTCACCTATTCTTGTTTCTATGAAGTACCTTCAATATTGAACATAATGGTGAACATAAGGATCTGTGAGCATTTTAAAGTTTAATATAATGCACTTATCCAATTTTACTATGCAAATCAAACCTAACAGTCCTCATCAAAGCATATTTGTGGTTACGAACATTTCATGTCAGGTAACAAGAGCTAGATATAAGTCTTGCATCAACTTCAATTTATTTAAAAATTAAAATTTCCTGTCGTGCAAGTGAAGTAGTTTAAAGTTCGCGTGTTCTCACAGAGTGTTGATTTTATTTTATGTACCTCAAGCACGAGGTGGATTAAATTATATTCACCCTGTGTAACACTCCCAGCAAGTTGTTCTATTTTTAGAATATTAGTTTTGTAAGAAACTAGTCGGTTGATGGATGATATTTGCATATCATTCGTCAAACTAGAGATTAGTTCCCGGAAAGTCGGAAAGCTAGTTAATTGTTTGGAAATACATATTTTATAGGATATCTTGAGAATCGTGTCGAGCCTATTAGGTATTGTTTCAACTTTCAGATGATGACCTTGCTGACAGATGATTTCGTAATCCCATTCGAATTTTTTTGAAATTCTTCCATGTACAAAAATTAAATTCCATAAAATGATACAATCGATTAACGTTTTAACGCTTCCAGCCTATATTTATTCGCACTAACTCCTTGGAGCAGGAGATTTTCATCGTCCAGATCAAATAAAATGCCGCATAGGCTATAACTTAAACATATATCTATCTAGATAGGAAACGCGCGGTGCGGAAATTCCGTTTGCCTACTTAATCTTTTAAGGTCCCTCGAACTTCTTCTGTATCTAGGAATATCTTTTATTTACTGCCTCTTGGGCATTCTGTCAACGTAAATAAATGAAGACTTTATTTATACGACTTTGGAAAGTCAATATCTTTCAGCTTCTGCATTGTTGGATATGACGCAGTCAATGTGAATATCGCGTGTTCGATTTGGATGCAGTCTGTGAAATTGTCATGCAAGATTCATGACTTCAATGTTTTCATTACTCAAGAATAATGACAGATTTTTTTATGGCTTAGTTTGAGTCATTTGCTTTCATGGATACATGGATTTTATTGTTACATGATAATATTATGTAGTGTTTTATCCATACTAGCCTAGTTTACACCGACAACTTGGTCCGCGGACCAAGCACTAAATTCGTACTTTATCAGAACCAAATATTTGGTTCGAATGGTGTAAACAGTTGCGGACTAAGATGGTCCGCTATCGGTTCGGTATTCGCCAGCAAGTGTACCGAACTAAATTTGGTTCGAGCTCGATCAAAATGATGAGGTTATGTTGATTGTGATTATTGTGAATTGTGTTGGTTCTGGGTTTCTAAGGCGATCTGAGCGTACTAAATTTTGTTTTTAATAGGAATTGTGTTGAATAATAATTTCGACCTGTTTTTGACATTTGACAAATTGCAGGCGTATTCATTTAGTTCACGCGTTGCAAGACGGTGTAAATTGTAAACGGGCGAGAAGCAAGCATTGGTCCTACCGTACTATCCCCACCCACTTGGTCCTATCGGACCGAACTTAACGAGTAATCGGTGTAAACTAGGCTACTGATATCAATAATGTCATAGCTGCCAGAAGAACTTTTCAAAAAATCGCTGTTGCTTTCAAGAGAATATCTCAATATTTGCACAGTTCGCGGAAGGGTACTCTCAGTTGATATAAATTGGCTTATTAAATTCATGAAATAAGTTTCATCATTTGCTCTGACTTTCTCAAAATGACAACGCACAAAGTATGTCCTCTGTTTTTATCGAGTTTTTTGCACAAAGTCGAAGTTATTTAGTATTTGCTAGCTACAGCTGGAGGCTACAGGTTAACAGATTCATAATTCCGTATTGCGGTATCGATTTACTTATTTTTGATCTTTTTCGAAATAGTTCACGATTCTTATATTGCGTTTCATATCAATTCATTCTGTTTCGATTAAAGACAAGATACACCATAGGTAAATGTCAGTTCAATATTTTCTATATTACATAAGTCATACAACAAGGTTTATTATTATGTAGTGACCAACAACCAGTACAGTGAGTTCACTAAAGCTTAGCCTATACCTCTACATCCCTATCATTACAAGTTAAGGTCTACTAGCTCTACCAGAAGATGTCACACCCACATTATTATTGGATCCTCTTTGATTCGCTGTAATATCTACATCAAGATTAACATTATTATTTCTCTCATTATCTAACTCGGAATAACATTCATTATCTAACTCTAAATAACATTTTTTAGCGTCATCTTTTTCCTATTTCCTTGAGAATAGAAATGAGGAATGGTTATTATCATTGATTTCTTTCTTCAATGGTTTATTAAAGTTTAGTTTTAGACATTTTCGATTTCTAAAGAATATATTTCTCATTTCTATTTTCCTGTTCTATAGTCCTGTCTCTAACACGTTTTAGTACAAGAGCAGGTTGCCATAAGCCTTTTGATTTTAATTGGGCAAATACATTTTCACCAGCCCTAAGAGGTTTAATTGCTTTAACATTTCTATCATAGAATTTTTTACACATATTTTGCTTGGATACTGTTATGAGTGGACTGTATAATAATAATGCTTCGTTTTGGTACTGAACTTTAACTTTATTCTTCTGATAATACAGAATATATTCAGTACAATGCTCAAAACGAGATCGTTTCTTGACTTGTCTTGACTGACTGTCCTTCACGACCATATTAAACAAAACACCTAACGACCACTTAACAACGGGTAAAACAATTCTTTTGTTTTTCAAGCGGGATTGCCACATTTAAAAATTATAATTAACATGACAGCCTAACATGCCGCCCGCCTTGAAATATTCAATTTCAAAAAAACGACTGTCTTAATGTAGTTCTTGGTTCAGGCATTGACCAGGTAAAACACACAGTTTTGTTAGGGCACGTTTGTACACTGAACCGGAGGCACATCTTACAGTAGCCACACGAGTAACACCGTCTGGACCGGGATGCAGCTCGAGCACTCTTGCAATGTTCCATTTGGTGACTGGAACGTTGTCTTCTTTAATGATCACCAAACTGCCAACCTCCAGCAATTCTCGATGGGACTGCTTCCATTTGATACGAGACTGCAGCTCTGAGATGTACTCAGTACTCCATCGCTTCCAAAAATGCTGAATCATGGCTTGCAGATGCTGGTACTTCTGAAGTCAATTTTCTGCGATACTGGTATAGTCAGGTTCCGGAAGGTTGGTTAATGGTTTTCCCAACAGAAAATGGGCCGGAGTAAGCGGCGTCGGATCTTGAGGGTCCGTTGAGAGCGGCGATAATGGTCGGGAGTTCAAAACTCCTTCAATTTGGGTTAACACTGTACAAAGATCCTCATAAGTGAGATTAGAATTTCCCAGTATACGTTTTAAATGAAATTTAGAACTCTTTATCCCCGCTTCCCATAATCCACCAAAATTGGGAGCCTTGGGAGGATTAAAATGCCATGTAATTCCTTCGGTTGACAATGTTGAGGCTAACTCATCAGAGCTTGACTTAATAAATTTATGAATTTCCAAGCTTGCCCCTACGAAAGTAGTGCCATTGTCGGAATAAATATGTAAAGGCTTACCTCGCCTGGCAATAAAACGTTTCAACACCGCCATGAAAGAAGATGTTGTCATATCACTAACGACGTCGAAATGAACACATTTCGTACTCATACATACAAAAATGCATATATAAGCCTTCAGAATCTTGGGTTTTCTTGTTTTTCGATCTCTGATCGATATTGGACCAGCATAGTCGATGCCAGTATGTGTAAAAACAGGTTGAAATGCAGTGACACCACTTTCAGGCAAATTGCCCATCTTGTAAGTTTGTGGAATTGGTTTTGCCCTAAAACATACAACACAATTTCGAACAATTAATCTCGATATTCTACGACCCGAAATTGGCCAAAATCTTTGGCGAATCGAATATAACAGTTGCTGAGCTCCACAATGTAATAACTTCACGTGCTCCTGCCTGAGAATTAAGACAGTTGAAGGATTAGGCAAAATAATCGGATGCTTTTGATCTTCGGAAATTGCTGCCTTTTGGATACGCCCTCCGACTCTTATCAATCCTGCTTTATCTAAATAAGGGTTCAAACATAAAATGGAGCTAGAACTTGATAATAATGCGTCTTCTTTCCGTAACATGGAATACTCCTTTGGGAATGACTGAAATTGAGATATTCGCAACAAACACGTAAGTGCATGGTCAAGTTCTTTAGCCTGAATGGGACCAGATGGCAACATCTTAGCCTTAAGTCGATCATAGAATCGAAAACACAAAACTATAACTCGTTGTAATTTTATCAAAGACGAATATCGGGAAAAATCAAAATCATTAATCTTGTCTAAAGCCGCAGAATGGCTCAAAATCCTCTGTTCAGGTATTTCAGCAGGAACTTCGGTCACATTTTCTGAAATCGGACTAGCAAATAATGACAGAGGACCCTTCCACCATAATTCTGACTGAAGTAAACATTCGGCAGTAACTCCTCTTGATAGACAATCTGCAGGATTATTCTCCGATCGAACATGATGCCAATCCTCTACCGATGATAAATTTTGGATTTGAGTAACTCGGTTCGCTACAAAAGTTTTCCAACGACTTGGGCAACCTCGGATCCAACATATGGCTATGGATGAATCTGTCCAATAAAAATATTTATCGATGTTAATATTTATCGAGTCCTTGACGTTCTTCACCAATTTAGCAGTTACTACCGATGCACAAAGTTCTAGTCTGGGTAAAGTTATTCTTTTGATCGGAGCAACTCTGGATTTGGACATCATGAGATAGGAAGAGATATAGTCACTACAAGCATCGAGACAAACCATATAGACACATACTCCATACGCCTTTTCTGATGCGTCTGCAACGGCATGCATTTGTATTTCACCCCAGTTATTGCTAAGAACATAACGCGGAATAGACACCTTATCAAGCATTTGTAAATCTTTACAAAATGCAAACCATTTTTCTACCAGAAACTGTGGTATTTTTTTATCCCATGTCAATCGTTCTTGCCACATAATTTGTAGAATTAATTTCGCCACCACCACAATTGGACCTAATAATCCAAGTGGATCAAAAATTTGACTAGTGATGGATAGAATAGCTCGTTTGGTAGGCATAGTGAAATCAATCTCCTTTATTGAGTAATGGATAGAATCCTGGGAAGCATTCCAGAATACACCCAATGTCTTGTTTTGTTCGCCCTCACCTAAATGCAATATACTGGAAAATTGTTCTTTATCGACGTGAAATTGACTTACAATCTCGGGAGTGTTGGAAAGCCATTTTCTCAACTTGAATCCAGCGGTACTTAGAATGAAGGTTATGTCTTGTTGGAGTTGTAATAACTTGGAATGCGAAAACTCACCGACCAGTAAGTCATCCAGATAAAAACAATTCATAATAGCTTGGCTTGCTTCTGGAAATTTATCCTGGAAATCTAGCCCTAATTGGAACAGAGTCCGGATTGCCAAAAATGGTGAGGAGGCACAACCATAGGTGATCGTATTGAGCTCGAAACATTCTATTTCTGCGTTTGGATCGCCAGGAGATTTCCATAGAATTCTCTGATATTTTTGTTCACAAGAATCTATTAAAACTTGGCGATACATCTTGGTGATATCAGCATTGATCACAAATGGATAGATCCTAAAATTCAACAGAATTGACAATAGATCCTTTTGAATAGTTGGACCGACATGTTGAATATCGTTCAAAGAAATTCCAGTGTCACTCTGTGCCGACGCATCGAAAACAACTCTTACCTTGGTTGTTAAACTAGATTTTTTCACAATAGCATGATGCGGTAGATAGAAATATTCATTTGAATCACTGGAATCCATTGAAAAGTCCTCTATTTTCGTCATATGTCCCAGGTTTCTATACTCCTCAAGAAATGACACGTATTCACCCATTAACCAGTCATCTTTGAGTAGACGTTTCTCCAACAAACTAAGTCTTTTATTCGCCATCTTTCGGGAAAGACTTAACTGACTCATGTTTTCCTTAAAAGGAAATTTGACAATGAATCGTCCATCCGAATTGCGAGTAAAATTATCGACAAAATGATCTTCACAATATTGTTCCGACTTGGATAACACCTTTCCATTTCCTTCGTAGTTTTCCAATTCCCAAAATTATGTCAAATTCTGATCAATTGTTTGCTTCAGAGAAAGACACGTCACTACTCTATTCTTAGAATTAGAATTGAGAGATGGAGTAAAATTACCTCCAACAATCCACCCCAATCTAGTCTTCTGAAGAACAGGCATTCCGGGACTACATATCTGCTTCATAAGCAAAACCCTGAAGAAAACATCATTACCAAACAAAATGTCAACTCCATCCCGTAGATTGAAAGATTCGTCGGCTAGGCTTACATTTTTGGGAATATTCCATTTGGAAATATCAAAGGAAACAGACGGCAAATCTTGAGTTATTTTGGAAATAACCAAACAAGGAATAGTTTCTTTATAATCATTATTCAAATTTGACATGATAGTAACATGAACTTTATAGCTTGACGTCGCTAACAGGACTTGACCTACACCCACTATTTCGTAATCAACACTTTCCTTGTCTAAGCCAAGTTTGTCAACCAATTTTTCCGATATAAAATTGCTCTGAGAACCTGGGTCAAGTAGCGCCCTAACGCAATACATTTCACCGTCCGAACCCAAAACTTGAATTTTAGCAGTGGCTAAAACTGACAATGATGCAACAGCGTTTGACGAGAGTGTGGCACTCAATGCAACAGAATTTTCGGGATTCACCACGAGTGGTGGCTCTGCCATCGACGATGAAAACGCTGACTGCGCAGACAGAGGTGGAGATTTATTCTGATTCTGATTGAACTTGGCCTGCAATGTATCGGAGTGCAATAAAGAGTTGTGTTTTTCTCCACAATGACGACAAGAACTAGGGCTTGAACAATTATCACATGTATGTCCAGGGTTGAAACAGTTCAAACAAAGCTTTGATTTCTTTACCGCTGTCAACCTGGATTGTACGTTCAAGTTTTTGAACGCAAAACATTCATAGATTGAGTGAGGTTTCTTGCAAAAGTAACAAGCACATTTATTTTCTGATGTAGTTGCAGCATTACACTTGACTTTTTCAGACTTACTTGGTACCTTTATTTCATTTTTTGTAGACCCCAACTTTTCTAATAGCTCGCACCTTGACTTTAAAAACTTATTAACGTCTTCCAATTTGGGCAAGTCGCTGTTATTTACAAGAACCGACTCCCATTCACGTCTTGTTACTGAATCAAATTTGTTTGTGAGCATAAACACAATAAGTGTGTCCCAATGATCAACTTCCTCACCTAGACTCTTCAAAGATCTCAAGTTTTTATTGAACAGATCATACAGTTGTCTCAACTCCGAATACGACTCCTTAAAAACTTTGGGACAGTCAAACAAATCTTTGACATAATTATAAACAATTAAACGTTTATTTTCGTACCGGTCTGTCAATATTGTCCAAGCATTCAGATAGTTATCGTTAGTGACTTGCAAATTTGCGATGGCCTGTAATGGTTCACCGCTGAGAAAAGACTTTAAATAAAATAATTTCTCTACATCCGACAAATGCACATTATTATGGACAATAGCTTGAAATCCATCTCTAAATTCGAGCCATTTTTCGTAATCGCCGTTAAAAATTGGCAACTTGAGATCTGGCAATTTTATGGAAGGTTTTTGACTCACCAAACTATTACAATTAGCATTGGATCTAACCCCCATTCCAGACAGTTTGTCGGAACTCGCAGTATTCAAAATTGACTTGATTTTTTCGATAACAACAAAATATTCTTTTTCAAATTCATTTCTATGTGAACTTTCAGTCTCTAAAATGGCGTCGATATTTTCGTCTTCTAGCTCTGAAGACAAATAACACTCTATATCCGTGTGGACATCTTTGAATTGACATAAAAGCGGCTCAACATTGTCTAACCGAGTTTGACACTGAATTAAATCATCCTCTGACAAATTCTCTAGATCGACTGTATCTAGAAAAGACTTAACTCGGGTTAAAGAGCCTTTAAGAGAGCCTCTCTTAACTTTTAATTTACGTAAATCCGCCATACCAATCAACCCTTATATTTGACGTGATACACAAAGATATTGATGATAATAAATCAAATAATATCGCACTCAAAGGATCCCAACACAGTATCAAACCAATTGAAATAACCAAAATCTATGCTTTAACGGACTTACAGCTTTCGGGTTTATTGCTCCGGACTGGAACTCGTCTATCAAATCCCTCTACTGGTCTCAGCTTTCGGGTTTGTTGCTCCAGACTGCAACTAGTCTACCACATCCCTCAAGTGGCTTGGCTTCCACAACAGGAACAAAATTGGCTGCCAGGACTGGGAATATTCTTCTTTTGGCGACAACCAAAAACACTGATAGATCCGGTTCGATCGGACCAAAATGTTATGAGTGGACTGTATAATAATAATGCTTCGTTTTGGTACTGAACTTTAACTTTATTCTTCTGATAATACAGAATATATTCAGTACAATGCTCAAAACGAGATCGTTTCTTGACTTGTCTTGACTGACTGTCCTTCACGACCATATTAAACAAAACACCTAACGACCACTTAACAACGGGTAAAACAATTCTTTTGTTTTTCAAGCGAGATTGCCACATTTAAAAACTATAATTAACATGACAGCCTAACAGATACTAATGAATTATCGTAATCAGAAAAAATAATGTTTTGTGGTTTTGAACATGAAGTTTGTAATGATGAATCGATCTTAATTTTCGAGACATCAAAATTTCAGATGGTGAATACGTATCATTGATTTTCATATTTCTATACAATAATAAAGCCGTATAAATATCCTTGTTATCGTCAAGGGTCTTTCTAAAAATGCTCTTGGCAGTTTGAACATTACGCTCTGCCATGCCATTGAACTGTGCGTGAGTTGAAAAGTTTAAAAATTCTTTGGAACTAAATTGTGGTTCTCCATCTGACACCACGGTCACTGGTATTCCATGTCTCGCAAAAATGCTTTTTAAACATTGTATCACCTTTGAACTAGTTGTTTCATAACACTTCACATTTTGAATTTTTTTGTATAATATTATTGGTCATGTTGATCCAAAATAAAGAATCTTTGGCCAATGAAAGACATTTATTTATTCCCAGATGACTTTAGTGAATTCTATCTAACATCTCATTCCTTGTACTTTTCGGAAAAATTATTGATTTATCTTTAAGCACAATACACTATTTGTTTTTTGTTGAAACTCAGACTATTTAGTTTTAGTTTTAGTTATGTTAATTTCCAAGACAATCATACATACATGATCCAATATTTCTTTTTCATGAAATGTATTCTGTTCATCATGAATGTAAGCTCTGGATAATGCATCAACAAAAATTAAATCTCTACCACGCTAAGATTTAACAGCAGTATCATACTTTTGAATTTGTGATAGCATTTGTTGAAGTCGAGCTCGACATTTGTTTAGTGGTTTTTTCACATCACGTAAGGTGTTGAACTGGGTCTTCGACTGGACCCACAACACCTGTCGTGCTCTAGGGAACGTAGCTGTGCTGAACAGTAGAGATACTCCGTATAGGCAACTTCCATTTATTATCGTCCATGGTACATCCCATCTATCTCCACTATAACACTAGGACGAGCATGTTCTTTGAGGCTGAGAGGGGTTACACTACTCAGGGTGAGAGGGGTTACACTACTCACTATGGAGAGTAGTTGGCTAAGCCAACCACTGACTACTATCTCGCTGAACGTGTCTATTTATAGCAACAAAACTGCTCGTTCAGCGATTCTACCAGTGGCAAATTGGGTAGATATACACCAAGTATATTTGCCTGGCATCCGGCAGTATGTGACGTATCCGATAGCGCTCTCTCTGAATTCCTGCTTGAATGGACCGCGTCCGTAGCGAGTTGAATGAGCTGACATCCATACTGTCTCTTGCTCTCCTGCTCGGCTATCGTCAGCAAATAGGATCTCCTTTCCTTGGCTCTGTTCACCGTCTCGTGGGTCAGGCCACCATTACACTGAAGTAACAAACTGTCGATCGCTTTGTATGCATTCAATGCCTCGCCGACATATTCCAAACAGTAGACACACCAGGACTAGGAACAGTGCCACACACTTTGACACAAAACTACTATCGTGTCGCCGATCTGGGACGCCTTGTTCCAATGAAGGATGGACGGTAACCAGAGGCATCCATTGGTTTCTGTGGAACAACATGTAAATGAGAGCGATTAAAAGTACCATGCTCCAAATCATCATCAGGACCCGACTCTCTTCAGGCCCACTACAACTATCGATGCGGGCTTCCATCTTCCATCCTTTGACGCACACTTCCATTCTGATCGACGCTCGAAGCTTGGAGCGTCCAGCTCTGGTCCAGGCAGTCATCAAACCAAATTTCTTCTCGGGCCTTCCCGTACTCTACTTGGCAGCGGGGGTGATCGTTGGGACCTCCACCAAATGTCACGTAAGGTGTTGAACTGGGTCTTCGACTGGACACACAACACCTGTCGTGCTCTAGGGAACGTAGCTGGGCTGAACAGTAGAGATACTCCGTATAGGCAACTTCCATTTATTATCGTGCATGGTACCATCTATCTCCACCGTAACACTAGGACGAGCATGTTCTTTGAGGCTGAGAGGAGTTACACTACTTAGGGTGAGAGGGGTTACACTACCCACAATGGAGAGTAGTTGGCTAAGCCAACCACTGACTAGTATCTCGCTGAACGTGTCTATTTATAGCAACAAAACCGCTCGCTCAGCGATTCTACCAGTGGCAAATTGGGTAGATTTACACCAAGTATATTTGCCTCCAGTATTAATGTGACAATATGTTAATTAAGGGCAAATGTTCCGTTTCAACCACTACTTTTTTCCCAAAAACAAACTGGTGAAACTTATCCAGACCAACCCAAATTGCTAGAAGTTCTTTCTGTATCTGTGCATATCTGCTCTCATTATCAGTAAATGCCATTGATGCATAAGCACATGGTTAATGATTCTGGAGAAGCACTGCTCCACACCCTGATTTTGAGGCATCAACAGACACTACTGTATCACAATTTACATTATAAAACTGCAAAACAGGTTTGTTACACAAAGTCTTTTTAATTTCGTCAAAAGCTTCTTGATGTTCTTTTTGCCATCCAAAGTCATCTTCTTTTTTGAGTACTAAACGTACACAACTTCGAACTAACCTCGTCAAGTTGAATGTGATAAAAACCTTGTGAAGCATACAAGGTACTAAATATTTTTGCATTTGATAATTTGCGTGTAAATTGTTCTGAAGTGGGTATTTTACAGAATTCTCTTTTGATGTATTCATTCAAGTCGCTCGGATCAAGACATATACGCAATTAATTATTGAGTTTTTCAACCAAGACTAGTGCGTTCACCCATTCTGAACAACCCAGTACTATTTCTATAATTCGAGACTTCTCCAGTTCATCAAGACTCTCTTTTAGGGAATTTTATAATGGTAACGCCACTTAATGAGTTTGATGTATCACCGGTCTTGCATTTTTATCTAAATCAATGTGGTATTTGTGTTCTAAACACCCAATCCCCATAAAAAGATCTTTATATTTTAAATTAGTTCAGAGTAGTCTCTGACATTTGAATTCAAACCATGAATTTTCATTATCAAATTAAGTTCAATACATGATTTTTATAGGCCCAAGATTGCGACAGTGTTCGAGTCAACGATAAAGAAGTTCAGTTTTTCGGAAATATCATTTTTTCCTGCACCACATGCTACAACAACCCATAACCTTCAAATTTTCCTTGGTATAAGAATGTAAAACAACATTTGACTTGGTTATGTCAGACTTGCTAAATCCTAGTTTTTCAAATAAACTAAGTGACATAACATTAACCATTGTCCCTGTATCAATTTTGAGACTCACTTGTTATTTGTTAATTAACAGTGTCTTTCTCCCCATCTGTAATCTCATCTACTCTTTGGTGCTTTCTTTGCTCATGTAAATGCTTGATCTTCTTGCTACATACAGTGGCAAAATGATTAGGATATTTGCAACAATTGCACATCTTTCCAAAAGCTGGGCACTGGTTTATAGGATGTTCTTTTTTTTATTATTATTACAATTATTGATTGTCTTTGTGGGGTTCCTTTCGAATTTTGGTTGGTGTTGAGGGACGGTTGGCACTGCTGCTAGGCAATTTGCCAGCTCAGTATATATACATACAGTGTGTCCAAGATAAGGATGCACAGCATTGGGATCTCGGAAACTTTAAGAGATACAGTGTCGGTTAAATTAGACAAAAATTGCGCATTTTGATACCCAACAAGATCCCGTTTTACAAATTTAAAAATTCCAAGCCGTTTCGGAAATATCCGATAAAAACCGGAATATTGCGATTTCGTTTTTATTGTTTTTTAAAGGTATTTTGGAAGATATGAAAAAACCGAAAACCCTTTTTTGTTGTCACTTTTTAAACTCCACAAAACGGCCTTGAGAGATTTTCCGTACGACGTTTCGTTTCGGAGAAACCATCATCAACTTTGTTTTTTAAATACGGTCCTGGATTTTCTATGACGGATTTGAAGAGCCTCTTATGTTCCTAAACCAATGATGTATCGCACTAATTGAAAAAGAAGTGTTTGTTTTTAATCCTATTAAAAATGTATTTTTTGTCTCTCTCTAACACATGAGCTCTTATGGAAAAATCCATCAATATAATTTTTTTCAATCATTGCGATACATTGTTGGTTTAGGAACATGAAAGGCTCTTGAAATCCGACATGAAAAATCCATGACCGTATTTAAAAAAACAAAGTTGATGATGGTTTCTCCGAAACGAAACGTCGCACGGAAAATCTCTCAAGGCTGTTTTGTAGAGCTTAAAAAGTGACAATGTAAAAGTGTTTTCGATTTTTTCATATCTTTCAAAATAGCTTTAGAAAATAAATAAAAACGAAATCGCAATATTTCGGTTTTATCGGATATTTCCGGAACGGCTTGGAAATTTCAAATTTGTAAAACGGGATCTTGTTGGGTATCAAAATGCGCAATTTTTGTCTAATTTAACCGACACTGTATCTCTTATAGTTTCCGAGATCCCCATGCTATGCATCCTTATCTTGGACACACTGTATATGTAAAGGCACGTCATAGACGGCCGACGGGATCGTAGGGTGAGGAGGGGGACCGGTTTTTACATTCCTTGCAATGGCCCTACAGTTTAACGTGGATTCCGAGCCACGGACGTAGATTCCATTGGACCACAGACATGTTGTGTTCGCGGTGGAACCTACCGACTGGCGAGTGGTATCTTGTCCTCTGTTCCAGGTTATCGGCGTGAATAGGGAGGACAATTATACCTTTTGTCCTCTGCCGTGTGGGTTCCGCTAAAATACCAGGTAGTCAACTTCTCACGGTCTATTGCCATTGCTGGGGTTCGAACCCAACACCGGACCGGTTCCCACCTAGTGACCCAACGCTTAACACGCTGCACCAGCCCGGCCTCACCTTTTGAATTTGAGACCGTAGACTTCACCTGACAACTGTCCTATAACCTTGCTTTATACTTTGAAGATTCTAGAGCTTGACATGATTCCACAGCCTTCTCGAGTGATAAACTGTCTTCTTGCAGGAGCCTGGCTCTGAAAGTCTCATTATTTATACCACAAGTGATCATTGTGACTATCAGACTGTCTTGCAATTTGTCTAATTTACATCTACTTGCCTTTCTCTTTAACTCGCCTATAAAATCATCCGTGCTCTGTCCATCTTCTTGTCGGTACAAAAAAAAATTGTACCTCCCAAAGGCAACATTTTCTTTCCCAATAAAATGTTCCTCAAACTTCTCTATAAGAGGTTGCAATTTATCTGTGTCATTGGCATCTATTTTAAAAGTGGTGAAGATTTTAAACCCACCATCTCCTATGTAGTGTGGTTATTGTGGACACTGGGGTTTTTTCGTCCTTTTTGTATACTTCCGAGGCAACTAGATAATTTTCAAACCTGGTCCTCCACAACTTCCAGTTTTCTGCTGCATGTCCTTTGACAGACAAGGAAGAAATCCCACGATTATCGCCCATCTTCACCAGAGGTTCTTGAACGTTCTTCAATTTATGAGCCATGTTAAACTGCGTTTTATATCAATTCATTCTATTTTGATTATAGACAAGATACACCATAGGGAAATTTCAGTTCAATACTGTCTATTCTTTATGACTGTCTATATTACATAAGTCATACAACAAGGTTAATTATTATGTAGTGACCAACAACCAGTACAGTGAGTTCACTGAAGCCTACCTCTACAACGATACGTAGTTGGATTAATATTGGAGAGGCTTTCTACAGTTTTATGGACAATCTGTCACCAATTACCGCAAAAAATTATCATCTGCAAAACTATGGCACAGAATGTTTCTCAAATTTTGATAACTTCTCCAACAACTGGAGAGTTTCCGCTTTACACGGGATGTCACTTGAATATCTCGGTAAACAATAACTCAACTTTTCAAACGCACTCTAAGTATTTAATTTTATAGAGGAAATATATACCTTTCTCACAATTCCACAATAAGGCGTAAGTTATTCTTATTATTTCTGAGTTTGATCTCAGAGCTTGATTTATCCAAATAAGTAGAAAAATACATAGTTTTCAAATCTCGCCTTGTCAATATGAGATAATTATAAATATTGATAGAGTAGGTAAATAGTAGTTTGATTTTTTCATCAACTCATGTGGGATGTTTTCATCAACCACAACTTCAAATATTCGTTCCTTCTAGAGTGCATTATAGCAGTATTGGTCTTTTTTGAACAGGTAATGAAGTGACGAGTTGTGTATCGCAGAATAGTTTTCAGAATAAGCGAGTCTTTCTAACTCGGTCATTTTATGGTGAATGTGACTGTTAAATTTGTTCACGGAGAGAAAAGTTTATCCAACCACAGTCAAAATTTCTGGTGTTGCATGATTTGAGGGACAAATTACAAAACACCATGAGATTAAATACATTCATCTGCATATAATGGAGTGGTGATTTTTATGAAACACATATCAGTTTTCTTTGACTGCGATGAATAAACGGCTCGACGCATTTAACCAATCAATAATTTACCTTACAGGGAGAAAAGTTTTGTGAAGAATATCTACTGAAGTGACTGTGTCAAGTTCATCTGATGTCAAATCCATTATTGTTTTCTTCATTATTTCCACATAGATGTGCATCAATTAATTATCTGTTACAACTATCTCAAAGTGGAAAAATATAGAAATGCAAACCACTTCATAACATATCCCTGGATAACATGAAGAAATAAAACCTCTGCAATGATAATCTGATCAGACATCGGTAGTCTATGAATGCCGTCCGTATTACCAGTAAGTGAAAGTAGTATTTTCCATGTGCAAAGATCTCGGTTATTTTGAAAGAGCTGATTTGTATAGTTCTGCGTGTTTTTACACGTTCTCAATTTCTACATTTTGAAGTATCATGATACAAGAATACTGTTTATACTGTATAGACCATATTATCACCCGTCACAAAAAATATTTTTATCATGCGCCAATGTTTCAGCATCCAGCGTAATATCTTCAGGCAGATTTGAATTTGAAGCCAAGGAGAGTTTAAGTAGAAAGCCTATGTGCGAAATATCTAACGCACATACAAAATCACCGTTCATAATTAAAATAACCTATGATCGATACATTCAGTGCAATAATCTATTTAATGGTCGCATCTGATTAAATACTCCTCACATTATATGATAGATTGTTGATTCTGCAGTTGATATGAAATTATTGAACATGTTTACATTGTTATGTTTTACTGAGGAAGATCAAATGATGATGAAAACCTCTCATCACACCTCACATCCATATTCAAACATTCGTGAGCTATTTAATACGATCTATATCTGCGATAAATTCGGCATGTTATATGTTTCCAGCACCATATTTTGTCGTTCTCACATGATGCTTCCACTTTTTTCGACCCCATTCAGAAATATTTTCACGCGTGGGTTTGAATCGAAAAGAGACTGACTTTTGATATATTGGTGTTACTCGAGAGCAAAGTAACTTGATTTTTGAGTTCTTTTTGAGTTTTATACGAATGTGCGCGTTCGACCTTACAATTCAATCAGTTAAACTCAATTTACTGCCGGGAGATTTTCCGATTCAGTTGTTTGTATTGTTATGGAAGTGGAATTGAAATAAAATTGGTCTCGAATACTTTTGACTATACTATGTTGTTTCATTGTTCATATTTCAGCAAAAATCGTGAGTCCATAAAAAAATTATTTATAACTACATTATAATATGTTGGCACACGAAAGTTTCACTTATATAAAATATCTTACATTTCTGCAGTGAAATTAGGCTTCTAAATATCTGGTATTAAAGATCTCACCTCAATGTTATCATCTTTAACACATAGCATGACATCATACCTGAAACTTTTAAACTGAGAAATATAAACTTGTCATAGTAAAAGACTTACTTATACAGGGTGTACCAAAATGAGATGCTGATCCTCAAAGCTGATAATAAAAAAATCAGAAGCCTCAAGTTCTATGGATAAAGCAATGGAAAATAATAAACCTAAAATTGATCTGATCTTAACCGAGACAAAGTGAACTGTGTATAAACTGAACGTGAAACGATGATCTACACTGATTTATACAACAATAATACATCAGTCTTCATATCAGAAGCCGCAGATAAATACTTTTTTCATTTCATACTGTACCGTGAATTGTCATTCACCGGACCCAAAAACACTTTACATCATCAGAGACTGTAAAAAAATTTACTTGACCACTCCAAAAATGACATTTCGCATCATCAAAGACTGTGAAATTGCATTGGTAGCATGGTTTGGCTGGCGCCATCTCATGATTTTGATTGATAACTTGACATAGAATGTTGGTAATATAAAATTAACCTATCTTTAACCCAAGTGGTGACATGGTTTGGCTGGCGCCACCTCATGGTAAGAATTTGAGGCGGACTTCCACTCTAAGTGTTTGGTTTGACAAGAAAGCACTTCAAACCGATTAAAAAAAATTATCACAGTATGAAACAAAACAATGTACTATACACAGCCGTTAAATGTCATTAAACTACTCGTCAAGAAATACCAGACTCGGCTCCTTTGTCGCCTCCTCCATAAAATCTCGACTCGTAATTGAAAAAGTCATTTACCGCCTTGGTAACGTAAATAACTATTAATGTTCAATTTATAAAATAGAGAGTTTTTTATCTGTATTCTGTGTAGGAGAAATGAATAAATAACCTCTTTTGTGTCATAAGTCTATTCCAATGTCAGGGTAGTTCCAAAAACTGGTGTACACGAATATTTTCTGATTTTAAATATACATATTATGTCTCATTAAAGGTTCAAGGTATAAAAAATCAACGCTGGCTCCAGAGGTATATTTACTGAAATTCACGTAATCAAGAGAGAACATGTCGAACCAGACAATATCCAGACACAGCGAGACGTCTATACCGACATCGGTTTCTAGGAATAATTCTCCATCACCACTAGAAATCTATTATTAAAGATTTTAAATGCTGAACCAAAATGATTATAGTTTATTATTATTAGATGTATAATAAATGTGGTAACTAGGTAATCACTGCACGTGAGTGAAATTTGCAAATCGAGCCGGTGAGGCGAGGTTTGTAATCACTTCAGGGCGGTATCAACCTGATTACCATGCGTATTGTATCCCTAAAATATTTCATCCACAGTACTATATGTACTATGTACTAGCCAAATATGAACTGGCCCTCAACAACATAGTGGGGAAAATAAACAAATCCCTCGAGCCAATCGCTGTGGCTATTTTCCTAGACATAGAGGGAACATTTAATAATGCACTACCTGACTCACTTTCCAAGTCGGTACGCTCAAGAGGGGTCGAATCTGTAGTGTCAACATCTATTAGGTGCACACTGGAAATCCGAGTGATCAAAAAGTCCCGCAACTGCGCAGAGATACGTTTCAGGGCCGCGAGAGGATGCCCATAGGGGAGTGTACTTTCACCCTCCTTGTAGTCCCTTCTCATTGACGACCTGCTAGCCATGGTGAAGTTGTTGGAGATGGACGTACTCGGCTATTCAGACGACGCAGTTGTCCTAATCAGAAATATCCCGGATGAAGAAATCAATCTGAAGATCCGAGGTCATCAATGTGAATGATTGGTGCAGGAGAGAGCAAATGTCTGTTTACTCTGCGAAAACAATCATGATACCCTTCACTAGAAAAAGGAGGCTAAATCTTCTACTTCCTCCTACTCTTAATGAGATATCTGTTTCATTTGAGACAGAGGTAAAATATTTAGGCGTCACGCTAGACAAAACCCTCACTTGGAATGCTTATCTGGAAAATGTTATCCGCAAAGCAAAAATGTCTTCATGAATATGCAAACGCATTTGTGGAAAAACCTGGGGAATCAACCCAGCACAACAGATGAACTGGTTATATGTCACAGTCGTCAGGCCGATGATAACTTACGGTACAATAGTTTGGTATGCAAAGGGCAATCAAAGCACATCTAGAGCCAAACTAACAAGTCTACAGCTTCAAGCCAGGCTGGCCATCTGTGTAGCGACCAGCACCACACCATCCGCAGCGCTTGAATGCCTGATAAATCTCCCCCCTCTTCACATCGTGCAGAAAAAAAGCGAGAAGGGCAACGTACAGAATCATAGCTAATCACAGAATTAGCAGGGCAGACACAGTGACCTCCAAGAGACTGATCAGAGAATCAGAGAACCATCGTACTCTAGGTGCTTTCTCTGATGTCATGCCCACCATAACCATCAGCAGCAAAAAACTATGACATTCTGATCCCTCTCCGGAAAGACTGGACAGCCTAACAGCCTAACAAAAGCTGACACCCGCTGGTAGTCGGACGGATCTAGAACGCCCTTTGTCGCAGGGTCTGGAGCCTATTGTAGCCAGTGAAAAGTTGAAATATCACACAGCCCGTAGTACAGTAAATCTGTTCTCAAAATAGAGACATCTGAGAATTTCGGAAAATACGCAAAAACCTGTTTTCAACTTGTGGAGGGGGTCCGTCCTCACTAGCTTAATTCCAAGTTTTTGGGAAAATCAGAGGTGAGCTAACAACGCCATCTTGAAAATAAGGGCGCTATTTTTTTCTAAAATCAGTAATAACAAATCTACAGGGTGAATCCATGGTTGAACGAAATCCTACAGGAGTTATGCAGAATCAAACTTCCAGAAATCATTAAAATAAATGAAAAAAATTGTTGGGAATGTAATTCTGCACTCATTTCGTCCTGAACGATTTTTTCTCACATTCCATATTGATCAATCACCCTGTAGATTTTTTATTGTGGAGTTTAGAGAAAAAAGTTTGGGATAAAAGTTTTTGGAATTCTGAACAACTTTGGTTTCATGATATTTTATCGTTAGTCTAATGGGAACGGAGCTCACCTTCGATTTTTCCGAAAACTCAGAGTTAAGATATTGATGAAGTTTTTGCGCATTTTCCAACATTTTCAGGAAAAGCACGGATTCACTGTACTATGGAAAAATTAGCTACAAATTCCAAACTGAACTATCAGCTATTCAACTAAGCGCTCAATGGATGCTCTACCACGATTGGACGGCTACCACAATAAAAATATCCTCAAGCAGTCAAGCGGCGCTAAAAGGCGCTTCAATCCTACAAGAACACTTCGAGGACTGTGGAGAGCTGCCAGAATGCACTGAAGAAGCTCGGCGTAGCTAACAATGTACAATTGGTATACCTGGTCACTCTGGACACGAAGAAAATGAAGCTGCAGACCGATTTGCACATGAAGCTGCAACCTGCCGAGATATCCTCATGGCTGGACAACCAGTTTATACAATACTTGAGGAACCTGCCAATCATGCGACACCCAAAAGAATTCATCTTTGGACCACAAAATAAATGCGCCAGAGAAATTCTGGGACTCAACAGACAGGAAATCCGAGTAGCAGTGGGTTTATACAACGGTCATTGCCTGTTAAGAATGCCTATGCACAGAATGGGGCTCACTGAGGACAATGAATGCAGACTGTTTCTGGAGAAGGAAAAGACAGCCAGAGACATTCTCTGTGAGTGCGAGGTTATTCTTGCCTTCGACAAAAGGTCTTTGGTAGCCCTCGGATTACTGCAATTGATCTGAACAATGCTTTACCCATTGCGGCAATCAGTTTGATCAAAGGACTGGGCCTCATGGGTGAATAACCTGACAATCTTTTGCGCCAAAATGAACCCACCAGTAGTCGCGGTGGATTGGAGCCATGTGCTCACTCACAAATCGAAATCACGAACCAAATAATTGTAAAAACAATGGGAAAATATGGGAAATAAAAACTTCTCAATGGTAATATTCAACTTTTGACAGAATGAACAAGTAAAAAACCGACAAAAGGGTTATTATATTACGACGGATATTATTTCTTATATTTCATTGTGGCATAAGACCGAAGTATATTTCACCTTTATCGGAGGCGGATCGATATAAAGGTCGCATAGCGAAATAAAATTGAGATTTTTGAATAATACCAATATTGTTTCGGCAGTGCCATATTACCGACCCTTTCTGACTTGATTTATTGCCTGATCGATTAAAAGCTTTGTTCCGTAAGTCTTGATTTTACGGAAGCATGTTAAATATTGTCATGTGAATAGGAACGGATCAAAGGAGCATGGAGTAAATCAACCCACCCAAACGGACGACGCACAACCAGGCCATGCTTACTCGGCTCTTTTCTGGTATAAATAGAAGCCCGATACGCTAATCAAATGGTTGGAAGAAAGGTGATCTACTCCGAGCTTCCTTCCCACGAGCAGTGCCAGTCGCAAGACAACAAGTCCTCTCGTATTCACTGTACACTTCTGCCCCGCAGCGAGTCTACTGTTATGACCCGGACTGACCAAGGTCCAACATGCTCATCCCACTGTGTGTAATGTAGGCTGTATTTGGAAAAACAATTGATGTTGTTATGTGCTGCCCTAGTTTCACTCCCGACTGACGGCTACGTCCCTGGAACACGATAGGTGAGGGTCCAGACGAAGGTCTAATCTTACGCTTATCGTGACATTTGGTGGAAGCACCTCACGATCACTCTCGCACGCTTAGCGAGTACAGAGGGCCGACAATAGGAGTGCAGAGTCCAGAGTGCAGAGAGCCTACAGAATGAGAGCAGTAGGACCTGTGGCCTAGGAATAGAGATAATGAGGCAGAGGAACTTCGTCCGGGTCAACGAAGCTCCAAACTCCCGGGGGCATCCGCAGTGATAAGAGGCTCGACTGGCACTGCTCCTGACACGGCTCTTCCAACTTATTGATAGAAATAGGCAGGCATTGAGTTAGTAAAATGAGTAAGAAAAATAGTATCTACATATATTTTTATACAAGTAGACGCCGCAGTTGATTATTCTTTTTCTTTCATGTTATGAACAACGACTGCTTCCGGTCCTCCGAAACCCACACAATGAGTATGGTTCCATCAAGGAAAATACAGGTCACTTTGAACCGAGTAGAAGTGATATGTATTGCCCTGTAAACCAGCACGAACAAAGCATCACAATCGAGGTCAAGGTGCGGTTACAAAACCTGAGACGACCAAAAAAACACGTAGCGTCAGCAAGAATCCGAACGAGGGTGCCATTGATGACGATATGGATTGACATGGTCACCGTTGGTGTTGGTCAGGAACATTCTTACTCAGCATATTGTTATTCGTGAAATTTGTAATACTCAGGACTGGAGCAAGCAAATGTTATTTGTTTTTAAGTCAGATTGTGAGGGATGTGGCATGTTGGTTTTTGAGCATTGGAGGCCAATGCTATTGAGGAGGGGGCATGTGTCATGTGAATACGAACGGATCAAAGGAACATGGAGTAAATCAACCCACCCAAACGGACTACGCACAACCAGGCCATGCTTACTCGGCACTTTTCTTTTTAAATAGAAGCCCGATACGCTAATCAAATGGTTGGAAGAAACGTGATCTACTCCGATCTTCCTTTCCACGAGCAGTGCCAGTCGCAAGACAACAGACAAGGTCCAACATGCTCATCCCACTGTGTTTGCTGTAGGCTGTATTTGGAGAAACAATAGATGTTGTCATGTGCTGCCCTAGTTTCACTCCCGACTGACGGCTACGTCCCTGGAGCACGATAGGTGAGGGTCCAGACGAAGGCCCAATCTTACGCTTATCGTGACAATATTAGAGAAAATATTTTAAAAAGCTGTTTGAGTTGCCACACATTTGAGTTGCCAGAGTTCACATTTTTGGTATAGGAGGTCTGGTACTGTTATTGTATACAGTGAGGACGTAAATAGCCCCCCCCCTCTAACTTTTGAACGCATTAATATTTTTGGCTCAAATTTGGAGGTGTTGTTCAGGGTAGGCTTTACTAAGTTTTGACCTCCAAAAAAAAATTTCAACTGTCAAACTGACAGCTGGGCACCATTTTGAAACAAATTATTAAATGGAAAAGGGGGTCATGTGATACCTTATTTGAAAGGTCCTTCCATTCTCTTTTCACCCCCAAAGTTTGAAGTCGTTAGCATTTTTCTTAAGGAAATGGCGCCATATCGAAAATAAATTATTTGGGTCAAAATACTATCTCTAATTCTTAAAAGAACTTTATTAACAATGAAAAAACTAACCTATAACATAAGTGATTGTTTCTACAACAGTATTTAATAAAAAATTTCAAAAAAACCTAATACTAAAGATAATATTAAGAACGAAATCATGCAAAATTATCTCAATAAATTTTCAAAATGCTGTCCCTGAACCTCTTGACAATAATAATTTGAGCCAAAAATATTAATGCGTTCAAAAGTTAGAGGGGGGGGGGGGACTATTTACGTCCTCACTGTATAACTGTATACAGGGTATTAACTTATCACTTGTACAAACTTCAAAGGGTGATTCCTTGACTAGTTTTGAGACATATGAAGACGCCTTAGTTTCTGAGATGCAGGGTGTCCAAGAAAACTATGTTTTTTCTTTTTTGCTCACATTTTTCTCAAGTAACATGGCAATTGGACGTATTTCTAGATACTAGGGGTAAGATTCACGCGTTAAAGTTTGTATGTACAAGTACTTCATTAACAATATAGAAGAAATACATATAACCGTTATTGATGGTTATATTTACGGCTATTGTTGATATGAATATGCATTGTTCCAGACTGACAAGTGACTGATAAATTGTTGATGATAATGTTGGTGGTTACAGGAACTACGTGTATAACAATTGCGTGTTCAATAGATGGAATAACAAAACTTAATATGATATTCGTTTTTTTCAGGGTGGTGACGTGGTTCAAGAAACAATAACAGCCAACGCCAGTGATGATACGATAACATTGGAGTTTCAGCGCTCGGATGGGACACTAGTCACACAGCTGATAGACTTCAGAAATGTGAGTACATCATCAGTGCACTTGGAATTACGAATATTGGAAAGGTCGTTTTGGTATACCAATCACATGATAATTAATAGATCAGTAGATTGTAATAATCATTTTTTTCCTCATTAAACAATACAGACAAAGTATTTCATTTTCTGCCATGTTAGTACGCCCCGCCATTACTATAGTCCAATCAAATTAGGTTCTGGTCTCGCATTTATTGGTGTAGTTCCATTTTTTTTACGGGTGTTTAGAAGAGGGGCCCTTCAAGAACGTCTCATGAAGTCTTATTGATTTCAGGTGCCGCAGGGGGCCGGAGGGGGTCTCAAACGTATTTTTTTTTTTACTTTTTGAATTTTTCTTGGAAACGGTACGTCGCAAAGAAAATATTGTGATGTTAAAATTTGACGCTGATTAAATTTCCTTTCAGATGATGTAATCATTTTTGTACTTGAGTCTTACCGTTTATTTGGAAAACGGTATGTTTAGTTGAATATGAAAATTTGTCAAAAAAATTGTTAGCGATTAGTTTTGGCAACTTTTGTGAAAACCGTCCAGACTTCCAAAAATGGTATCTTTCCCAAAAACATTGTTCGCTCTCATCTATCATCATCGCAGTTGCGCGAAACTGATTCTTGTATCAAGTGTCCGCGATAAATGGCTGTGAAACTTAATTCAATAATATTGTCACGCATAGTGTCTCTGACTGGGTCTTCGTCTGGACCCTCACCTGTCGTGCTCCAGGGGATCGTAGATTGGTTTAACAGTAAGGAAACTCGTTAATGGGAACCCACGTCTATTATTGTCATACAGTCGATCTCCACCACCATAAAAATAGGACAAGAATGTTTTGTCTGGCTGAGAGGGGTTACACTACTCACCATGGAGAGTAGTTGGCTAAGTCAACCACTGAACATTATCTCGCTGAACGTGTCTATTTAAAGCAATAAAACTGCTTGCTCAGCGATTCCACTAGTGGGAAATTGAGTCGATGTACACCGAGTATATTTGCCTCCAATATTAAAATGACAATATCATCTTCAGTCTTAGAACACTTATTATAATAAATATTTTAAAAGCATGAAAAGTGGTTGAAAGAGAATGATAATAGAGTCTAGAAACTAGTCTGAGAAAATTGTTGGAAAGTATACTTCGAAATTATGAAACGTTCCTACCCAAAATTTACCGTTTTAAGATAAATTAGCATAAGGTTCAAAAAATATTGAAGGACATTTCTTGCTCTACAACCTTCTTCCAAACAAATGTGTGACATTAGACGATAAACAATCAAATGATAGATTGTCGGGATACTTGAATCGCTACCAATTTTGTTGACAGTTTTTCATATTTGAGAGGCTATATTTCAGAAACTTCAACACTTAAGTACAAAGACGGATACACCGTCCGAAAGAAAATCAATTCAGCGTTAGCTTTCAATATAACAACATTTTCTGTGCGATTCATCGTTTTTGAGACAGAATCTAATAACTGGAAAAATGACCTTCAAGAGCCCCTCTCGCCCCCCGCGGCCGGCGCCTGAAATCAATGAGACTTTACACGACGTTCTTCAGAGGACCTTCTACTACACAGTCTTGGAAAAATGGGAACTACTCCATTTAATGCACGATTCGCCGCTATTTTCTGCTAATTTGACTGAACATCTAGTGAGTTTATTCATATTATCAGCTTAATCAAAAATCCATTTCATAAGTAAAAAACAAGCACACTCCAAATTGGCAGACACTGTGCTTAACATCCTTTTGAAGGTCATAGACAAAGAAACTATCTATAATCCGTTTTTTTATTAGCTAGGTATATACGAGACAGCAGCTCTGACATATTGCATACTTCCGGAACATCGATTTATCAGTTCTTTGATAGATCTTTTCAAAATGTCCCTGATTTGAATTGAATTGATCAATAATTGATTGAAACTGTACGGGACATCATAGATCTAACAAAGACCAGTCACATATAGCTACCAAGTTTTTAAAACTACCTGGATATTTCACTGCCTTAATAACATTGTGAGAGCTGTGTGTTTTTTTAAGCGTTCGATATAAAATCATAGTTTTGCTTCAGTTTTGGAATTATTGATCTGGTACAGTTGTTGGCAACCCGAGACCCGCCCTTTACTTTTATAACTAGTTACAGGGTGTGTTATAGTTTATTAATTGAATAAAGTCCGAAGCGTTTGATAAACGATATATTGTGAGATTAAATTATACAACTGCCACTATCAACGTAATTTACCAATGACGTTATACGATAAAACTCAGATTGACATTTTTTATATATAGGTTAATTGCTCTTCTCATCACAGCCAAAACATATGTTCAGGAATATAAATAATACAGTGTTACCTGATCATTCAACATACCCCCTCAATTTAAATGTAGCAATAAACTAAACTTGACTCTATATAACTTCAAAAACATTTAAATTGCTTAGCGTGATCATACTACAATTGGCTCAGAACAAATGATCTAAACTTAAGAAACTTCTCCTTTCCCAAAGATTTCGTAAACATATCTGCAAAGTTTTCTAAAGAACACACATATTCAAGCCTAAGAGTTCCTTTTAAATAAAGATTCTTGATAAAGTGGTATTTTATATCGATATGTTTCGCACGTTTAGAGTTCTCACAGTTCTTAATCATTGATATGGCACTCAAATTATCCAAATTTAAAGTCACTGGTTCAAACTTACTTGATAAGTTACCCAACAAACCTCTAAGATTTACAAGTTCTTGTGCCGCAAGTCCTGCAGAAATATACTCCGCCTCCATTGATGATCACGCCACGCAGTTCTGTTTTCTCGAGTGCCATGTTATAGGATTTTTCCCATGGAAACACACAAATCCACTAACACTCTTGCGTGTAGAATGATCTCCTCCCCAATCAGCGTCACATACACCAATCAATTCGTCGTCTGATTTAGTAAAAACTAGTCCATAGTCCATAGTGCAACAAAGATATCGAATTCTCTTAGCTGCATTCCACACACATGAATTCGGTTTGTCCAAGAATTGAGATAAATACGAAACACTAAATGCAATGTCCGGTCTGGTCACTAAAGACAAATACATTAAACTGCATACCAATTTTCTATAGGGAACCATATCCAATTCTGCTGCAGTCATATCCACTTGAAAATTAACTTCCATTGGAGTTGCAACTGATCGAACCCCCTGCATGCTGAATTCTTCCAAAAGTCTTTGAATCATCCTTTTCTGTGTTATTTGTATGATATTATTACTCTTCTCCAAGTCCATTCCTAGAAATGTCTTCACTTGACTCATGGTTTTAACTTTCAACTCTTGGGATAAATTGTTAATGAGTTCATTCACTTCAGCTTCTGGTCCAATAATTAGAGCATCGTCCACAAATAATACAAGTGCTATGTTGCCATTCACATATAAACAATAATCATAATGTGATCTTCGGAAGCTTAAAAAGCATCACTTGATTGAACTTCATGTTCCAACATTTGGGTGCATTTCTTAGTCCATATAAAGCACGTTTTAATTTTGAATACTCACAGTTTGCTTTCAAGCCTTCTGGTAATTCAATGTATACATCATTGTCCAATGTTCCATTAAGAAATGCAGTGGGAACATCGATTTGGTGTAGTTTCCAACCATTTTGTAAAGACACGGAGATAAGCAATCTAATTGTAGCGAACCTACACACTGGTGCATAGCTGAACTCATCATTTTCACTATATGGTACTTGAAAACCCCTGGCAACTAACCTGGCTTTCTCTGTACCATCTTCCTTTGTTCTGAAGATCCATTTTGTATCTATGGCCTTGCATCCTTCCGGAAGTTTTGATGGAATCCAAGTTTGGGAATTGTTATGAGAATGAAGTTCCTTTTCCATAGCCTCTCTCCAGTCTGCATTTCTACAGGCCTCTTCATGAGTTTTAGGATCCTCTGGAATAGTGGTGAGCAAACAATAGGCACTGTAAATCTCAAAATCACTGAGATTTTTAGGTTTATTCACAGTCCTTCCATACCTCGTAGTTGTTGCAGGTTTATACATTGGTAATTGTTCGTCTTTGTCATGCTCATCACTACTTGATTGTCCACCTTCATCTAGTAAACCATTTATGTAATTTTCTTGCCTCTTGTCTCCAATTTCTAAATCCTCTTCTTTATCTGATGAATACACATTTGGCTTGTCTTCTTTCTCTCTTCTATCTCCAATATCTTTCTTCCCGTGAACTTCTTTGTACTGCATCAAACTCTCATCAAATCTGACATCCCTGGATTTGATTATTTTCTGCTCCTTCGGTAACCACAATCTATAACCGCCGCCACAACACCCAACCATAACAACCTGCCTTGCCTTGGGATCCAACTTGTTTCCTTTTGGTAAAAGTGTGTACCAAGCTCACATCCAAAAATTCTGAGTTTGCTCAAGTCATTCCGTCCATGCCAAATTGTTGATGGTGTAAATCCTTTGGGTGAAGCTCTTGTTGTGGTTCGGTTGAGTTCGTAAACTGAACATTTTAATGGTTCATTCCATAAAGATTTTGGAATACCGAAATCAATTATTTTTGTCCTAATTTTGTTCAACAATGTTCTATTCATCCTCTCCGCCTTGCCATTTTCCTGGGGTGTATATGGCATGGTATACTGTAATGCCATACCATTTTGCTTGCAAAAGTTTTTCAGGTTATTTGACACAAATTCTCCCCCATTATCTAGTCGTAAAGCTTTGACCTTGACTTTGTTTTGTCTTTCCAGATCCTTCACATATTGAATAAAATTTGTTGTTACTTCATCTCTAGTTTTCATGATTTTAATTGTCAGAAAATGTGAATAATCATCCAAAATAGTTTGGAAATACTTACTACCATCTTGAGTTGGTGGATTTATTGGGCCACATACATCACTGTGTAGTAAATCTCCTATTGAGGATGTGGTTCTGCTACTCCTTTGAAATGGGCACCTCGTCGCTTTTCCCTCCATACAACTGCTGCACACCTTATCGGATTTTGATAATCCCAGCTGTACGAGTGATTCACCACATGCATGACCTAACCTCCTGTGCCATAAATCCTCCACTGTAATCTTAGCCTCGTAGATCACCGGTTCTATCAGTTTGTCTACCGTCAGTACATAAAGTCCATTTTTGTTTTCACATTTTAACATGAAGTTGGTTGTTCCATTTATGGTTGTTCCATTTTTCTCCTCGATGATTTTATGTCCATTTGATGTTAGTTTTGATGCTGACAGCAAATTATGCTTCATTCCTGGAACGATCAATGCCTCTAATACCAACTTAACTCCTTGACACTCTGCTCTCAACAATCCAATTTTATTTGACTCCAAAATCTCTCCATTTGCAATATATATTGACACATAGTTTGGTAGCTCCTTGATGTTATACATTTTGTCCTCCTTAACAAAATGATTACTCGCCCCCGAGTCTAATACGAAACTCATTCCTTTGTTTGTATTACTGCAGTAATCAGCCGCATATAACATCACCTCATCAGTGTTGGCCTGACAGTTCTTCTCTCCATCTCCCTCGCCATTTTCTTTTGCCAAATGACCTCTGTAACCCGCTCTGTAACTTCCCCTGAAGCCTCTGAAGTTGCCTCTAAATCCTCTTTGATTTCCTCCTCTTCCTCTTATGTTGCCCTTCCTACGTGGACACTGAGCTTGAAGATGATGTGGGCTACCACACACAAAACATGTCCTTGTTCCTACACTGACATTGAGACCTATCTCATCTTCTTGGCAATGTCTTCTTTGGATTTGAATTTCAGTTCCTCATCCAGCAGCCTAGCCTTGGCAAAATCGAAGGTAACATCTGACACAGTCTCCAGGGCTGTCTTGACTGTATCGTATTGGACTGGTAGCGACAATAACAAATGACAAACTTTATCATTCTCACTTAGATCTGATCCATGCTCTTTCAATTCTCGAATTATCGTGTCAAATTTGAGAAAATGATCCTCAAGCCTCTCATTTGTATTAGTCTTGAGATTCAGCAACTTTCTCCAGCAGGATAAGCGTGGAAATGAGCTAGACCTTACAAAAACATTTTTCAATGCTTTAATTTGTGCCCTTGCACTTGTGCAATCTTTAATAATATCGAGATGTTTGTCAGATACACCCTGAACTATTATTGACTTTATAATCCTTTCTTAGCCAATCCTCCCTTTGTTTACTTGTATCAGCCTCACCTGGAACTGTTCCCTGAATGACCTCCTGGCAGTTTTCCCTTCTCAGCAGACTCGTTATTCTGAATTGCCAATTATTGAAGTTATTGCCTTCTAATATTGGCACTGCGTTGTTATTCAGTCCAGACATAGTTTACTATTTCACTGAATATTCGTTAACGAAAATCTCTGCACTTTTTAACCTCAAAAATCACCCACGCACTTTTTACAGTCTACTCACAATATTTCGCTTCTGAGCACTGGGCCCATAACCTGTTATAGTTTATTAATTGAATAAAGTCCGAAGCGTTTGATAAACGATATATTGTGAGATTAAATTATACAACTGCCATCATCAACGTAATTTACCAATGACGTTATACGATAAAACTCAGATTGACATTTTTTATATATAGGTTAATTGCTCTTCTCATGACAGCCAAAACATATGTTCAGGAATATAAATAATACAGTATTACCTTATCATTCAACAGGGTGGACCAAAAATAAGCTATCTTTGTCAACTTCATTTTCGAATTCCAAGTAAGTTTCATGTACCATGTCCTCAACCTAACGAGATTCGGCATCTGCCTAACTCAGTCTAGTATTGTCGCGAAGTGCAAAGACCTTTGCGAGTCTAGCGATAGTCGCCGAAATGGCATGGAATGACTTGCGGCGTAAATGTTATGACTTTTCATTGTAATCTTTTTCCTTTTTGCTTTTATCATTCACAATAACCAAACACAAACTCACCCAACCTAACTCAAACTAACCCAAACTTACAACTAGCTTTGTTCAATTTCAACGCACGTAATTCCAGCGACGATTAGTAGATACTTGTTGCCGATTGCATTATGAATGAACATTCTAGCTTCAAATCAACTTTTTGCTACAGACCCAACGTCCAATGTAATCCTGGGATTCCGCATGCGTGATTTTTGTTTTAAATAAATGTCACATTTCACAAGAATGTCTTTAAGCCGACATCGATTTTTCACCAAACACAAACTTACCTAAGCTAACCTAAGGTTAGAACTGACTTTCTTCGATTACAAGTTTTAACACAGATAATATACAGGGTGTTGATTAAGTATCTGGCCAAACTTCAGAGGATGATTCTTTGAGTGATTTTAAGGTAAAAAGTTCATATAAACAGGTGTCCATTTCCGCACATTTTTTTTGTTATTTTTATTTGTCAAACTGCTCCTTACGACGCCTCTGGAAGTCATAATCAACAATCAATTGGTTCTAACTTAGCGTCTTATCATAGTCCATAATACTGCCAAATTTCAACAAAATCGGTCAACAGGTGTTTGAGATATTAATAAATAAATGTAAAAAAATATATTTTTTTGACACCCTGTATCTTGAAAACTATGCATTTCCGGACACCTGTTTACATGAACTTTATACCTTAAAATCACTCAAAGAATCACCCCCTGAAGTTTGGCCAGATACTTAATTAACACCCTGTATAATTTGAGTGATGCATGCGACTTTCAAACTCTATCGGCAGCCGATAAATTATCGGCTTTTGCGCACGCGGAAGCTTGGGATAACGATGAGTCGTTGGGTCTGGCTTCTTTTTTGAAACTATTCTTGTGGAGTGCTCAGTTGCAGTCTAGTTGATAATTTTTTTTGTACAGAGGATTCAAAATTTGTAAATGATCAACCATTGTAACCATGAACTTTGTTTAAAATTTAGTCGACAAACATTATGTTTGAGTTAGTTTGGGCATTGAGATCATCAGATGTACCGAATCAAACCACAGCTACGCTCAGTGTTCAGTTCGGCATCGGCTTATGCCGTGAATAGGCATTTCGGATGTGTCCAGATCATGTTATCCAGATGCCGAATTGTATATTTATTTCGGTATTTGGCATATGTGGTATAGACACTTCGCGATATGTCGAACTATTTCGGCCACCGGCCGAATTCGCCATCCGACGCCAACATATACATATAGAATGATGGACATATATAGATTCCCTCTGTAGAAATTTCAAATGAAATCATAACGAAACTGTATTTGACTGGTGTTTATTTAGAAAAAAAAAAATATTCACGTATGGATGAAATGTGAATCCTCTATGAAAGCTCTTGATATATTTGCACAGACGACTTTTCTGGCGACTGTTTGAAAACTGGTTCAGGAGTGCTAATTAGAGAGATGTTAGTTCGAAACCATGATTCAAAATAGAATATCAAGTGTAACACTCGAGATATGTGTAGAGGATGATCAATGTTTCTTTTCGTCGCCCTATCTGGCCATTCTGCCATAATTATTATGAAAGAAGCTGGTAGGAGATATTTTAGAACTTTCATTGTCCCTATTTTATCATCATTTCACGACGTTTCGATCAATGTTATCCTAGATCGTCATCAGGAGTGGCTTCTGTGGATATCTGACAATCGTTGTCTTCAAATAAAAGCTTAAATATAAGTTGAGTTATGGGTGCTGTGGGAGAGAGAAAATTATACACATATGGAGGCGTTCTTAAATTTCATGTCTACGTTTAAGAAACTCATCAAATGTGTATCCCCGCGAAAAAAAAACTTTCATTTTCTCTACTCATTCACATAAGTATCTACAAAGTTCTGAACCACGATTATCATCCATCATTATTCGAGCTCAAACAACCATCCATTAACCAAATGAATATAAAATACTCAGCACATTCCTTAGAAAAACAAAAATGAAATTAGATTAGAGACTTGTTCAATTGATAAAGTTCAACTTTCCAAACTTCCTTAGTTGAATTTTGTCAAGCACTCAACCTGAACTGCCATCTGAAATAATCAAAGAGAACAAGATTTGAATTTTCCAATAATGTTGCTCGGTCTTCTATTATAATGCATGCGGAACTAAGTTGATTGAAAATAAATCAAAGATTTCGAGGGATGTCAAGAATTCAAGTTAACAGAACATAATGGAATGAGAACTTGCACACAATGCCCCCGGGAAGTTTAGTGAATTGAAAACTTCTGTTCATTTGTGTGCTTTTATGTTCCAATACCCTGCGTAGGGTAAATTAATCCAACATTTTATTTTTGGGAATATTTTCCTTTCTCAACTAAAACACATCGATCAATGGATTGACTTTGAGTTTTTTTTTTCATTTGTTGCTTTGATGGTCTAAGCTTTCAGGAATGAAAATATATAATATAGGAACAAATTACAAGGTTATTGGTTTTTATCAAATATTTTATCTAACGCATGATAGTTATAGGTGTCATCATTGATGTCATTTTGGACAAGTAAAATCTCAAATAACACACTGGTATGTTATGATCCATAACTCACTAGTCACTATTGAGTTATGGTCTACAACTCACGTTCCCGTCGCAAACAAACAACCTAGGGCGTGTTTTTTTTTCACCAGACATTCACCAGGTGAAAACATGATGCCACCAAAGCGTTTTTTTATTCGTGGTGAAAGTGTGATGGCCACACCACGTTTTTAAACTACTGGTGGATTTCATTTGGTGAGAATCTGATGCCATCAAGTCCCACCAAAAGACGTGTTTTTTTTTCCACCAAAATTTTATGTTGATTTCCACCAAAAATTCACTGTTGCCGTCAGCTGATCCTGTCATGTGACTTTTGGTGGAAACTCCACATATACACCTCACAGCATGAAAAAACGCTTTGGTGGATCAAGTTAAACTGCTGACATACCTATAACCTCTGGCTTACTGATACAAGTGTATACTGATAAACCTGCACATCCTCCAACACAAATCATCCGGTTTTTCTCATATACACAACTCTCACCAACTCCTATGAAAATACAAAACTTCTCCTAAAATCCTGGATGAATCACAGACGAACAATTTGACGACACCAAATAATATCATATAAATATCGATAACAAAGACAAACTTTCTTAAGAACTTGCCAAGCCAATAACTCTGCTTTTCAAAGTAAATTATTATCTTCATAGAATAATGTTAAAGGGGGAGTAGAACGGACTTTTCCATATTGACAATTGGAGCAACAAACTGCGCCCCCACAGCAGCGTGGTGAGAAACATTTCGTTCGTAGTTTGAACGGAGGATGGGGCTAGTAGTTCATGTGACGTCACCAGACTTGGCAAGTTCGATAATTAATTTTCATTTTATGAGGGAAGTCTGCGAATGTTGTAATTTTTTCTTTCATTCTAACTAGAACTAGCCTAAAATGCCATTAATAATTATTTATTGGCATTTTGTGTAGAGTTCTAGTAGCATAAAAGAAAAATTTCAAAATTTGCTGATTTCTTTCATAATCAATTTTTGATGAACTGGCCAAATGAAAGTTCAAAAAACCATCCATTCTTTTTTAAATTCTGAAATTTCTTCCGAAAAATATTAAACCAGCTAATTGTTATGGAAAACGAATACAGAGGGAAAATGAATCTTTGATCATCACTGTTTTTATTTGATTTATCTTTTTCTCTTCACTTTTGTTTCAATATGTGCCGCCAACTCATTTGATAAGTTTTTTAAGGAATTCTGAAATAAGTAAAATCGGAAATTTTATCATCTTCTGGCAATCCCTCTGGAAGAAATTAATTATTGCTAAACGAAATACATCTCGAGTAGAAACCTGTGAGCCTTTGAAGAGTAAGATACATTTCTGAGCTATCATCCTCATTATTAGCCCCAACGGACTAGAAATATGTCAAATTGTCAACCAAGAGGCTCTCAAAGTAGTTGGGGAGAGATTGACATTCCTTGCACCTGTTTGCCTGATTTTTCGATAAAAAAGCTCTGGACCCCTATTTTTGAAAGTCTGCATGTGTGGAGCATCGTATTATGGTAAAATCCCAAAGACGAGATCATGTTTCATAGATCTTTAATATTCTCAATTATTGTTTTGATCAAAATTTTCTTGCTGAGCGGAATTCATTTTTTGTTTCTTTCCTTTTTTTCACAAAAAAAATATGATCTTGATTTTATAACTGCCTCTCCAGAATTTCAAGTGATGATTATTTTGTGACCCCAGTCCTGAAATTTGTTCTTGGATAAGTCTTGAATGATCTTCCATTCAAGCTATCGAATGAAAATAATTGATTGAGAAATTGAATAGAGTAGTGGTATATTAACTATATCGAAGCCACTCTTTCTATTATGACCAACTCCATACCAGTGTCAACAGTAGGTATGTAGGTAGGAACCTGAAACAAAAATAGATAATTGGATATGAAATTCCAAAAATGCAACAGACTTACACTAGACAATAATGATTGTTTTTAAAGATGAAATTGATTTAGGTTAATACAGGGTGCTACAAAATTGTAGGCTGGTTCCTCTAGCTTCAGTAAAACTCGTTTTCTGAAGATTCACTCGTCTATTTCCCGTTTTGATTTACAATATTTTTCAACCCAAGCTCTGAGAGTGTTCTGTTCGCCGTCTTCTCGAATGTTCTGCTCGCCGTTCGTGTCGACACCGTCGCTCTAGAACTTGGTTAACATGGTTGCAACGATGTGCAAATTGGCTGATTTTTTTTGTAAAAATGAACACCATGACATAATTGGCCTTAACAATAATGTTAGGCCGGAATTCGAAAGACGCATTCCCGAACCAAATTCAAGGAAAAAAGGTTCCATAAAAATGTGTTCTGAATATTCTGATTTTCAAAATACACGTTCGAGGGTTTTAAAAAAAAAATCGAATTTATAATTATAAAAAATGTGCGCCACCTACTTTTCCTGAAAATGTTATATTTTTTTCAGATGAAGCAGCTAAAAATATAACTTTTTTGTCTCTTTCTAGCAAAGTTGAGTTGATTTTATTTTACCTAAAAATTTTCCGACATCCATAAAGTGGTTTTTATTTTTTCCTCGAAAACGTAGAAATATTCCCACGAAAAACTATGAAGATACACAAAAGTTGTATTTTTTGCTGCTTTATCTGAAAAAAATATAAGATTATTAGAAAATGTCAGTGGCGCACTTTTTTTGTCAATATTTTTCGTGAAACTGCCCTCGGGGTGCCACTGGAACTCATAATAATCACCTAGTTAGTGCTCATTTACAGCTAATCACAATGAAAAGTACTGCCAAAATTCAACCAAACCGACAAAAGGATCTTGGAGATATAAATCCGGTTTTTTTTACACCTTTAACACCCTGTCTCCCGAAAAATAGACTATTTAAGATAAATGCTTATGGATCTTTTCTTTTTGAATTTGGTTCAGGAATGCGTCCTTAGAATTACGGCCCTTGATTGAGTAACACCCTGTTTAAAGTACAGTTAATCCGTGCTTGAAATAGGGTCATCTGAGAATTTCTGGAAATACGCAAAATATGTTTTTAACTTGTGGAGGGTGTCCTCAATAGCTTAACTGTGAGTTTTCCGGAAAATCAGAGGTGAGCTCACCACGACATCTTAAAAATAACGGAGCTACTTCTTTTCTCCATCCTTATATTAGACTTACGATAAAATATCACAAAACCAAAATTGTTCGAATTTACATTCTCAAAAACTTTTCTATGAAACTTTTTTTTAAAAATCAGTAATAAGAGATCTACAGGGTGCTTCCATGATGGAGCAAAATCGTACAGGACAAAAGTTGTGCAGAATTAAACTTCCATAACCATTAAAATAAATGGAAAAAAGTTGCTGGAATTGTCATTCTGCTCTAATTTCGTCCTGTACGATTTTTTCTCACCTTCCATATTGATGAATCACCCTGTAGATTTTTTATTGTTGATTTTAGAGAAAAAAACTTTTTTCCGGAAAAAAGTTTGTTTTTGGAAATGTAATTCTGAACAACTTTGGTTCTATGATTCATTATCTTAAGTCTGTAAGAAACGGAGAAAACACACGCGCCCTTATTTTCAAGATGGCGTGATAAGCTCATTTTTGATTTTCCCGAAAACTCAGAGTTAGGCTATTGAGGACCCCCTCCACACGTTAGTTGAATGTTTTTGCGTATTTCCCAAAATTCTCAGGAAAAGCACGGATTTTCTGTACCAATAGTACAATCACATACCTACATATGTCTTGTTTATACAACACATTCATAGGCATAAGCATAACTTTATTTATAAGCACAAAAGTTGAACGTATGGTTTCTTATGAACGCGTTTATACCAACTTTCACAAACATATCGATAAGCATCAGGATAAGAAAGTTGATAATTTTCATCTTTATATATTAAGTTATGCAAAAATCGGAACAGCACAGGCGTCATTTCTGACAATCTACGTTAGTAGTCAAATATAGTCCTGTCTTCATGTAAGTATTATCATGATTTTCTTTGGCGCCAGGCTTCTCGGTAGTTTTTTATGTTCTGTTCTGGTTTCTGGTCTGTTCACTCTGTTTTGTGTATTTCTGTGAATATCTCAATAATTCCTGAAGTTAGTTTTGATTTGATGTCAAGTATGAATTTTGATTGACAAGCAAATTTTTAACGGTTATGCTTATGAAGTAAGTAACGCATATATTTACGACCGTGCTTATGAGTAAAGTTATGCTTATGCTTATGAATTTGTTGTATAAACCAGGCAATAAAGTTATTATTTAAAAAAAATCTGAATATAAATAACTTACTCACCAGAAAAAGCAAACACATCTATGGCAGTCGCCGCGCCGTTGAATTGTAGAACACTTGGGCGCAAAATTTTGATAAATTCTTTCTATCACAATATCATTTTATTGTTTTCTAAAAACTTATTCAAATCTAGGTGACAAGGTGATCTGTAGATGTCAACGTCATTATACGTCCGATTGACAATTTGATCTCGATCGATGCGCCACCTAATCGACTTGGTGAGAAACATTTGTTGTTCTACAGCTCCTATACGAGTGCGCACAGTATGATTATCTTTGTTTATTAATATTGTGTCAATTATTGACAATAGAATGTGTTTCAGGTTATATGTGCTCTATCAACATAAATCTACCAAAGTAATCACATAAAGTCTTTGTTTGGACCATATATCTATTTATAACTATATGGGAAGCAATTCTACACGCTTGATGCCAGGATGAGATAGAAGATCCCGCTGTACTGTATATTTTTCGCATAAGTCTATCCTTTTCTATTGCAAGGGGACCGTCCCCTCGCAATAGAGTTAATAGATATAGAGTTAATAGATATATGTTTGGGACATGGTGGCATCAGATTTTTACCAAATGAAATCCACCAGTGATTTGAAAACGTGGTGTGGTGGGTCATCACAGTTCCACCACTGATAAAAAAACGCTTTGGTGGCATCATGTTTTCACCTGGTGAATGTCTGGTGGAAAAAATCACGCCCAAAGATTTTATGTGATTACTTTGGTTGATTTACGTTGACAGAGCACAATATAACCTGAAAAACATCAATTGTCAATAATTGATACAATAATGATACACAAAGATAATGATTTACTTTGAAGGGCAGAGTTGTTGGGTTGGCATGTTCTTGAAAAGTTCGTCTTTGTTATCGATATTCAATAGGGTATTTGGCGTTGTAAAATTATTGGTCTGTGTCGTGATTCGTTATATTTAGAATGTTTGGGAGTCAAATTGCCATTCTCGGAATTATTTTCGTGCTTAATTTATTCAGGATTTTCGAGGAAGTTTTGTTTTTTCATTGGAGTTGGTTTTTGAAACTGGTTGGAAAGTTGATGAGAATTGTGTATTTGAGAAAAACCAGAAGGAATTCCAGTTGTTTGGTGTTGGAAGATGTGCAGGCTTATCAGAATCCACTCGTATCGTATAAAGTGTTTTTTTATGTTGAATGTGGTGTGTATGTGGTGTTTTCACCGAAAGTCACAAGACACGATCAGATGAGGGCAACAGTGAACTTGAGGCTTGATTATTGAGCAGATATTGAAACAAAAATCAAATTGAATTTAGACAAGTGATCAAGATTAAAAATGTTGATAGGTACTGTTGCTTCAGAGCTGCAGCATCCACTTTAAAAACTAATATCAAAAATCGTCTTTTGCTCTGGAACAATATGGATATTGTTGGAAAATGATGGTATAAAATTTGAAAAAAAAAAGTTCCATCAAATAATTTTTAAAGGGATGTACAGGGTGCTACTTTATATTTTAGCCATTCGATAACTTCCTTATTATTGATCGTAGAGAAACGTTAAAATCATCAAAGTTGAAGTGAATCTCACGAGCATCCAGAATCCGTGGTCGAAAAACCCAAAATCGAATCGGAAATAGGAAATTTTGATAGATTTTTGAGTTTTTCAAATGGGACACCCTGTATATTTTATCACTATTCGATGGAGAATTGTCTCCTATTCCAAATAAAGTTTGTGGGGTCTATTTTCAATGGTTCAAATTTTAAAGCCACTTTAATATATCAATGTTACATGGGTAGTTGGATATAACCATGGCAATTCCAATATTAATAAGCTGGCCGGTTGTCAAAATTCCCTTTTCTTTTCGGAAACATTTTGCGAGAAAGGGGAATTTTGACAACTGGCCAGCATATTAATATTGGAATTGCCATGGTTATATCCATCTACCCATGGAACATTGATATATTAAAGTGGCTATAAAACTTGAACCATCGAAAATAGACCCCACAAACTATATATATTTGGAATCAGGAGACAACTCTCCACCGAACTGTCATAAAATATACAGGGTGACCCATTTGAAAACTCAAGAATCTGTCAAAATTTTCAATTTCTGATTCGATTTTGGGTTTTTCGACCACGGATTCTGAATGCTGGTGAGATTTACTTCAACTTTGATGATTTAAACGTTTTTCTACGATCAATAATAAGAAAGTTATCCAATGGCTAAAATTTAACGGGACACCCTCGGGATGTAAGCATAATATACTTAGAGGTATTCATGATTGAAATTTAGTACGGTTTTTATTCATTTACGTTGTATAATGACAGCACAAGTCAGAAAAGCAGGTCCGAGGTTATGTACCTACTTGCTCTTTTGATTCACCAAATCGTTTTTTTTGTTGATTATGGTGTTTCCACCAACAAGATGCGAAAGCTCATGTGACATGATCAGCTGATGCAACAGTAAATTTTTGGTGGAAATCAACACAAAATTTTGGTGTAAAAAATACACGCCCCTAATTTAATCAAAATGTGAAATGTCTAATCATTATGACACTGACATCTATTTATAATTATTATTATCTCATAAAAAAAAATCTTCCATTTGTTGAATAAAACTTTATATGTCACTCGTGTATTATGTTTCCCAGGTCACTTGAGGATTTATACCAGTCGGTCTAACGGCCTCATGGTATAAATTTTTCTCGAGTGACTTATTTTTTAACATAATTCACTAGTACCATGATAGTCAGGCCGAGTGGTATAGATTCTCAAGTGACTTGTAGAACATAACGCACCCAGAATGACTAGAACGTGACATGTTCACATTTTGGTCAATATAGGTTATTGTTTGTTCCGTTGCCACGGAAACGTGATAGGTGCTCATTTGTTTGCCACGGAGACGTGAATTATAATCCATAACTCACTAGTGACTAGTGAGTTATGGATTATAACACAGGTGTGTTATTTGACATATTACTAGTCCAAAATGACAACAATATTGACACCTATAACTATCATGCGTTAGTTATAAATAATTTTTATTTTAAGAGTCGCGTTTTCCAATAATTTGGAACGATTGAGTTACACTTTCTGTTAGCATCAATTTCACAGTTGAATAGCAGGACGGCTTTTTTGTGACTAGATAAATCTAAATTAGAGTTGATTCGCAAATGCCGTCGGATCTATTCCACCACAGGTATAATACGAGGACTTGTTACAGTCATTAGCATACGAATTCTGGTAGATGTAGAATACACCAATAAGTAAATCTCGCTAGTTTTATGAGGAAACTGTGTTATGTGTAGAATTGGAGTTTTTATGCACCAAGTGCCATTGGGGTAGATTTCATCTCAGGCGCAAAGGGTGACGCAAAGTACGATAATTGAAGTTGGAGACATTTTCAACAAACTGTTCCTTGCTCGCCAGTGATTAGAATAACCAATAAATCGAACCACCAGAAAGTAATACGAATAGAGAAACAAATTATTCACAGAAACTCCAAAAGTGCGCCTTTTTCACTATCATCAAGTTCAAAAAATGTTGTCACTATCGAGTAATTTCTTCTAATAGTCCAAGATAATTGAAGTAAAATATATCGAACCAGCAGTCAAATGAACCAATTACATATTTGAGTTTTTTTATATATTCAATGTGATGCAAATGTTATTATTTTACTTTTACAAATTTATGGATTCCAGTTTGTCCAGAGTAAAATATTTTATCTCAATAATACTTGACTAATATGCAGCCCTACGACTTGATTTTTTTCAAACTTTCTTTTGTGTGCGTATCGGTTTGGAATTCTTTTGTTGGAGCTCGCCTACGCTTTTTTGTTACGTTTTCTTTATAATGTGAACATAATGAACTAGTGGTGGCTACTACAATAGTTTCCCGATCTTCAATGCTGACGATCCATTTTTTTTGTCCAAAGATATCTTTCCGCAAGATTTTTTTTTTCTAATAAAATTGTAAATCATCAGATATTTCCAAATCATCATATAATCCTCTAGTTGGACAGCGTCCTTATAATAAATGAACCACAGGCACATTTGTCAAATCAACCAACAATCATATCTTGTGGAGCAATATAAATCAAGGTATAAACCAGAACGCGTGTTTCAGCCATCGACTTCTTGCTTCTTGTTACTACGAAGCTGCAAAATAATTATTCGCAATCTATTTTCTCCGCTCGACATAATAACTTACCGTTCAAATTTCCACCAGTTCATTTTAGTTTTCCTATAATAAATTATCACGGGATATATGAGCGTTGTTTCTGTTTTACTGCCGGACAAAATGGTGTGGACATGGCTCAAAATTAATAACGCGCGGTTTAGACTAGATTGAGTGTTAAGGGAAACATGTCTGGTTTTGAATCGTGTTGATGGATTGATGGAATGATGAAAACGCAATTTACGCATTACAACCGCTCTGATATTGCTGAAGTGTCTTTATCTATAATACTGGCCTTGTTACATGATTTGATGAAACAATATTTTAGTTCATCATCGTCAAATCACTGTAAGCAGCCTTCATTTAACACACTCATGTTTGATTTTTTTTCTCGTTCTGTCGAAAATTTTTGATTGAAATACATATACAGCGTGTCCGGAGAAGGGAACGGCGAGGTTGTGTCTCAACAATGGTAGGACGTAGAGGTCTTTGAACAAAATCCCTATAAGTAGAGTGGTCAAGGGAAATACTGGATATTACTTTTAAGTTCGTTATTTGACACCTAGTGAGCGTTACTGCTATGAAGAAACATAAAATTCACGCTGTGTCGAAAAGTTAAACGATGAACCATAATATTAAGAACGCTATTTTATAGCTTCTGCCTCATGCGCCAATGCATTTTTCAATATCTGAATTTCAAAATCTTCTGAACTATTACTCTGCTTTAAATATTTCTGTCCATGTTCAAGAGAGTATTTCATGGTCTTTCATAAGATTTTTTTTCGAACCTTTTAGTTTAAGGCAAATACAGAGGGCGTTATTTGCAGCGATCATACATTTTTGCGATTTTTCTGAAAAAAGTTTAATGGGATGGTACTGTTTTCCTGATGGGCCCTTAATCTCCATGAAATATATATTTTACAAAAACCGATATCTCCTCAATAATAAAGATACCTTGACGCAGTTTTTACTCTAATTTAGCTATTTTTATGACGATACCTACTTCCATTAAAAATTTTCCAAAAATTTATAATCGCTGCAAATAACGCCCTGTAGTGTATTTGTCTTGCTTGAAGTAGAAGTTTAAACGAAATGTCTTGAAAAGACCATGAAATACTCTTTTAAACATGGTCAGAAATATTGAAATCGTATGAATGGTGCAAAATATGTCGGGATTCAAATAATAAAATATTTGTTTGCCTCATCCTACTTTATCACGATAGATACAAAAAAAGTCATGAGCAAAAAGATCCGGTATAACCAAAGCTTTGACATGGCGTTTCCGCAGTTATAGCTCATCGTGTTCTTTTTTGAGACAGCATGAATTGTATACTTCTTCATAGCAGTTACGCCACCTTGCAATCGAATAACGAACTTATAATAATAATAATTTCCAGTCACTTATCTTGCCCACTTTACACAAAATAGATCTTTTTCCTAAACCTCTAGGTCTTTCCATTGCCGAGATGCAGCCGCTCGTTTTCCTTATCCAGACAACCTGTACACAGTTTGATAAAATATTCAAAAATATATCATTATATTTTTCCTGGGTTACAATTTCATTTTACTTTTCTGAGGAATAAAGCAGAAATCAACATTCCCACAACCACTTTGAAAGTCACCTTTATTGTAGCAGATATAGAATGCCTTTTTTCTTGAGTGCCTACGTGCTGGTAAGTTATGGGATTGACGGTTGAAAGTCTTGTTAGTCACTGAGAGACTGGATGAAAAAAGAGTATGAAGAAATTGGAATGGAAATAAATGGAATATTTTGAAAATCGAAGTTCTCAAATCTTGTTATCAATTACATAATTTAAGACTATTGAGATGAATTAAACAAAGTTTCACCTGAGAAACGTATAGTTTTAATTTTTTCAATGCAATTTATTGCTATATTTGTGAATATATTCAAGAAAAAGATATCATTACCAAGATGGAGTTGATGCGTCGATAGATGAGCAGGATTTCTGTCGTTTGTAGGGTTTTTATTTGAAGACCATGAAAACACTTATTGCCAAATGAAAGGGGTCCATTTTGCTCCAAGAGCTTCTCAAATATCGTAGTCTTACGCACGTCTCGATATGACTTCTCATATTCATGCGTCATTTATCATCCACGTCTTTTTCGTCTTTTTTTATCGGCGGGCGTCTTTTCTCGCAATCCCCAATAGTTTCTCTAAAGTGTTTATGGCGTTTTTAAGGTAACACCACTAATGAATACCATGTTTCGCTAACATAGGCTTCCCTATAAAATCCAGATGCATTGAATTGTTTGTAACTTATTTATATTCCGTTCTTAGCTTACTATTTTTTCTCTAGAGTAAATTCGGACTGTAGAAGGTTTTCAGATAACTTGATGAGAATATACGTCTATGAACCAATTTGTAAAAGATGGTAGATTTTATCAAGAATTAGTGAATATCAATTAGATCGAGTGACTATATCAAAGTGGGATTCTGCGATGGAGAAACTAATGGCGCCTTTCTAATGACGGATTTTTCTTGAGATAACTGACCCAAATCCCAGTTTGAGATGGGAAATACTATGCTAGGCTGGATTTTCAAATCAGTATAAAGAGAAATGAGACAGAACATGATGCTAGCTCTCGCATTTCCTTCAGGACTGTTTTTGACAAGTTGGGGATTGTACTGGAAAATTTTGTGGATTCTCTCGATTCTTGTTGATGATCATGAACCGAGAACAGTATCATGCTCTGGGTATAGATACTTGATAATACCTCAAAACAGTTATCGAAAAAAATAAGCAAGTACATTCAAAAAGACGATCACTGATCAGTAAAAAAGAATTTCCACCCAAGAATTCGTTCATACATGCTTATTTGAATCAAGATGACTTTGTTTTTTATCTAAATGATATCAAGGTTTATCTGTATTTCCAAGATGAATTAAAGAGACTTTGGGTGGTATGGTTTGCTGCCTTGTAAAATGTTGGCTTCATAGACAAAAATGCAAAAAATTAGAATTTTTCAATACTTTTTCCAAAATCTTGCTTATATCTCAAAGATCGTACGCTTTTGTAAGATAAACAATCTATACAAGATGAAAGAACATAAAATTTCCTACAAAATGCACCATCTGATTATCCGATAGGAGATATTCACGCTGGAGCTCAGGGAAAAACATTTTTTTTTTGTATTTCCTTAACATCAAAAACACCCACTTATTTTCGTCCCCTACTAACCCTAGTGAAGTCAATATTTGAAATTTTAGGGTTCCAGGTACGAACGGACTGGCCACCAAACCTTCAGGGCCCAATATTTGACAGGTGTCATTCTACAGTACTGAAAATTACTTTTCCAAATACCTTGACCTTTCCTCATCTAAAAAGGTTCTTCTCTTTTGTTACCATAAAACTAACCGTTTTCGAGAAAAATAGGTTTTTGTTATACAGGCTTTTGCAATAATACACTAAAATGTTGTTATTGTTGGTATTTATATTTTTCTGACACTTCCAGAGTGATTGACTTTCCAGAATTAAATTTGTCATATTTGAAAAAAAAAATAAAAAAAAAACTTGAATTTTTTTGCAATTATTCATTCTTATTTTTGTTTTTATTTTCATTTTTTAACTAATTCTATTATAGGCAATCAATCTGAAAGTGTCAAAAAATTTGGATGCGGCACCTTCGAAAACAAAATAAAACCGTTGAAAAAAAAACGTCCGCAATTTTCTTATGAAATCGGTAGTTTTAAACATGCGTTCACTAGACATCAAGGTTTGGTGATTTTAGTTATGCATTATTGCATTCGAAATGTATATTTTAATGACATTATCCATTTGAACGGTGAATGACAAAACATGGGAGGGAAACCGCATGAAATTGATAATGATTATTTTTGGAGTTGATATCAATGCCAACTCAAACGAAAAATGATTCTGGATATAACTCAAAAACTCAATAATCATAAGCTTTTCTTAATGGTTACCCAGTCAATACTTCGATATGATTTTTAATTCAGAACGGAAAATTTAAAGTAGAAATCAATATACAAAATAAACAAAATATTTCCAAGCACTTAACGGAATTGAAAATGAATGATCGATATTTCAACGTCTAAACTTTTATCAAATCAAATCAAACATTCAGTAATTAGGGTGCCGATGGTTAGATTGACAACAAATGTTTGATTGCACTGATTAATCAAAGCATCATTTATAACAACCCATACTATAAATTCACACGATTGAATACGAATACGTATCGATTTTCGTGATCACAAAAAAGGTTTAGGTACAGTCATTTGATAAGTTCATTAATTCATTAGGGATATACAAGCACCACAGTTTTGAACTATTAAACGAACATTTGGAATCCGTGATTTGAGCACAGAACACATATACAAAGTTTATAACAAAAACGTGAATAGAGGGCGGGGCCCACAGAACACATACAAAGTTTCGAAGACAAACTGACGTATAAAATTTTACGGAACAATGCGCAACGGAATGACGTGGATGCGAATCGAACTATCAGACTTGGATAATGTATTATTGAAAATTTCGGTAATATATTATACAGTTCCCTTTACATAAAAGCACTGACATTGACTTTGACGTTGAAAATGTCTTTATTTATTAAATAAAGACAAAAACTTGGAATAGATGTAGTTTTTTTGGTTTTTCTTGAATGTCCAGAACCATCTGGGAATGGGGTCAGTGTGGGCTTCCTATCTGCGCTGCGGGGCGCTGACCCTATGTGATGGTGACTATGAGAAAATGCCACTCACTCTGGAGGTCTCGGGAAGTGGTGCATGGCTTCATGTGGTGTGGGACGGCTGGGCAGTAGGAAACTCGTCGAGAAACACTTCTTCTGTTTCTCCTCCTTTGTTTGATCTTTTCAGGATTGTGTCACTTAGCCTCACTGTTTAATTTGTTTTAGCATACACTGGGCGAAATCTCATTTGTTCTTCTGGTAGAATTTTTTTTGCCATTGTGACTTTCCTTATTTTGTGGAGAATGCATTTCTCCGGAACTTTTCCCCTGGCGGCTGGAACATTGATGAGCCTCTAGTATTTCGGGTTGTATTCTGCGTTCTTATAGGTTTTTTGATGAGGATTACCAGGGCATTTTTTCACTTAGAAAGAAATCAAAGCATGAAAGACAACATGAAGATAAAGGGTGACGTTCGAATGACTTGATCTATCATCATGACAAGCTAATAAGCTGTCATATGGCATTCCACATACCGCCATCTTTTCAAGATCTTACGAACTTCAGGCACATCAGCGCCTCTCCGTGGATGCGAATCAAAGCTTTTACAAAGGTCCCGCCCTCCATTTACGTTTTTGTTCTAAACTTTGTATATGTGTTCTGTGGCGGGGCCCAAGTGAAAGCTTTGATTCGCATCCACGGAGAGGCGCTGATGTGCCAGAAGTTCGTTATATCTCAAAAAGATGGCGGTATGTGGAATGCCACATGACAGCTTATTAGCTTGTCATGATGATAGATGAAGTCATTTGAACGTCACCCTTTATCTTCATGTTGTCTTTCGTGCTTTGATTTCTCTCTAGTAAAAAAATGCCCTGGTAATCCTCATCAAAAAACCTATAAGAACGCAGGAAACAACCCGGAATACTAGAGGCTCATCAATGTTCTTGCCGCCATCAGAAAAGTTCCGGAGAAATGCATCCTCCACAAAATAAGGAAAGTCACGATGGCAAAAAAAATTCTACCAGAAGAACAAATAGGATTACGCCCAGTGTATTCTACAACAGATCAAACAGTGAGGCTAAGTGACACCATCCTGAAAAGGTCGAACAAAGGGGGAAAAACATAAGAAGTGTTCCTCGACGAATTTCGTACTGCCCAGCCGTCCCACACCACATGGAGCCATGCACCGCTTCCCGAGACCTCCGGAGTGAGTGTCATTTTCTCATAGTCACCATCACACAGGGTCAGCGCCTCGCAGCGCAGATAGGAAGCCCACACTGACCCCATCCCCAGATGGTTCTGGACATTCAAGAAAAACCAAAAAAACTACATCTATTCCAAGTTTTTGTCTTTATTTAATAAATAAAGACATTTTCAACGTCAAAGTCAATGTCAGTGCTTTTATGTAAAGGGAACTGTATAATATATTACAGAAATCTTCCATAATACATTATCCAAGTCTGTTAGTTCGATTCGCATCCACTTCATTCCGTGGCGCATTGTTCCGTAAAATTTTATACGTCAGTTTGTCTTCTAAACTTTGTATATTATGTGTTCTGTGGATTTGAGTTTATATAGACTTGTAATATGATCAGTGTACAGTGTAGTTTTTATCGTTACCACCCGCAAAATGTGAAACGACTCGCCGACGAATGGAAGAGAATGTAAACTCTTTGGTAAAATTCGGGATAATTCAGTGGACTTGCATTTGAGGCTATTTGAAATCAAAGTTGAAACAAACATACGAATATCGACACCAGAAAACCGATAACATTGATATCACATGATCAGAATTGATCGATATTATTATTGGCTGGTTTCCATTTATCCTCACACCGACTAATTCCTGACACATATGTTTTAGCTTGAGAACTTTTCATATTTCCTACGATGGATTACATAGAGAATTGGGGTTCATGAAACTCAATCAAATAGGTATCTAATATAGATACAGCCTCTAGTGGAAATCGAGGAGTAATCAATGTTCTACATGTTTACACTAGTCTCAATCAATCCATCAAAGTTTGTCATCTAGTTAAACGTTTAGGCCCCACGTAGCTGAGGGCCAGTCCTCAGGGCATCAGTTAACTAAACCCGTTTATAAAGGGTCAGCTCCAGTTAGCTGATTGATCTGGACAGGGGCGGATTCTGCTAACTCGCCCTGTGCAAAATAATTCGGAAATTAGCACGGGCAATTTATTCAGAGATACAAAGCAAATAATCAGTTTCCGGATGCCATTTTGATTCTAATCGTCTGATCGCGTTGTAATTTGGGTGAGGATTATATGGATTTCTGTGTTGTGTTTAGCATGAGAAATACATATTATTTTATAATAGCCATAGCCTAGGAGGTACTGTCACTTTTTTTTCCGTGGCATTCCAGTACTTTCTGTACTAGTTTCCAAATATTGGTTTTTGTTCGGGGAACAATGAAAAATAAATGTCAGCTGACACGAATGGAGGGAGAGGGGTGTAGAAGGCTATGTAACCTGTAGAAAAACTTTTTTTATTTGTCATTTCGTTAGAGCTCAAAATTTGTGAATAGTTCCGTTCAGAAATAAAGAGTTGGCTGCATAGGATAAGTGGCAGAAGTTGTCAGCTGGCTTTGTCAATATTTCAAAATCACATAAAATTAAGGTCATTTCAGCAGAACCGACAATTAATCACCTCATTAATCATTATTGATGTGAAAAATTATCCTAAAAGTGTCGACTGGTGTTGATGTGACTAAGCCTGTGAGCTAGGCCTTTGAAGTATACCTACATCTGTGACTCAGCGCTCATTTTTTTTTAGTTTGCGAAATACAGTGTATATTGTTAGAATAGCGCAAATTATTTTGTGAAATTGTTGAGAAACTATTTTTTTTGAGTCACTGTTGAAAAATTGTAAGATCAGAGCCATACTTGTTGGAATTCCTGACGACGTCATCTTACAGGGTTGATACGTCGTCAATGTTACTAATGTAATACATCATTAGGTGTGGTATGAAGAAAGGTTTAATAAAGTTTATGAAATATCCAGGTCCATTTTTGAAAAATGAAGTCGCTGGTGGTTTTTAAAATACAAAACGTCGTATACACAATTTGAAGACATCAAAAAATTATGAAATTTTAAAATTATTTAAGCTGTGTCTCGAGAATAGGTTTCCTATGAAATATACAACGAGGTTAATTTGGGCAATTTTCTTGATGTAGCTACCCTATTTTATAAATAAAAAAATAATAAAAAAAAATAAAGATAAAATGGACACAGCTCCTCTTTGATAAAATCTGTATTTATATTATTTCTTGTTTTCCTGCAAATTCTTTTTTATTTTTTTTATTTCATTGAGCATTTGAAGTGGAAGTCATAGTATTTTTATGGTCGGACGTTTCAATTTAAAAAAATATACCAAGAGAAAATAATCTGCAGTCATAACAAAGCCATAAAAATAGAAATCACTAAACAAAAACAAATTCGAAGAACTTCCAAGGTTGGAATATTCGAGTTATGCTGAGTATGTTGAATTTTGAAAACAGTCAAAGTCGTTAACTTTTTTGCTGCAGAGATCATTAATATATTATCCTCTGAAGGGCTCGAAGTAGCTTGGAATCTCAAAACGATAATTACCAGAATCGTTCATCTTCTGGACTTAGAATTGAATTCTCATAATAGGCACTCGTCGAAATGTCAATGCTTAATTATTTTCAAAAATCTGAGCACGAAACGATTTGCCTCAACTTTGAGTAATCCTTGACAACCAAAGAAATGATATGACAATTGAATAGATATTCATTCGTCAGATATTCGTGTCATTCGATTCTTCTAGTCAGGCTAGATTACCTATCATAAATCTCGACATGCTAAAAATGCCCCTTATCCAAGATCGTATAAATCATGTTGCCATAAATCAATTTTCAGCCTGTTATCGGATATTTGAATAAGGTATCCGTTAGCATTCCAGGGCCGACATGCGAAAAGCCTTTGTGATCGAAAGTCACTCGCTTTCTGTGCACAGAATATTTTCGAACTCTAGCAACGCGGCATCTCAGATGTTATTGAGTTCATCTTCTTTTTCCTATGATTGGCTGAAACGAATAAATGGATGATATATTGGCTGTCGCATCGTTTTTTTTAGTAAAGTTTTTTTGAAGTAGTCTTTTTTCAAAAGCGTTGAATGAAGTTCCAGTTCAACCATGCTTCGTATTAGTCCGACAAGATGTTTTTAGTATTAGTCAGCGATACTCATTCCGTTATCTTATGTGCTTAAATATAAAATAGTTGATCTTCAATAATACTACTTATTACATGAGTCATAAATGTTTGAAAATCAATTTAGATTTTCAAAATAAGTTTTTCCAAAGTAAGTGCAGATTCACACGTATTCATAAGTACCTCTGATTTAGCGCTATGTCGTTTGCCAGCCAAGTACTGGCACGTTTGTAAGACTGAATACGTATATTTCAAAAATACATAGTCCTGAAGGATATTCCTTATAGTCTTCAAGGATATTCAAAGATGAGCTTCGATCATAAAATGATAATATAGAAGGCGGGACAATTTGAACTGGCACGACCGATTGAAAGCCAACCGATTGCTTCGTGGCTGCGCGAACATGTGTTTGGCACGAGACTCACCAGAGTGACAGACAGAGTATGGAACACACTTTACGCTTATATCGCTTATACATAGGTCGTTGTATAAGCGCTGTATGCCGCATAGGGCGGTGATAGCACGGTGATAGGAACGTTGGCTCTCGGGCTTTTGTGCGCTCGACGGACTGATCCTTCTATATTATTATACATATATTCGGTGCTATGACCATCGGTCTGATTTTCCAAAGTGGTTTTTTGAAGCTCTTGAGCATAGTGAGTGAGAAAAAACCCTTCTGTTGTTTCACCATGTACTTTTTCATACATTGAGGAATGAATCATCTTATGTCGTCTTGGATAAAAAAATTAGAATTGGAAACATCACTCAGAATAGTTTGAATGTAATTTTTGATTTCTGATACATTGAAAAAAGCTTTCTTGTATGAGATCATTGACGTCATGATCGCCGAAATCTGACGTCATTTGCAAAAGGCTTTCCAGTGTAGATCTTCTTGGTGATAGGTATTTTATTTTATATTGTTCTACAAATTTGATTTAACACCAGTGAAAATGCTCAATTGATTATTCACGTATATTTGTTAATTGTTTGTTCTTATATGCCAGGAAATCTCCTTTTTTTCAAATAGGTCAATGATGCAGGTGCGAACATTTAATTGACCGTTAGGTTTTGGATTATTCTTGGATGGTATTGATCTCAATATTTAAATAATATTCAAATTCTTGCTTTTTCGAATCCACTTGTAAAATTATGCCTGCCTGATTCTAATAAGGTCAATGATTCAAGCAGGCGCGGAAAATCTGATTTTGCAATCGTGTTATTTGCTTCACTGCTCATGAATTTGTTATAATTTGCTTCCGTTTAAAATGATGGAAGAAATAATAAATTTGATTTCATGTTGGGAAGAAGGTGAGATTGAAAAAAATTAAGATAATCTCACATCACTACGTTGGGCTTCTCTCAATGATTCAGATCAGAAGTATCAGGTATACAAATTGGTAGTACGCGATAAAATTAGTAGTACGAGATACGGTATTATAAATATACAGACTGTGAACGGATGAAAATGATAAATACTTCTATTTTTTATTTTTCGAAAAAAGTTCTGCTCTTTTCAAAAAAGGAGATTGTCATAGTGAAGTTTTAGATCTGGCATACAGGGTGTTGAAAAATTAGAAAAAGATGAAAGTGTGACAGAGAAAAGTACAAATAATGGTACTCTTCTCTGACACATAAATTTTATTGAAAATGTTTTAAAATAAAGTTGTTCACGAACTTACATCAGGGGGGCACACACGGACGCAGATGACTTGATACAAGTACGTGCATTCATCAGCGCCCATCCAAAAATGTTCGTTTATGGTCATTTTTTTACAAAAAGTACGTCGTACTTGTATTCCTTCAGAACCTGAATAAATCAACGTGCGTTCATGAGTGTGCGATCAAACATCTATGACGAAAAAGTACATTTAAGTAGGGGTTCTGCAGTGTTCGGGTCAATTTTGAGCCACCGTGTTGCGCACTGCCATACAAAAACTACAATCAGTTCAACCATGTCTTCAAACATTCACCGTCTGTGCTTAAAATATATTCACGTTGATGCACGACGTTCTTGGTTGTGCGTTGATGTGTTAACACATCTACGTTCGTGTGCTCCGCCATTAAGTTTTAATACAAATCTTCAAATGAAATTTGGATTTATCGCTAAAAAAATATCCATAAAAACTTTCTCAAAGCCCACACAAGTTAGTTCTCACCCTCGTTCTCACCTATTCATAAACGAGGAAGCAATCCATCATTTCAATGATCCACGAATAACTCGTAGTGTACGGCGGAAAAGTGTGTAGAGGTGGGAGGGAGCTATGTAGAATAATTTCAAATGTTGTAGTTTTTATCATTGTATTTGGCATTTATGTGAGTTTATAACAACTTTGTTCAATAAAATGTTTGATAAAAGTAATAAATTATGGTACTAGTAATGAATGTCTTTTTTCGAAAGATGAAAAATAAAGAAGTTTTTTCCATTGTCAACCCCATCCGTGGACACACTGTATACCCTCATCTGTTATTTGATGCTGATAAAGTTTTTATTACCTATGTTGGATAATTTGTTCAAAACGATTGCGAATGAGTTGTCTAGCAAAATCCAGGACTAAACTCTTACACAGGGTGATACCAATCAAAATTCCGTTGTGAAATCTATAAAATCCCGAATATTTCCGGAGATATCTGGGAAAAACCGGAATTTTGTAAAAGGGTTTTCATGTTTTTCCACGTCATCAAATTTATGATGCGTTGCTCCGTTTCCGCGCAACAATCATCAGAAAAAAACTATTTCAACCAGTATACTTCAAAATGTTGGATCAGGCTATTCACTCACAATCAGATGAAATGTCTTGAGAATTAGAATCACTTTGTGAAGTATGCAGGATAAAATATATTTAGTCTGGTGCTAAACTATTGTTGCTACATTCTTTGCAAATAAATGTTCGAGTCAACTTGATACATGGATTTTCAAAGATAATATAAAATTTGGTATCAATACATGTTAACATTGAGACTCATATGAAAAATATATAACATATCTTATTCGTTGAATATGCTGAGGGGTGTTTCAGTCTTGAAGATTGTTTGGACGAACTCATCCTGGAAACTATTTACCTCTTTTTCATGATTTTCTTTTTGCCAATTGCAATGCAAACTCATTACTGGAATTCACTCTTTTGTCAATACTAATGGACCTTCAAAAACTATTCAGCAGCCAAGTTGAAAAAAATATCCTATGAAATCATAAAACACGTTAGGATAACTGCATCGGTAGCGTAGGCAGAAAGGAGATGAAATAAGATCAGACATTGCCTTGTTAATAAAATATAATATTCTATATCAACATTCAAAAACAACATTCTAATTAGAGTCGTAGCCAACAGATTTTGAATGATCTCAAAACATCAATAAACACTCAATTACTAAGTCAGAACAGAATAGGTAAATATGTGATGGCCAAAACCAGATCAAATTAATAAGCTTGAAAAGAAGTGAAAATTCTCTCAAGTTTTACAAAAGCGTATTCCTACATGAATCTATTGAAACGAAAGTTTGGTAACTTTCGCCTGTAATCTTAAACCACCTTTTTCCAAACATCTGAGCTGAAAGCAAATACTGAGGGTACTTTCAGTTTGTGAAGTTTTTTGAGTCGAAATGCGACTCAAGAAAGTTATTGTTATTGAAATAATGCAGATACGCCAATGTATGTGCTGCCTTCTCTGACAATGCACAAAACACGAATTCAATTTTTTCTGTTTGCCATCACAAATACTTTCATTATGTTAAATAATTCGCGACATTCTATAAAATGTGATTTAAAAATAATTTGAAAGTAAAACTTGTGATTTTTGATATGCGAACGTTGTTCATTGTTATGATATGGCAATGAATGAATCATATCATTCTTGTATTCAAAAACATCTCCCATGCGATGATTGTTATTTCTGACGTATCTCTGCACTCTAATAGGAAGAAAACCTCATGTCCAAGAAATGTCTGTCAATATTTGTTGAGACTGCCGAAAATTGATGTTCATCATATTTCTTGTGAATTGCTCCTGTTCCCTTCAAAACTCGAGTCAGCAGTGATATCCAGACTGCTAAAACATAAACTGTGAGTTTTAGAGAACATGAATGGCCAAATCTAAAATTGACCCTCAAGGCATGTTCGTTGATTTATCACACTGACTGAGATTCCTGTGGCATCTTCAATCGGAGAATTGAGCTGGAAAGATTATTTTTCGGTATGGGAAGTTTTGTTTTTTATTGAAATGCCTCTTTCGACAAAACCTTCATTCTGTATTATTGATTTGGACGTAAATATTTCAGAAAACTCATTCGCATGTAATTTTTGCATACAAATAAGTAGTATCTATATCAAGTAGTTTAAAAATCACATTCAAAAAGATGAGTTTATTAGTCTTGCGATATAACCACCCTTGTCGCTTCATAGTTTTTTATTTTGGAAATGAAGCAAGATGTCATTTATTTGTCCTTCAATCCATCAAGACAAAAGACAAATGTTCGTTAATATGTTTCCAGAATATTTGAGAACAATTTTATTCATCAAAAAGATGTCTTTTCATTGAAGGGAAGTGAGTCGACCAAGGATGTCTATTAAAACATAATGTCTTTTTCAATGAGCTGCTCAGCTTTTCATATAGGATAGAGTTATCCTGCTAGTAATGCCCCTCACAACATTTCTCAAAGTTTAAACGCGGGCTTGAGTACTTAAAATATAAGTTTTAAACTATTATGTAGCACTTTATAAAGTGAAATTTGTTGCCGCCTCTAGCAACGCTTAACTAACCAAAACTAAAGGCCTCAAGAAGTTCTGGCCTACGGGCAAAAATTATATCCCAAGGAGAATGCTTTCAGATTTTTAAACGGAAAACGAGTTGAATCGCTTTCTGGCAAGATATCTCTCAAATATTAATTTGGTTCAAAGAACCTTCCATACAATGATATTCACTCGAATGGAATAAATTCTATATGTATATGTATATCGCACTGTTATGGTGAAGAAAAAATACTGAAGATATTTTTCTATCCGTAACATAATATCTTTCACCGCGTAATAAGAACGTGGAAGCGAAAAGAAAATAGTAGGTATATTGTACAACAAGCATGGAATGATACTCAATGGTCATTCCATGCGAGTTTTACACTATACTGTTTCTACGATTGTCAATTAATATCACTATCGTGTAATCGATAAATCTATATTGGGTGTAAACGTAGCACACCGTAGAAAATAAAACCATTTCCCACGGGTTTCTAGGCAATGAGTAGGGAATGGTTTCATTTCCTACGGTTGCACAATGTGCTAGGTTTTCTAATCGATATCGATTGCACAAAAGTGACATTCCTTGACAGTCGTAGAAAAAGAATCTACCGCACCACGTGAGTCTTATTTTTCTTTTGTCCTTATTTTCGATTAAAACAAATCCCGAATACATGTCTTTACAACAAATCAGTTTTGAAGAATTATATTATCATTTTCTGTTGATCAAACATCAACAATGAAAAATTGTCCTTCATGGTCCTTTATCTATGAGTAGAAGCTGTTGGGTGTATGTGACTTTTGGAAATGGCATACAACTAGTTTATCTTCATCGTCATTGATCCTAAAACTCCACATATTATACAATTACTTCTACCTTTATCAACAATTCATACATTTTCTCTTTCTCTATACATGACGAACTAGGTGTACAAGTTTTGGAAAATATGATGGCATACACCATCTTGTAGGAACAGCTCATACCTACAAGAAAATTATCCGTATCATAGAAAAGCATTGGAATGGGGTTTGAGTTAGTGACCGAGTTAATATCAGTGGTGTTGCGCATCAATACTGTATACATTCAGTCACCTATATGAAAATGTAGATAATATTCGAGAACTTCAGCCACAATAATAAAACGAAGATAAATAAATTTTATTGAATATACATACAACAGAATCCACAACCTTATCTGTATGCGTTGGCTCATAATAATATGTTTCATCCATAATCAAAGTCTATCACATACAAAATTTAGCGGTGGATATTTTATCGGGTGATTTACTAAGAATCGGCAGTGTACCGTTTGCCGTGTGCCTACGGAATAATTAATTTATTGGAAAAAGGTCATGACAGATTACTGGGGATTATTTTCAAATTTCCAGCTTTCGACTGCTATGGCCAATCAGGAAATTGGATTTTTCAAAATTTTACCTATACAGGTAGTCTTAAAAAGAATGGGACATGAAGTGATTATAGATTTTTTACAAGAAAATATAGCGATAGACCGCAATTTGTCGTATCCGAAAGTTGATATTAAGAGAGATACAGGGGGTTGAAGTTGAATTTTGATTTCTTTAAATAACTTTTGAAATTATTAAGTTGAAATTTGGTACATAGGCTACGCAAAGTTCAGATCTGGTGTTGGTATGGCTCTCTCACTTGTGAGGGGTGCCCATCACACATCTTTTCACTAGTTCAAATAGTCACTCCTTTTTTGTAGGTACTGGTACATTTTTTTTGAAAAATTTGATTTATCCTTAATATATATATATATTTATACAAAAAAGCTTTACTTTGTAGAAGTGGCTGGGAGTTACCTTTTTCAAGAAGTTTAGGTAATCCATGCAGGGTGGTTTCAAATAGCAATTTTCGAAAATAAACATAGATGGCTTTGAAAACAGCGTTATCATGTCACTCGATTCTTCCAGGGTGCTTTCTAACGACCCGTATATCACTATGTTGGTAATGATCGAACCCATAAATGTTGAAGTTTTCCATTAACCGGTTCACCACTAACTCAACGTAGCCAGGCTCTCCGACTGTAACTCTGGACTCGGAAATCGGAATCAAATGAACTAGGCCTGGGATTCCGTGTACTGTAGAATTCCATAGCGACACCGCTATCTGCATAAAATGGATGGGAAAGTGACGCGTCGCCAAGATTCGACAGATACACGGAGTCCCAGGCTAGGTCTCGTTAGAAAAAGCGTCCTTCACCCTAAGTCATCTTATTAGCCTAGTTTACACCGATAACTCGGTCCGATAGGACCAAGTGGGTGGGGATAGTACGGTAGGACCAATGCTTGCTTCTCGCCCGTTTACACCGTCTTGCAACGCGTGAGGTGAATGAGTATGCGCGCAATTCGTCAAATGTCAAAAACGAGTCGAAATTATTCATTAACACAATTCGTAACCAAAAAAACATAAGAAAGTACGCTCAGATTGCCTTAGAAACTTAGAACCAACACAATTCACAATAATAACAATCAACATAACCTCACAATTTTGATCCAGATCGAACCAAATTTAGTTCGGTACACCTGCTGGCGAATTCCGAACCAAGAGTGGACCAGATTAGTCCGCAACTGTTTACACCATTCATACCAAATATTTGGTTCTGATATAGTTCGAATTTAGTACTTGGTCCGCGGACCAAGTTGTCTGTTTAAACTAGGCTATTAACTTTAATGATATGCATTCGACAGTAGACGCTAGGAGCGATGTGCTACAACCTTACAAACATTGCGCCTTTTCTCGGAGGTTCTGAATGCAACAGTATGTAGGATATTAGAGAGGAATGATTGTTCGAAAATTCAGACTAACCGTACCTCAATACCCTTTTTCAGATCGAAGATATTGGCAAAAATCTACTATCTTTGTCAGAAAATGCGGTTTAAGTCGTAAAGCGGTAGTGATCATAAGAAAGTTCGAGGGCGAATTTCTTAAGCGTATGATTCCCTGAGACTTTCACACATATCATTTTTTTTTGTTTGGCTGACTTTTCAAGCATCCATTTCTAGTTGTCACGCTTCTCCTAGCTGTACTCTCAGCTCTTTGATCCGTTGAAATCAAATCGGGTGTCTCTATACAATAATTATTGGTCAATGATCGATGCCGAATGCCTGTGATTTTTTATTGCGCCCAACAGAGCTTTGGTAATATTTATTCAAAAACGTTTCTGGTCTAACGTCAACGCGAACAGCTTTCTCAAGATTCAATATGTGAAGGAAAATCTAATTGGAGAAGTTCATTTCCTCTGCATACCACTCAATTCGACAGTTTTTGAGTACCATTCAGTAATTTTCAAGATATATGTACCTGATATTGTCATTCAAATAAAGGATCCAGGCAACACCGAGTGAATCAACCCACTCAAACGGACGACGCACAACCAGATCATGCCTCAGCACAGTTTCTGGTATTATATAGAAGCCCGATACGCTATTCAAATGGTTGGAAGAAACGTGATTACTCCGATCTTCCTTCCCACGAGCAGTGTCAGTCGCAAGACTAGAAGCCGTTACTCCCTTCAGGAATCAACAATAAAACATGCCCGTCCTGCTGTTTGTATGCTGGTAAGAGAAATAAGAGGAATATATATTGGTGAATACATACTATTATTTCACAACCCTACTTTCCTTCCACCAGGCGCTACGTCCCTAGAGCTCGATAAGTGTGATGGTCCAGACGAAGACTCAATTTTACTCTTTTCGTGACATTTGGTGGATGCGCCGGGTAGAAGAAAAACTCCGTAGGGTTGTGAAGTGATAGCATGTATTCACCAATATATTCTCTTACCAGCATACACGCAGTAAGACGAGCATGTTTTATTGTGTAACGGAATCAACGTAATTTGACACGCTTACCCAAACTAACCCAAATAGGAATATCAGGACACCACAGGAATACAGTGTCCTGGATTGAGCAGGGGCACCCGGTATCTCTTGTGGAATCACCCTGTAATGCTGCAAATTCACGGTAAAGCCGCAATGACGACACATAGACCAACCATCGTTGCAGCGTCAGCAATTACCAGCGGCGGACCACGTCAGGCAGGACCGTACTTAGCACGCTGAATAGTGCAAGGCTTCCATGAGAAGCACAGGACCGGAGCAAGAATATAGGGGATATAGTTTGAGGGAAATTTTGTAAGGGACGAGCATGTTTTTTCTTTTTTTTTTTAGAATTGGAGGCCAATGCTATTGGGGAGGGGGCATATGTCATACAAATAACGGATCAAGGCAACACCGAGTCAATCAACCCACTCAAATGGACGACGCACAACCAGGTCATGCTTACTCAGCATAGTTTCTGTTAAGGTTGGAAGAAACGTGATCACTCCGATCTTCCTCCACGAGCAGAGAAGCCCTCTCAACTTAAAACTGCGCCCACCATAACTTTACTTCGCTTCGCGTTACTTCCTTCAGAAATGAACAATAAAAGATGCCCGTCTTACTGTTTGTATGCTGGTAAGAGAATATATTGGTAAATACATGCTAGGATTGTGAAGTAAATCCTACGGAGTTTTCCTTCCACGCGCTACGTCCCTAGAGTTCGATAAGTGTGATGGTCCAGACAAAGACCCAATCTTACGCTTATCCTGACAATATTATATACATTATTGTACATTGAATGGATGACTAATGAGTTCTGAAGACTGGCCAGTCTTGGTCTCGAAAAATAAATGTGGTTTTGGTCTTGGTCCTGGCAGTCTTGGTCTCGATGTACCGAATTTTTAAAATGCACATATCTTATAGCATAACAATCCTACAATAGATGTTTTCCATGACAATCAGTGGATGTTTCTTTGAAATCGCAATTCTGAACCGATGAAAAAAATAAATATCTATCGTATAGTTTGGCCTGGAAGGCAATAAAATATGCAAGCCATTGTCAATAAGGAAACATGTCCTGAAAATGCAAAAGATATACGGTCTTTTTGTCACAAACAGAGACAACTACTTTCCTGATTGTTTATTATTACCTGGGAAGGCGGTACGATTTTTAACAAGCTGCGAGAAACAAAAGTTTTATCTCTATTCACTCAACTTTATAGCGTGTGACGTCAAAAACGTACGTCTTTTTTCGAAGCGTTTTTCTTCATTGTGAATGGTTTGCATACTTCATTGCCTATTGGGCCAAATCTTCTCTATTTCAACCATAAGAATAAAGCTATCTTGGCATTCAGGCCGAACATGGTTTTTTGAAAAGCTTCACATAGCTCTTTTTTCCTTTTTATTCGGCTATTCACATCAAGTAGATTTTGATAAGTTTATGTGAGATAGATGTGGGTCTGTGTAACTGACAGCGCTGCCATGTCTACCGATCAATCGAGTTTTGCACAGTTTTCAATATAGAGAATAGGTACAATTCCTTCTGAAAGAAGGTTCTTTATACTTGTATATTCCTCATTTAACACATTATTAATTTTCCATGTAGACAGGTACATTACTTCTTGATGATTTGAGCATTTTGTTAAATTTATTCATAATTTTATACAGTTCAATATATATTTTTTCAGCATTGTCATTGTTTGATTAGATGGAATATTACTGGGAATATTATGATTATTTTTCGTGAATTAAAAAGTACACATTCAGCTGATAACTCTCAAGCTGCTCATTATTCACGGAATCTACTGGAAAATTGCGATCAAATCAACGGATATTCGTTTCAATGACTTGGCAGCACTGTTCTATAATACCCACTGTGAATTGGAAAATTTCATAATATATTCTTTCTTGGATTGATTTACTTAAAATACTTATTAAAAGTAGATAGAGACATTTGCTGATCTTGATATTTATTCTGACGATTTTTCTTTCCAGGACCAGGACCAAGACGAGGCTCTAGAGGTAGAGTCTTGGTCTTGGTCTTGGTCTTGAACGTCAGGTCTTGGTCTTGGTCTCGAGAAGATTTTCAGGTCTTGGTCTTGCTCTCGGTCTTGTCACTAAGACTAAGACTTGTCTTGTGATCTCACGAAGCTCTTATTCCAATTTCTTCTTGCTTGTTACGCTTTTCATCAAATGGACGATGTAGGCCGTTCTCCTTGTCTTTATTGTTTCTACTAACTGGGTATGAAGGTGTTCATTCTAGCCAATAATGATGCTGTTTGTTGGCAAATACTCTTTTCGATCATATACAGGGTGTCCGGGAAAATGTGGCAGATCTCTCGGATTCAGATAGAACATTGAAAAATAAGATGACAAGTTCCCATAAATTTTTTTCCTAGCGGCCCTCCCTACGGAGATACGGCCCCCTAAAGGACCCCACTGGAAATCGGTTTTTCTTGAATAACTTTTAAACGACTCAATATAATTCAATGAAAATTTAATATGATAAACAGTAGTAAGGACCTCTCAAAATACTTCCCTTAAAACATAATTAGCTTGTTTAGTTTACCAGGGACGGACTAGATTGTACATTTTAACGCTCAAATTTTCAACACCCTGTATGATAAGGAGTTAAAAAAAATAAATTTGGATACCTTGAACATTAAGCTAATGAAAAGGTACTCTTGTTCATTGTCGATAAAATGAACCATTTTCGAGAAAAAACAATTTTTATTAAACAAAACCTCGAAAAAAGCCATGACGAAGTGGTGCTCTTGACGAAATTGTGAACCTAACGCTAGGAAAAAAAATTATGGGAACTTGTCATCTTATTTTTTAATATTCTATCAGATGACAAGTTCCCATAAATTTTTTTCCTAGCGTTAGGTTCACAATTTCCTCAAGATTACCACTTCGTCATGGCTTTTTTCGAGGTTTTGTTTAATAAAAATTGTTTTTTCTCGAAAATGGTTCATTTTATTGACAATGAACAAGAGTACCTTTTCTTTAGCTTAATGTTCAAGGTATCCAAATTTATTTTTTTCAACTCCTGATCATACAGGGTGTTAAAAATTTGAGAGTTAAAATGTACAATCTAGTCCGTCCCCGGTAAACTAAACGAGCTAATTATGTTTTAAGGGAAGTATTTTGAGAGGTCCTTACTACTGTTTATCATATTAAATTTTCATTGAATTATATTGAGTCGTTTAAAAGTTATTCAAGAAAAACCTATTTCCAGTGGGGTCCTTTAGGGGGCCGTATCTCCGTAGGGAGGGCCGCTAGGAAAAAAATTTATGGGAACTTGTCATCTTATTTTTTAATGTTCTATCTGAATCCGAGAGATCTTCCACATTTTCCCGGACACCCTGTATACCGGCCCATGGTTAGCTAAATTTTCGACGGTGCGACCTTTAACTTCTCCTGTTTATCAAGACTTTGATAGACATACACATACAAATCAAGATAATTTTGAAATCTGTTTATGGAGACAGAATAACGACAACAAACTAGATTTTAATTACAACAAAAAAATTCATGATTTTTTTTCCTAGCTTGCTTTTGTAGCCTTCAATCTCTCCCACTTTTCTCTCAGAATATCAATGAATATACAGGGTGTTCCAGTAAGGGTGGCTACCGGCAAACTATTCATTGTAGAGGCTTGCGGCAAAAAAAACTTTCACTAAAAACGGCCAAAAGAAAAACCTGAAAAATATTTTCTAGTTTCAGAAATGGTCGCTAGGGGTGTAACAATCAACACCAAGTAGAAAAATAGGATTTTTATAGAATTTTGCCCAATGAAAATACATCGATGATATAATTTTCATATTTACTGACTATCTACCTACACTTTTTGTCCAAAACGTTTTTTTCTATCCATCAAAATAAAGCGGTGGGAAAAGTTCGATTGTTTTTTGAAACAAACGGAGATTTCTCCCGTTTTGCTTGACCGATTGCTTGCTCCACTACAAAATGCTTATTTGCTTTCGAATCTGTGACCGTCGCTGTTGCCGCTAGATGGCGTTAGCAGAAACATTAGCACATTTTTTAGTTATTTTCAAAAAAATCAAATGTGATGGTAATACATAAAAATATAAAAATATAAAATATTCATTTTTATATATTTTGAAAGAGGATACCATTTTCTCTTTAAAAAAAAAACAAATGGTATATTTTTTTTATCATTATTTTTTTTTTCAATTTTTTTATAGAAAACTGTATCCTCTTTCAAAATATATAACCGCACTGTATAATTTAACATTCTTTTATTTTTATATCTTATTTTTTCAACCATTTTTTTCGTTTAATAAAAAAAACAATGTTGATTCTCTAAACTGAATTGATAAAATCACCAGGATCATACACTCAAACAACCTTTCCAAATCAATAAACACTGGCGTCAAGAAACGGTTCTCTATAGAGTTATTCTGGTCAAGTTTTTGCGTGACTGCTAAATAAAAGCTTACCCCATTTCACTAAGGCTAGTTCATTCACAGCTTGCGTTATTTGCAAGAAAAACCTTTCCAATGATTATTAATTGATCCCATATTACAATCATTCACCCGAATTGTCAATCAACAAATCAGAAATGGTTTGAAAAGTTTCGTGATTAGTGGATTCAATTGAAAGTTCTTGTGATCCAGGAAAATTACATTCCATCTGATCCATTTGGAACAGAAGTCACATACATTTTTCTGTTCGACTTTCATGAACCCATTCGATCTATCACATACTAAGCTGTTCGATTCCGGACAGTCAAAACTTCTCTAATTCTTGATATTAGACCCATGGGATAGACAAAATTGAGTTTCCAACTTTTGCAACGGTTATATACTGGAACATGTTATTCGTCGATAAGTTCTTCCAAAGTGCCGTCGTGATATTTTATAACGATTCAAGGGGGTCTTGTGAATAAAGGCCCTGATTGAACCTTCGACATTTATGTACCGTAAACGTAATCTCATCTCAATATAAAAATTATTTGTTTTCCCAAGTACACTTTCTAGAAAATCTCCCACTTCGTTTGTTTCTGTTTTATGTGAGCTTCGCATGGTCAGAATCAAGCGGAGTCATCCCACAAATAGGTTAATTGTTAATGTGTAGTGAATTTCGAATACGTCATATCCATGAATGATCAATTCATTCACGAAATGACGAACAAGATGCAGTTCGGTCTGTGATGGCCTTCTTTTGAGAGAACGTACTGGAAAATGTATTGATTCCTAAATGGAAATAATAGATCATAAACTGGATCTATAAAATTTTCTGCGGTTTCCATATCGCACAAGTCTGTTCTTGGTCCTACTTGTCAGACTCAATAAAATATGATGATATATTTCATTGGTCAGACTACTTGTTAACCTGGTATCGAGATCATATCTCTCATAGTTTGGGAGATTAAAGAGTCTGATGCTATTTTCGTTTTTTTTCCGGCTCAATTGTACAGTTGTCGCCAAAAAGAAAACGGGGACATCAATATTGTAACACCCAGTCATTCACACAAACCTTCAAATACCCTATTACCATGAAAACCATAAAATTCAACCTTGTAACGTCACCTTTATGAAGTATCTGTTATAGTTATTCACGTTATTAGGCCGGGAAATGACTCATTAAAGAACGACCCAGGATGTTGTCGCGATTTTTAGACGAGTAGCAACTCTTTTTAAAAGAGAAAGTGCTTCCTTGTTCAACCACACATTGCCCTCCGTCTCATATTCTTACCATGAGGTGGCGCCTGCCAAACCATGTCACAACTTACGTAGTAATGATAGGTAGATACTTATGTTACCAACATTTTATGTCGATCGGTTAATAATATATTACGGTACAGTATCAAAAATAAAGTAATCAACACGTTTAAAACTTATCGGACTCAATGGAAAATATACATACTTGATCGGTTAGACTACTTGTTTACCTGGTATCAAGTATACATTTATAATGGACAGTTTGCACATTTTTTGGACATATGAAAATTATAAGGATTAGTGAGTACTGATGCCATTGATGTTTGAAAAATCAACCTACGACCTCCAATAATGTAGTAATCACCGATTAAAAAGCGCCAATCAACATCCACCACGTCACAGAATACACTATCTATCTTTATTTGGAGTATTGACTGAGATGACTTTCTCTCTCTCGGGAGGGCAATATGGCCCCACCACGTTTGCGATCATACAGTGAAATTCGCGTCTTCTTTTTTCATTTATATTTTTGGGACTTTTGGAAACATTTTTTCGCTGGTGACTTTCAAATAATGTCTAGAATACGTATATAAAATTTCAGTCATTCGAAAATGTATGCAAATTGTCCATTTTCCAGGAGAGTCATTATGCTGTCCCTTTTTTTTTCGGCACAACCGTACTTTATCAAAATTCTTATTTTTGTTTCATTGTGGATAATAAATCAATTTAATGATGTTGGTAATGGAAAAATCACGTCATCGGTATATCACGTGTAGAAAAATAATAACATGAATGGTTTATAATACGTCTGACAACATTGCAAATAACTTTTCTGGTTGCGACCGGCTCCCTCTCTTTGCGCTAAGCAAACTGGATAGAAAGTGGATATTGTTGTTCATGCTACAGGTTGAGCATCAGAAAATCATCTGGTAGTACAAGTCTTGTGAGAGATTGGCCCCCAAACCAAGAAAATCAGGTTTCAAGATCGTTGAGCAGACTACGTCTTTGAATTTGTAAAAATGGACTGTGAAAAAAATTCGACAAGTAGAACTTCACTTTCGTTCGTATTAAATGATTGGCGTACAGCCTACATTTCTAGCCTGCACGTTCTCTCGATCCTACTCCAACCATAGATATAAATAAATAGATCAGCAGAAGATAATTTCGAATGTGGCAAATTAACGACCGAAAATGTAAACAGTTCGGGGACCCGTGCATCTGCGCACTGAAAAATATTTGATCTGTCATAATAAAGGCTGGGACAGGAATGCATTAGAAAATTGGTAGTTAGCGGGTTAATACGAAAATACGATCTTGAACCCTTTCAAGAATCTCTAGAAATATGTTTTTGTAGATTTGATTGTCGAAGCGACGTTTCTCCCTCTTCACCAACATAATATGCAATGTTTGGCATTAGCCTTATTCAAATCGCAAATGGCGTCGAACGATAAATACGGTACTGTAACGCTGTTAGTGCGCACACTCACTAGTAATCGGGCACTCAAGCTTTTGACCGCAGGGGTAGCGCACCGATGCATTTTTTCGCCCATGCTTTGCCGTTTTTGGATTATTCGGACCACTACAACTGAGCATCTATTTTATATATCTATAGCCAATTTCGGCTCGAGTGGTTGGTTTACATTTTGGTTAACCAAACGGTAACTGCAACGTCATAGTGATGACGTCACGACCAACATTTTACCGAAATCGTTTGGTACGTTTTTGGTCAAAATTGTCAAAAGAGCCGTAGTTATATAACTTAACTTTTTTGTTTATGTTTAGTTACAGGAGACAGTTTATTTAACTATTTAGTTCATCTTTGTCATACGGTTTAAACTGCTTGGTGATTTGATAGAAAGATTGTGGCCGTATATTATTCAAAATGCCTTGAAGAAAAGCAGCTGTGGTTTTGGTTGTTTTGGAATTGTATAAACGTCGTCGATTAACAGACGACTTTGCAAAGCACTTTTTTGCCTTATTCAGTATGAATCCCGCAACATTCAGTAAATTGCTTAGTTATTCAGTTATTCCTTTAGTTTTAGTAAAACTGGTCGATTTGTTTGTTTACATCATTCACTTGATCATTCATAACTACTACCTACTACTTCCGAGCGAGACAAAAGAAGAATAGACAAAGATACCACCATACCAAACCAAAGAACCGTGCTCCAAACCGCGGTAGGCATTTTGACAGACCAAAACACATACCAAACTTGATGTGACGTCATCCTTTGAGGATCCGAATTTGGTTGGTAGGTTTTTGACAGACCAAAGGAAGTACCAAACCATGTACAAAACAAGCCAAAATCGCCTTATGACTCCAACTGAATTTTATGTCTGAATCTGCGGCAGAGATTGGTACCAGAGGAACAATATGGTAGCACGGAAGTAATCAAATATGAGCACTTTACCCTAGCTCAATGTGGCTAGAGAGTTGATACAAATCATAAAATATCAAAGACCAACATTTTCGGAAAAAAGATTTGCGAAGACACGGTATGTTTCTGACGTCATGTGTGTTAAACGGAAAGGTTGGTACAAAACCGCAATAAATGTCTAGAGTTACATCCATGTGAGTAGTGCCCTCCTTATACCGGTTTCGTCCCGAAATTGGACTCATCAGTAAGGCAGCTGGCACCACTCACACCGATGCAACTCTAGCCACTACCCTAATCTGGGTAAATGTGCAGTGGTTGTTTTTAGACAACCACTGCCATCTATTGGCTCGCAAGTCGGCGAACGCAAATAGATGTGGAGTATGTTCGAGCTGTACCTCTCGATCATGGAATAAAGAGACATTGTTTTACGGTTATCCGATGTTAAACGGAAAGGTTGGTACAGAACCGCAATAAATGTCTAGAGTTACATCCATGTGAGTAGTGCCCTCCTTATACCGGTTTCGTCCCGAAATTGGACTCATCAGTAAGGCAGCTGGCACCATGATACTACGACAAACAGATAAGCTCACGCGCATCTTGTCGGGTGACCTTTGTGAGGTTATGTTGTCAAGCTTCTGTCAGTTTGCAAAGTAAATATTGTTGTTCTGATATTTGTGTGATATAATATCTTATTATTTCGTGAATTTCGCATAATTTGATGATGGTGTACTGTGCCGTGATGTTCTGCAGAAGCAGCAATAAGAAAAATAAAGAAAACCGTCCGTGTAAATACCGTTTCTTTCGGTTTCCAACATCCAAGTATATTCGCAAGATATGGATACAGAAGTGAAATCAAAAGGACAGTTTTAATGTTGAATATGCTAGAATTTGTTCAAACCATTTTTTTGAAGACGACTTTTGTGACAAAGAGGTACATTTGCAATTGCCCAAAAATAAATGGAAACTCAAGAAAGATGCTATACCTTCACTAAACCTGCCAAAACTTGTGAGCACTATGTGCGCATCGCATATCCGGTATATCTGAAGACAAACCCGCTAACCTTGAATAGCAAGATCAAATTAGAATAAAAAAAACACATACAACCACAAAAACCACATGGAACCACGTAGGATAACAAAAGAATCTCTCATAACCACAAAAACCCCATCGAATCATGTAGAAAAACAAAAAACCACAAGGAACCACATAGAACCAGAAAAACCACATATAGAAACACATATAGAACCACTGAAAACCACATGGAACCACAAAAAACACATAGAACCACAAGAACCACATGGAACAACAAAAAAACACATAGAACCACAAGAACTACATAAACAGAAAAAAAACCACAACGAACCTGAAAAACCACAAAAAACACAAAGAACCACATAGAAACACAAAAAAAACTCAACGAACCGAAAAACACCATGAGCCACATAGAACCACAAAAACCACATGGAACCATGTAGAAACACAAAAAACCATAGAAACCACATGAGACTACTTAAAAACACATAGAACCACAAAAACCACATAGAAACACAAAAAAACACATAGAACCACATGGAACCACAGAAACCACATGGAACCATGTAGAAACACAAAAAATCATAGAAACCACATGCCAAAACCTCTTAGAACCACATAGAATAGCAAAAAGCCTCTTAGAACCACAAAACCACATGGAACCACATAGAACCACAAGAAGCCACAAAGTACAACAAAAACCACATTGAACCAAAAAATAACCACATGCATGGAGCCACATAAAATCACAAAGAACCACATAGATTCTCAAAGAAACACATAAAACCACAAAAGAAGGAAGAAAAGAACATAGAATCACACAAAACCACAAAGAACCAAGTGTGTCGTGACCTTAAAATTCCACTCTCATCGCACATAAAAAAGTTTCACCTCAAACATCCTTTCTAACGTCGAAAACCAACTGAGAAAAATGTTTTTTCGATGTAACGGCAAAATTGAAAATATGATCTTTTTTTAAATACTATTTAACCAATCTGGTGGGATTTGCGTAGATTATATTATCAATTTTGGATAGATAGATAACCAACTAAATACATATTATTCATTTTGGGGTAAATAACCAACTATAATCATCAGAATTCAACAAAATCGCAAAATAAGCCATGCTTTCCAATGCTATTTTATCCAATTGGGTCACCGGATAGCTTGATGCGCAGTTCAGTTCGAAACTCGTTCGGCTAGTGAGCATATCTTGTTTGTCGTAGTATCATGAGCTGGCACCACCCACACCGATGCAACTCTAGCCACTACCCTAATCTGGGTAAATGTGCAGTGGTGGTTTTTAGACAACCACTGCCATCTATTGGCTCGCAAGTCTGCGAACGCAAATAGATGTGGAGTATGTTCGAGCTGTACCTCTCGATCATGGAATAAAGAGACATTGTTTTACGGTTATCCGATGTTAAACGGAAAGGTTGGTACAGAACCGCAATAAATGTCTAGAGTTACATCCATGTGAGTAGTGCCCTCCTTATACCGGTTTCGTCCCGAAATTGGACTCATCAGTAAGGCAGCTGGCACCATAGAGAAAATAATAAAAAAAGAGAGTTACTGATTATATGGTACACATTGGAGGCAGTGTTACGCTGGCGCCACCCTTGGCTACAGGAGAAACTAACAGTCTTGGCGGGCTTTTTGAAACCAACATTTTGTATTGTTTTCTGTCTCACATCAAAGTACCTATGATGTGATATGCGACTTGTTTGCCTGGAGGATGCTAAATATTTCAAAACCTATACAAATATGATAATATGATGATTTCACATCTGAGTGGCATCGCATGGTGCCACTGGAATGTGAAATCATTCTTACTATCTTTGTTGGAGAAGGTCAAGTAAGTAGCATGCTTCCTGGCTGCAAGTCGCACCTCGCATGCTACATCGATGTGAAACAAAAAACAATCCGTGTTCATCTAACAAGATTTTGCACTTTTCTGATGGATTTTGTTTAAAAATAAATTTTAGTTCAAATTCAACAATAGTCACCTGAGATAAGTGCAACATTCTTTTTAAAATAAAGAACCAAGGTTTTTTTTTCTTTATTGTCAACATATTTTCTATAAAATAAAGTATTTAAATAAAACAAGTCTAGTGTCGAAAAAATGTATTGAGAATAAATAGATAAACAAATATTACAAAGAAAACAATTCTTACCTCGTAAATAAGTATCACAAAAAAAATTTTAGTTGATGAGAAAAACATATCAAAAACTATTAACAAAACATCTCATTTGAACCCTACTAATACTATAGGTATATATACATCTCCATAATTTGGCACAAAAAGAGTTAATTGCTATAGGTACATCTACGTGAACGTGGTACATCCACAGAATCTACTAAAATTCCATATCACAGAATAGGAACCTGAAAATATCAAAAAAGGAAATTGGACAAAATTTCAATCTTGTTTTCCAATTTTTGTTAAAAATCTTTAGTTCAGATAATAATGTACATAATATTAACAAACAACAAGTGATTATCATTTCTCAGCTTGAAAATTACACAACTGATTATAGTCGCAGTGTCAAGAATCAATATACATCATTATTTAACAAGCTATTTAGGTATCCAAAATATTTTTTTACAAAAATAAGATAAATTAAAGTCTGCTGTGTATTTATTTGAAATGTAATTGAAATTGAGTCCTGAGCAAGCAGCCCAATTATTGAGAAACAAATCATTGCTGCTTTACCAAGAACAAATGAAAAAAACTTAATAGGGACCAATAAAGCTTATGTACGACTATTTCCATTTGCCATTCTTAATTCATTTCAATCACTAATTAAATGAATAAGTTTTTCTGTTACCTTGTTGGTTTTTCAGATATTTGCATGTAGGTATATCTAGAGGCACCATGAGATTCAAATAACCCATCATAGCTGTCTCTTCCGTCCATAGCACTAGCGCAAATATACAAATAAGCATAAGCATATATACTTGATGCAAGTTAGTCAACTTACCAGTTTTGATTAACTTTTGGCACTTAACTTAGTAAGTGATAGTGAGTATCTAGTAGTATCTAGTATTACTCAAAAGTCATAAATATTTTTTATGAAAGGAAGAAGCCGGAAGCAGGGTTAAGTGTTGTGTGTTGCTATGTTATGACTGATTATTGATTGACGGTTGACGGAACCAAGGTAACGACATTAGAATTTTTGATATGTTGCTTTCTCTTTCTACCAAACAGGTTTTGGCATAGGAAAAGGGATAGATATATAAAAATATGATATTTCTTGATGGTCAGTTTAGTTCTAATTTTCGTCACGATGCGCTATGCGCTACAGGAACACGGTTTCGGTCCTCACGATTAAATCCGTTGGTCTCATTTTTTTATATTGTCTCTGGCTGGCACCACTCACACCGATACAACTCTTGCCACTACCCTAATCTGGGTAAATGTGCAGTGGTTGTTTTAAGACAACCACTGCCATCTATTGGCTCGCAAGTCTGCGAACGCAAATAGATGTGGAGTATGTTCGAGCTGTACCTCTCGATCATGGAATAAAGAGACATTGTTTTACGGTTATCCGATGTTAAACGGAAAGGTTGGTACAGAACCGCAATAAATGTCTAGAGTTACATCCATGTGAGTAGTGCCCTCCTTATACCGGTTTCGTCCCGAAATTGGACTCATCAGTAAGGCAGTATTAAATGTGTCGATCTGTGATTTTGTGACTTGGAAATTTTAAAAAAATATATATTTAGTGAGGTTATGTCTGCTCAGTGTCGTCATCTTTTCACGGATATGTGGTCTCTATTTGAGATTTGATCGAGAATCTTAGAAAAAAATGAATTAGTAAGGTTATGTTCACATAATTTTGTTATTTTCTAAGGGACTTAGTTCAAATAAGGTATGTATGTAGTGGGAATGTCAATTCCAAAATGTTTTGTCAATACACAAATTTACAAAGCTTCTAAATAAACCTGAACAAATATGATGAAAGAGTTATGTTTTGAATTTTCACAAAAGTGGACGAAACTTGTATTTATCGCTCAAAAGTATCTTGACCTTACCATATGAACATTATGTATCGGCAAATGCCCCCTAAGCCGCTTCAAAGGAGAACACCTGAGGATTGATTTTTCTAATAATTATTTCCAAAACGGTTCAAAAAAATGTTATGAAACTTTGAGATCCTAGGAATTTGAAAATGCTGAATCAAATTATAAACTCGAACATTCGATTACTTAGTCAGAGACGCAGAATTTTATTCAAAACAGTTTCGGAAATAGATAATTCCATCCTCTCGTATAACCTTTCAAAGGTCGTTTCGCATTTTATGGCACGTCAACGTACCATCACCGTACCTTCACCGACCGGCAACGTCACATCTAAATTATTCATTATTCATTATTCAGTTGTTTATCAGTCATTCTTTGTTCTTGTTCTTGTTCTGATTAAATCACTTCATATTTTCATCCATAGTTGTCTTCGTGCAGATAATCACTGAATTTCTTATGGGACATATTGTAGAGCTCTATGTATTATCTGAGATAATCTCACACTTCAAAAGTTAGATTAATAGTTTTTTCATCTATCTTGATTTTATGTGGCGAATAAACGGGAAGAAACAAACAAATTGGACATCCCACCAAAGTTCCACTGTATTGAGCCGGTATCGAAATTTCCACCATCCACATTACTAGAAATATACATGATCTGAATCTCAGAATAACTAATAAATCTAAAATTCACGGAAATAAAGAATTCATTGAACACACCATTTATTGATTTTGAGGTGGTATGAAATTTGCCGGGTCAGCTAGTATTTTATTGGATCGCAATTTCTAGACAAAATACTACAAGAGGATTAGGATATTCGTATGAATACAAAACAGACAGTCTGAGTCGGAGCATAATTTGAGAAATAAACAGCTTTGTCGAGACTAAGTTGGTTTTGAAGGAATTGGAGGTTTAATTAAACTGATTGAACGCTGCCAAAGCTTAAATTAAATTTTCAGACTAATAAGACATGTGTCTGATTTTGTTGACAAAATGGATAATACTATATTGATAAATTGGAGGCCCAACACTACAATAATTAAGTTAATGTGACCAAAGCCTACAATTTTCAGAAATCAAGAGCAGATGACCAGAAAACAAGGATCAAGAGAAGCTTCCCCAGAAAATACTTATTTTATTTTGAAGTGAATAAATCATGTTTTCTGATAAGCTTATTTCAAAAAAATATTTTTGACTCCATCATCGGAAATAGGTTGACATTTTCATTTCCTCACTCGCTACACCAAGACATAACCCCATTGGAATTTGTTTTCAAACCACCAAAACTAAATCATAATTTGTTTTTCTCAAAAACAAGAATTTCAAAATAACAATCAATTTGAGCAAAAATTGCTCGCTCAAGTACCTACCTGCCTAGATAATATTATATCAAAACAATTTTAAGAATTGTTTCAGACCACATAATCAAATGAGCTTAAAAATGAATCAAATCCATTTGCACAGTTAATCTTTTTCATTCGATTTTGCCACATGATCCAGGGACAGATCGACACATTTAATACTGAGGAAGAAAGGTACAGTAGACTTCCGATTATTCGAAACCCGATTATGCGGAATTCGCATTATCCAAAACGACCTATGAACCGGATTATCCGGAATGATTCATACGATACCTTATTCATTCATTATCCGAATCTGTAATATTTTTTGTCATTTTGTCAGCATATAGTCAGTCATAAATTTAACTTTATTTGATACGTTATCCTTATGAGGAAACTTGTACCACTAAACAAAACTAATTGACTGAATCAAAATATAGATCGTTAAATTCAATAACATTTAGTTGAAGTTGAATCTACAAATTAAATAATAATATAGAAAATGAACAAATAGCGTATAAAAAACTAATTTTTTTTCGGCGAAAGTGTTCCAAAATATTATCATTCAAACAAAATATTGAAAATAACAATAATAGGTGAATAAAAATTGAAAAAATTGAGGTTGCTAACGCAACGCAACCCATTGCTCCACACCTTCATCTTATGTCTTAAGGACGTCAAAATATAACTTAAAATTAAATAAAAGTGGCAATGACAAAGTGTAAGTTATTTTAAAATATCTTTGCAAACAAAATATTGAAAATAACAATGAAAGGCGAATAAAAATTGTAGAAATTGAGGTTGCCAAGGCAACCCATTGCTCTACACGTTCATCTTATGCCTCAAGGATGTCAAAAAAAACTTAAAATAGAATGAAAAATCCAGGTCCGTATTTATAAAAATGGAGTTTATGATGGCCGCTCAAAGCCGAATTGTCAAATTGGATCCATCTTGTGGAGGAGGAAAAGTGACTATGACAAAGTGTAATTAATTTCAAAGTATCTTTGCAAACAAATTCAGAAAATAATGAAAACGTATTGTCAAAAATTCGTCTTTTTTTCGAATATCTATCCAGAAGTAGTCGGAATTTTTTAAATGTTTTGTGGAATTTATTACACTTACTTTTCCAATCAATACATTATAATTCCAGTTGATGAGGACAATATTAAGACAGTGATTAGAAGCCCTGTCTTATGTTATTGTCTGAAACCCATGTGTCGTCTGATGTGACTCTTAGTGAACTTCGTGTGACCGGATCGAGCAGTGTGATACTTACTGTTCTCTACCATCCACCCAATACAGAGAATGCATCGTTTGTCCTGTATTTTGGGACATTGCTATCTTGATCAATAGGGAACTTGCCCATTTTTTCTTTATCTTATTTATTTATTTTAAAGTGTGCGTTCATGTCTAAAAACACCGCATACCAAATATAAGCCCTCGAATGTCACTAGTTACTTCACAATAATTAATCAAAATTGACATCGACGCTGTGAAAATTCAAATGAAGCAAAAAGCGCGGGAAAGTTTTCACGTCATAACGCGTATCTTTGGCAACCATTTGAATGTTTAAAGTTTGATGTGACATCGAGTTAGTTTATTTCATAGTTTTTGAAAAAAATCAAGGATTGTTTTTATAAATATTGCATTATGCCGCTGTGTTCGAATTCAACTTTGAAATTTCCAAACAAATTTTCATCCGCGTGCCTGATGACAAAAACCGGCGAATAATAGTTATTTTCCTAACAAGTTCGCAAAGTGATGCTTTCCCGCACGCAAAAGTAGGTAGTTAGACGGGGGAGACACTTTGAGACACTAGGGCGGGAGAGACACTTTGCGAACGTTTTAGGAACAATATTTTTTCTACGAGCGTTCACAGATTAGACACGAAAAACTATATTATATATAGATAATATATTATTTGAACGCACTTAAAAACATAGAACTTGAGAATAATGATTATTTATGCTTAACAATATATTTATATTGAAAGAACAGTTTGTGGCGGCCGCTGGAAATTGGATAATATGGGTATAATCAAAATCATAATTGATTTATTTTATATTTGAAATGCAAGGGCATGTCCGATCACTGTTCATAAAATTTCCTCTATTGTCGCCTTATTCCCTGCTATTGGCAACACTGTTTTGATTTGACATGACACTCTAGACAGCTGCGTCAGTCAGTCTTCGTTTAATCGTTTATACTTTTATAAATTTGATTGTCCGTTTGTTTGTATACATGATCAGGTTTTTTTTATGCCAGTATTCTGCTCAATTCTTTCGAAGATTTCCGATAAACACAGTAGTTTGCACCGAAATGAAGCAAGAACAACTCACAAATGCCGATTGAAAGTCGTCATTATCAATGTTTGTTTACGTTACTGGCGAATGCGTTCTTAACGCAAAAAAAAATTGTGTGTTTCATTTTGATTTTGACTGAAAAGGGAAAAGTAACAAGAACATTATTTTGTGCATTACAAAGTGCATTATCTACAGTTTGGTTGGTATGGAAACGAAGTTTACAACAACAAATTGGTAGGTAGTTATTTGAGTTTACATTTGAGTGCGGGAAAAGGTTACTTTGCCACGCAAATGGGTGTGCGAAGTGGTTACTTTGCGCACGCTCGTAGAAAAAATTACTTAGAGCATGCAGAAGCAATGAGGAGAATCATTGTTTCGTTTAAAAGCAGTGCTATTTATGTGTATGTGGAGATCATTTTTATGTGTGTATGTATTTTGACAAAAAATACCATGACCTTATTATTGTGTTTTTAGATTTTGAGAGATTATTTCTTGGGTACGTATTGCTACAGACAGATTACAAAAATGAACCTTTTTATTCCATTTTACCAGTATACAGTATGTCCGGCGATGAGGTATACAAAAGGACAAATAATGGACCAACATTTTTATTTCTCGAGAAACTCATTTTCATAAAAAATGTTGCTTGTTAAAAAAATATGACTTTTGATGAAAAAAAAAATATATTTTATACAAGAATACCTTTCAATACCCGACATATTTGAAAGTTTCTGGCAAAAAGAAAAAAATTAAATTGGGAAGCCAAAATTTTTTCAATTCAAATCTGTATTTAACTGAATATTACACTCTTACGTATACCTACACAACAATTTTTGTTTGATTACAGCGAAAATTGCATAGGAGGAATCGAAAATAGCATTGTTTACGTATCCATGCGGTCACGCTCCTTCACAATCACCTAACAACCCCTTAGTTTGTTTATTTTCTAAGTGTGACAGTTCGTATTTTGATAGAGTTTTTCGATAAAATTTCACGTTTTGGAACAGAAACAATACAATTCATTGAAAAAAATGTTAACTATTATATTCTTTGATTCAATTAGTTACCTAATTCGAGTAATTTTCTACCTAAATTACACTCGTGCATCAAAATAATCAGATAATTTTGCATTCAAGCTTATTGCCTTTCAAAAACTGCATGAGTTCAATTTCATATTTTGGAGAAAGAGCCCGACACCGAAGGTGGAGCGCTCTTTCCGCCCAGCCGTCATCTTGAATTTTTCATATGTCAATTTTATGTCAAAACACAGTAAACATGCTTGTATTTCATCACCTAGAATTTGAAGTCTCTAAGTTGAGGCGTTCATAAAATAGAAGGGGGGGGACATTAAAGAAAAGCACTGTATATTAGACGAATTTCAAGTTGTGCAGAGTCGAGCGATGCGGGCAATCCTCAAATGTAACCGGTATACACCAATCAAATATATGTTGAGTACTGTAAATATCCTCTCTGTTAAACAAAAAGTCATATTCAATGTATTCGTCTTTATCTTCGAGATAAAGAATCAATCAATCAAAAATGATTTATTGTCCAAAGCTGAACAACTCATTTACAAAGCTGTTGAGAATATGAAATATAATATAAATATATATATATCTGTAACAGAACAACGACATTCCAAGATATTCACAGGTATAATACCAGAAATCGTTTCGACTTCATCCTTAACACCAGGAGCAGGACAAACCAACTCGCAAACTCGATCTTGTGTAAAGGTTTGCAGGTGTTCAACAACCTGCCTGCATCACTAAAAAACTGTGATAATCTACCAAATTTCAAATAATTGACCATAGACTATATTTTAGACAATGTCCTACCAACTTAACATGTTTTACTTTTTATCATTCATGTATTTTTATCAATGTATTTTTTTCTCTTTGTCCTTTTTTCATTCATTCGATTCTATGTTCATACTTTTTATATTTTTAATGTTTATCATATTACCTATTTTATAATTATTGTACTCTTTGAAGCTTAATGCCTAATAAAGATATATTATTATTATTAATACTTAGGATCTCAAAATATATTTGTTTTGTTGAGTATTATTTAAATGGAAATTTAATAAATGTTTTCTTTACAAAATACAGGGTGTCTCACGGTCTATGGTACGTTAAACGTTTACGGAAAACTAGACATAGGATCGACCTGAAAATTTGGCTGAGCCCATAATCGAGTATGATCTATATTTTAAAAATATTTTCAGTTCTGCAGTGTTACCGCTTCTTTCCAAAAGTCGTAACAACTTTTTTATTTTGAATGGACCACCCTGTATATTACTATTTTTTTGGATTCCTTGACTGATTCTAATCACTTTTGCTTGATATACTCCTATACCTATCGGCAGCGGTTTTCGAGATATAAATTAATTTATAATATTTTTGTCGTAAAACACATCAGTGGATTGAGTTCAATAATTTCGTACTTGAAAACGGTGGAGAGTTGAAATTGCTATGCCGACTAGAGGAGGTAGGTTTATATGGTTCCAATGGAGAAATCGATCTGAAAATATACAGGGGTGCTTGAAATTTATTAATCTTTCTCCTTCACACAAAAATGTGGTACCTTAGACCGTGAGTCACCCTGTATATCACTTGATATATAATGTAGTTGGTGATTTTCCTCAACCTCCGCATTATCCAAAATTTCAATTATCCAAAATCGGCCCGGTCCACATTATTTTGGATAATCAGGTATTAGTAGTTTCTGGGATATGGCACCTTGCCATTCTAAGATGACACCTCACATACCTGTCCTTCGAAATGTCAAAAGTAACTTTTTCTACAAGCTCTTATATTCTGGTTATTTTGGACTACTCCCAAAATCATTATTTCTTCCAAGTTCAATCAGCGCAAAATTATTAAGAAACATCAAGACAAACATGTTACCATTATCATTCTTTCCATTCGTTACTAGGGCTGCTTGCAACAAGAGAAGGTGTAGCATGGGTGAAGCTAAAGCAAACAAGCGGAAATTCAGCAGTGAATTATTATTTTGGCCCGGAAAATTAATCGCAAATAATAATTTTGTACTTTCGCAACGGAACACGTGAAATATGAGGCGGCCATTATACTAACAGCCGTTAGTCGCATCTACGGAAGTATGCTGCGAGGGCTCAAAAATAGTTGCGTTATTTCCAGGATATATAAATTTAGATTTGAAAATGGTTATTGTTGTTTGTGCATAAATAAAAAATCTGAGGGATTGTCGTAGCTGGCAAACATTCGAAACGAGTGTGCGGTTAAAATACAATTATAAGGTTGGTTCAAAGTGACACGCAATAAATATTATCAAATCCGAGACATGATTTGTGGCATTTACAATTTGGGGTCAGCAGATATAATTCCTGCAGAGCCGATAATACGTAGCATTTTACAAACATGATTCATATTAATCAAGCCAGCTGATAGACTGAGATATACCTATCTGTAGAGATGTGAACTACATTGATGAATGTATAAGATTTTTGAAGTCAACTAACTTGTTTTCGATTTTTTTTTCCAATAGTTATTAATGATAATTGAGCATTTGCATAAATGAATGATGAAGTATGATGTGCGATGAAGTTCCAGAATTTTCCAATTCTCTCATGACGTTAATCCATTAACAACTATCGAAATGTCCGTTATTAATCATTCGCTGTCTTATATAAATAGCTGCGCGCCAGACTCGTCAATCAACGCAAATTCATTCATACCACTGCTAAGTGGTATGAACACCGATCGTAATTTAAGCCCGGCTATCAATTAAGACAAGCTTTGTGAAAAAATCTCTTGCACCGCTTGAAAAGCTTAGCTCAAAGCAGCCAAAGCGAAGCTTACTATAAGCGGTCAAATTTCTAGGCTTAAGTTGAATAAGCTTGGCTGTAGTGGCTTTCCAACCTCAAATTTTATCTAAAACTTCAACATTTGAATGGTGTTTATTGTTCACGCAAAAAGTTGGTCAAATAGATGGTTTCCAAGTACTTCACGGTTCTCAGCTGATTCCTGAAAGTGACACATTAAAATTATTGTGACATTTTTGAGAATTCAAGGTTGAAGTTATGTCTGGGATACATTCAATTTAATTTCGAAGTAGAACTGTCAAATTTCCGCTTGGCAAACGGGAATCATAAGCTACCATCCACATTGAATTTGGCGTAAGCGTGACTTTGACAACCTTGACGACTTCAACCTAAAATTTTGAACAGTCACTGTACTTCAAAAAAATAAAAAAAACTGTAAACGTGCAACGTGCATTTTCAGAAATCAGATGTTTTCTAGGTCACATCGATTCCATCCATAGTACGTTTGGTAACGGCTTAATGCTGTAATATATGAATCTGGATCAAAAGGACTACTGAGGCCCTGTACTATCGAATATTAACTGAAGACTAGAGAGTTCACTCGTCAAAAGTGGCTCCGGCTCTGATCCCAATATTATACCAGGTCAAGTGTTGTCGATCGAAAATTCCGGCTGAGATTCGTCGTTGGAGCTTTGTACACCGCTTGGAAATCGATCGGCTTTCTCCAACTTGTCTTACTCGTAAAACTTGTTCTTGTTCGGTTTTTGTTTTTGATCCTACGAATTTTGGCAAATCGCTTTGGGGATATGATTTTCAACATGGAGCCAACTGTATGTTGTTTAAACTGTGCCTGTGCCATCGAATATTAACTAAAGTGCAATTTTCCGTTCATTTTGTACCTAATAAAAACAAACAATACTCCATAACTTCGACTAATTCTGTCAAATTGAAATTTCTCTTGTGAAGTAGGTTGAAGATGTCAAATTGAGGTCCCGCTTAGTAGCACTGCGCAATCAGGGCAGTGCAACAAACTAAGTACAAGACACGCTTGAAAAAATTATGCCGGCCTAATGAAGCTAGGCTTAAATAACGATCCGTGCAAATGGCCCTTAGGGGAACAGAGCCGATAGCTTCTACATGAGATAAATTCATTTTCAAATCGAGAGCACTCGAACGTCAGTGACTACAAGTTTAGTAGAAACTCCGTTTCGTTCCGTACCGCCGTTCCCAAGTTTTTATTCGACTCTTCTCACTTACAACTTACAAGACTCGAGGTAAGACACTTTGCTGGTTTTAGATCCGAAATTCTTCCAATTTCACGGCGTTACGTTTTTCAAAGCAACAGCGGAAGGTTACCGATTTCCTAGTTTTCCTCATCTCAGTGTTCAACAGCAATGTCCTCTCCTACCTTACCACATTTCCTCAACTTTGGGGTTTGTTTTTCATCAACGTGAATTCAGGAAAATCGAACACTTGCAGGGGAATACATTTCCAAAAGTGCTTTTTCACAGTCAAAAATTTCCATTCATCATTTTCGAGAGAGTTTCGAAACTCTTTCCAAAAGAGTTTCTTGGAGTTGCACCGTTTTATTTTTTTTAAAAACCCGCGTCGTTTCCGTCCGTTCACCATTTCATTCAGCAAAACAGGGCCTTAGCCCACACAGCAAGGGTTGGCATTTTGACTCACTACTCTTCTTCTGATCGCATCGTATCCCAGTAGATAGGTACCAGTCTAGTTGGAAATAAATGAAGAAATGGTGACGTTGGTAGGTTCTAACTCATACAGTTCATTTTTTATTCAAAGTTACAGTGACAGATCAAAATCGTGGGTTGACAGTTGGCAAAAAAATTTAAATGACATAAAGTGCTCGCTAATTGAAATAAAAAGATAAAATATTTGATAATTGATCTGATTTTATCGATTAAATAAGGATTTTGATCATCAATTCCAAAATTAGCATCACTCTCTATTCTCTAATGTTTTTTTCTGTCAAATCAAATACATTTTGAACATAAAACGAACAGTTCAATACATGATTATCGTAATAGAACATGTTTGCCAACCTTTAACCTACAATTTTGATCTGTCACTGTAGCTTTAAATGAAAATTGAGCTTCAGTAGCGACCATGATACTAAAACACACAAGATATGATCAGTTGCTGGACGAAATTAGAACCAAGCCGCGCATGTCGTCACTGCGAGCCAAAAGTTAGGTTGGATTTGAAACATCCATAACGTTACTTAGTTACCATTTGCTGGTAAAAATTTGAACTGGCTCACGCATGATGTCCCCGCGTGACATTGATTGTTTAGATTTGAGGTGGGTCACGTGATGACTTCTGAAGTGGGATGTGCGAGAGTTTATCTTGTTAGTTTCAGTATCATGGTTACCGAGTCACCTAGGAAACCTATGAACTTTGAGGTTCGAACACGCAATGACGTCAGCGAAACCTGCGCGAGATCATATCTTGTTTGTTTTAGTATCATGAGTAGCAATATAACCCGTAGAAGTCATCACTTTTCTATAAATCATGTTCTACTCTGGTGTGCGAGAAAAAGCAGCCCGGTAAAAGCTGTTTCATGTACAGTGGAAAGCATATGAATTTGCACACACAGTTATTTTTTGACAACCCTCGTGAAATACAGTAACTCGATAAACTACAGTGACGCCAATGCATGTCGTCGTTTCTATTGGTCGTCCGCCATATTCTGGCAGAACATTGCTCGCATTTATAAGACGAAACAGCTGTGGAACTGTTTCCGCTCCTTCTTATGAATTGAGCGGAAGTCTCATATAAGATTCAACATTCAACTGTCAGATGCCAAAGAGTGCTCCCGGCGCGTAGCGGGCATTGTTTCGTCTTATGAACGCGACCAATGTTTATTGTTGTGTTGCCATTGACAACCATTTGACAACCATTGAGAGTTTGAAATGTTATTAAGTTGCGGTTTGTGAAAAATATTTTTTACCAAGGTTTCTTTGTGATTTGACTATTTGTTCATAAGGTACGTACTTATTTATTATATTATTTTCTTATTCTTATTTTTCAAAAATTGCCACGTTCCTGAACGCGCCCAAGCGTTCGCCTTAACATGGCCTCAATGGCGTCACTGTAGTTTATCGAGTCACTGTATCGTGAAATGCATACGTGGAATAGAACGTTCAATCATAGCCCCCACTGTCTCTGATCACGTGTCGTGTTTACTTTGATGATTTTTGGTTTGAAACCATGAATAACAAAAACTATCAAACCACTGCGCTGGGATCTGTTAGAGCTGATATATATTCAGTGATCTGATATAAAAGAGACACAATTGATGTACTTTTTATTACCTTCTTACATTTTGTTTTCTACATAAATATCTTACATACTGGCCAATGATTCAATTGCCCTTCGCCCTTCGCATCACTGGATAATGGATTTGAGGAACCGTGCAGCTTGTTGTATGAAGATTATTTGAACTTAGCTGAAATAATCAATCTCGAAACCAAAAATCAGCTTTTTTGTTTACTCATGAATTGTCATTTTGACAAAAGTCAGGTATCACTATGACAAAGTCTGGTATTTTACGAGGGATGTTTAAAATATTGTGTGCGAACTCAAATGCTTTCCACTGTACCTCTTATCTAAAAATACAATCACATATTACCAAACGATGTACATTTTATGGTTATTTTCAATCTTCTCTTTCCAAATCCAAATGCCTATGAAGCCTGTTTGTTTAAAGGCTCCACAATTTTGTTCCGTTTGTCGAGTCCTACTCCAAAATGAATGCACGCGAAAAATCAGCTTTGAACAAAAATGATTTTCGAATTTTTGGTAACTGCCCTCGTATAGAACAATTTTATCTCTTTATCTGATTCCAAACATTGGATACATTTGTATATTTTTCAGTGATTGAAAAAGTTATTCCCAGAACCAAATCAAATCCAAAATATCGTCATTTTGCAAAGAATGTTTGAAGAAGAATCCTATTATTATATCAATATGTGGAAATAATTTTAAAATATCAGCAAACACTGTCAAATAATTTTGAATCGAATAAGTCACACTGCATTTTATATAAAATACCAAAGCACTGATGTATTATCCGAAAACATTATTTATTGAATTTATCCCAATTAGATCCATCCAAAAATTTTGTGGCGTGTATGCAAAATTCGTTTCATTTTATGGCTTTGTTATTTTATTATATAGAGTATAAAATTTAAAATAGCGCACTGTTTGGTCAACTATAGGCTTCAAGGCTTTGATACAAATAATCGCCTTTCGAAAATGGATTAGGTGTCCGAAAATATAGAAACTATTTATTTGATGTACTGTTGAAGTTCACTTTTTTAGTCTATTTTTATAGTCTTAGTCTTAGTTGTAGATACCTTGATATAAACAGGTGCAACTATCAGATAATAATATCAACGTTGATAACAAAATTGAAATATCTTTTTTCTATTTATAACGGACTTCAAAGATTTGGAACAATATTTTTTTCGCAACCATTCAGTTTTACAGATTGATCACAGCTGACAGCTCTTGAAAAAACTAATTTGGGCAAACTCATAAGCACGTGCATTTCCAATAAAACGTAGACAAAATATTTCGTGAGAATTCCCAAAATGCACGTAACATCTGATATACAGGGTTATTCTGAAATGACTGTACAACGCTTAAACACAAATTCCTTGGTCAAAAATAAGGCGATCCAGGCAAACTTACCTACAGTGTGACCCATGTGTTTTGGGAACACCCTGATAAAAAGTTTATTTCTTAACCGATTTGGTTCGTTTTTTTTTTGGATTGTAGAGCTCGAAAAATTGTATATTCTTGGCAAAAAGTGACCTTCGCCATTTTGACTTCAAGGCCTACTATGTTAGTTTTTAAGAGCAAAATTTCAGGAAACCATATAAGCGATTTTTTTAGAAAAAATCTGTGTGCGCCACTGGATTCAGCATCCTTTAAAACGGGTCTATACAAATTTTCAACCGAAAATATCAAGTTGAAAAAAATTAAAAATTCGCACTTTAACAATGTTTGATTCTCTCAAAACAAATAAAAATGACATAAAACTAAAAATTTGTAAATTCTACCAAACCACCATCAACAATGCATTCATCATTTCTTTTGATAGAATCAAAGATTGTTAAAGTGCGAATTTTTAATTTTTTTCAACTTGATATTTTCGGTTGAAAATTTGTATAGACCCGTTTTAAAGGATGCTGAATCCAGTGGCGCACACAGATTTTTTATAAAAAAATCGCTAATATGGTTTCCTGAAATTTTGCTCTTAAAAACTAACATAGTAGGCCTTGAAGTCAAAATGGCGAAGGTCACTTTTTGCCAAGAATATACAATTTTTCGAGCTCTACAATCCAAAAAAAAAACGAACCAAATCGGTTAAGAAATAAACTTTTTATCAGGGTGTTCCCAAAACAAATGGGTCACACTGTATATCCAAAACTGCTTCGTTGAGTCTATAGAGGGCGTTAAAAATTCAAAAAAAAATTGGTTTTTCCTGCATTTTTTAAAAACGTACCAATCGATTTTGATAATTTTTGTCTTGGACCATGAAATTACGTTTTTTGTTTCTATAGCGAACGGTTGTAATTTATCGGAGGTGTTATAAAAGTGACATCACATGTTATTTCTTCTGATTTTTTTTGGAATTGACTTTTTGATAATTCAGATGCTTTTATCTGATAGTTCAATGTGTTGGGGAGTTTTTCTCTCTCTTGGATAAGTGATTGTGCCAGAAAAAAAATATTTTCAATTTGGTACACAGATATTTTATTATTGATTTATTTTTTCCCAGCATAACTACTTATTCCAGCAAATTTTTTCAAGAGGGGAAACAACTTTCTTACAGACTGGGTTATAAGATGAAAACATCTGAATTATCATAAAGTCAATTCCATAAAAAATCAAAAGGTATAGCTGCATATGACGTCACTGATTTTTTATGGAATTGACTTTCTGATGATTCAGATGTTTTCATCTAATAACCCAGTGTGTTAGAAAGTTTTTTTGCCCTTTGAAAAAATATGCTGGGATTAGTAGTTATTCTACAAAAAAAAATCAATAGTAAAATATCTGTAAAGCTAGATGAAAAAAAATTTTTTTTGGCACAACCACTTATCTTAGCAAAATTTTTCACGAGAGAGAAAAGTCCCCGATACAATAAACTTTCAGTTAAAAATATCTGAATCATCAAAAAGTCAATGCCAAAAAAAATCAAAAGAAATAGCTACATATGACGTCACCTTCATAACACTTCCGGTTAATTTCAACTGGTCGCTATAGAAACAAAAAACGTTATTTCATGGTCCAAGACCAGGTACCAAAACTTATGAAGATCGATTTGAACGTTTTTGAAAAATGTAGAAAAAAACATTTTTTTTTTTAATTCTTTGACGCCCATTGTAGACTTAACGAAGCAATTTTGGATATAGGTAAGTTTGCCTAGATCACCTTTTTTTGGTTAAGGAATTTGTGGTTAAGCGTTGTACAGTCATTTCAGGGACATCCTGTATTTTAATCAAAATGATTTGTTTAACGGCTAAATTGCTGCTAAACACGTAACGCGAAATAAAATTTTCAAGAACAGCGTACTCACTAAATCCAGTGCTAAAATTTCATTTAATAAACTGCCTCAAGCTTTAAAGCATAGGAATACGAGCCCATTCGCTGAATTTATTCCGTTTACCTTCCGCGTTATATGTCCCAGCTACTAATAATTTTGAGTCGACTTAAAATAGATTTTAAATTTCCTGTAAAATGTGTTCGAAAGATAGATAATATTTATCCGGATCTCAACTAAGATTGAACTTAATTATTTGGGGATCTATGTTTATGATGTATCAGCTATTATTATAGAGAAGGGGCCCTCATCAGACCAAAATTCTTATTCTCAATTTAGTGAACTTGTATTCCAAAGTTCCACTTCGAAACTGAATTATTGAATGTAAATCTTACATTCAGCACCTATCACTGTTGATAGCTGTCAATTCATCGTTTTTATTTCTGTTTGTGACAACATCGGGTCTTGTTGCCCTTTCCTTCATTGATCAGGAGCATCCAAATGGTGGTGACATTTGATTGGAAAGATGATACCTATAGGTACAAAATATTCTTTTTTCTGGTTTTGGAGTCTACTGCAGATCAGTCATTTGCTCTTGCTGCTAGTTGTTATAAACAGGTTTTTTAAACTGATGATGATAATTCCACTATGACTTCCTATACAACTCGAGAGCTTTCGAATAAACTTTGCCAGTGTTCGTTTCCACATATATTTCAGAACTATTTCTCCAAATTTATTTTTTCTTTTCAAGGAATGGCACAGTGTTATTGCGGATAATCTCATGTTGCCTTATTTCATGTGATTTTCAGATTCCTCATTTACCATTTATCTACTAGAAATTATTTATGTTATCCTACATATTTCTTGGATTCTATTCTACACTCATAAACGCATTGAACTTTACTCAAATTCATCTTCTAAAACTGCTCGTGTGAAAGTCAGCAAAAAATATCCCAACTCAGGTTCTCGTTTCAATATTATTATACATTAATGGAAACTGTGATAATTGATGAACTCAGCCAACCACCAATTAACAAAATATGCACAGATAACCATATTATTTGATCCGACCAAATACATTAATTAAACGCTTCAACATAGACAAACTATTTGCGGTTGCTCAAACTCCGACAATAGCACTCGAAGTCGAAATTCTTGATTTAACCTTATTAGGGAAGTCGGCTTATTCTGAATATCCCAAAAGGCCAGGGATAATTCAATGAAGTTGACGCTGCTATCTGTTCTAGTCTAGTCGATTTTGGATCTTAGTCGCTCGCCCCTCACTTAGCGTTGTTTTCAAATTTATCAAGTCAATTCGATTCAACTCAATTTTAAAGGGAGAATTGCGAAGGGATAAATGGATGTTTGAATAAGTCGGTAGAGAGTTTGTCTTTGTTTTGAATATACAAGTGAAATATTAACATTTTTTAAAAAGGAACTAATAGGTTCTGCCTGATTATTGTGATCATGCAAATATCATTATTATTCGGGTTAATTGTTTGGAACGTGGGGGTTTCGAGAATCCCATCACCTCAGTCAACTTATTATGTCCAAATAATGTCCAGCGCCATGAACGTGAGTGACAGTCACTTGGCAATATATTTAGAATGAACCTTTACAGGGTGCCACAAATTCGATTGCATGCGTGGGGATCTCAGTATTATGAGAGATACAGGGTCGGTTAAATGGATGCAAAGAAAATACCATTTTGACTAGGACTTCCGAAGATATTCGAAAAAAACCGAAATCTCGCAAAAACGTTTTTATTATTTTCTGCGTTTGTTTGAAAAGACATTCAAAATGAATTACACTTTGTCATTGCTACTTTTCCTCCTCTACAAGATGGTTGTATCAAATTGAAAATCTGTCGTTTCGTCTTTGAGCTGCCATCATCAACTTTATTTTTTTAAATACGGACCTGGACTCTTTATTTTTTTTAGTTGTCTTTCGACTTTCTTGTAGCATTGAGATGATTAGATGAGGGTGTAGAGTAATGGGTTGCAATTAATTTCCCAATATCTTCTCAAATAAACTCAGGAAATAATAAAGTTTTTAAGACATTTTGTTTTTTTTTTCGAATATCTTCGGAAGTAGTGGGAATTTTTTAAATATCAAATGACATTTTTTTAAAGATAAAAATGCGCAGCTTTGCTTCCATTCAATCGACTCTGTATCTCTTATAATGACTAAGATCCCCATGCATGCACTCGAAACTGTGGCACCCTGTATAGCCGTTGGCATAGAAAGAAGAGAGTCTTTATTTTATCAATACATCGCTAGGAAATGGCTTTTTTGGCATCATATTTCAAAGAACAGCATCAAATGCTACTAGGTATCTCTCAAAATTTAAAAAAAAAAATAGTGAAAAAAGAAGTTTCTAAAATAAATCGATCAATAAGCGTCATACTTAGTAGACAAACGTACGACGTGTAGGAACATGGAGAAGAACCTCGTAGCTTACCCCATTGCTGGGGACGCGATGTTTGATGAGTGAAAACTTTCCGCTGAACTCGTTCGATCCTTGATTTGTGTATATTATAATGGGGAGGGGAGACCAGATGGTGGAAAAGTTTTCCAGCAAGGATCTTACTAGGGAATTATACAAACACTCAATTGCTTTGGTGTCATGAATGTGCATAGTGTTTCTTCTCACAAATTCCAAAATTCTTTATGCCTCAAGTGTAATAGTGTCAATGTGTGAATTGAAGGTCAATGCTGCATAAAACTCACACTTAGGTCACTGATGGATGTTACGCAGTGCAGCTCATTATTGCCGATGAAGAATCTATTTCTGGAGAACCTCATCAGCTTACATTTTGAAATATTCAGACGTAGGTGGTTTCTGTTAATTTATCACACAAGATTATCAAAATCTTTCTGAGGTAAGTCCTCAATAGTAACCCTGGAAAAGAATTTGAGGTCGTCTGTGTAAAGCAAACATTCAGAGTCCTCAAAACAGGATTCTTTATCGTTGATGAACAGTATAAAAAGAACTGGGCCAATATGGGAGCCCTGCTCGCAGACTCTGATGAATAGAAAAGTGAAAGTAGAATCGCTACGTTTCGATTCTACTTAAAACTGATAGAATCGTTTTTTGGTACTCTCATCAAATACCTTCAGAAGTAGAAACGAAGTTCGACCATTTCCGGAAATACTTGGGGATTTTTGTGTTGTAACACTCTCACTCCGCTTATACAGTTCGACCAAGTAGGTTTAATCGCTTCGTTTCTATTTTACAGGGTTATGAAGGAAAAAAGGATTACGGTAGAAAACTCCATGAGAGTGCCAATTTTTGATCGAGACGTCAATTTTTCATGCGATAATACTATTCTACTCATCAGAGTCCCACTGCTGGAGTATATCAGAGATAACGCGCACCTCCTGAGAATGAAGGCCACCCATTTTGACCCGCTGACGACGATTAGAAAGGTAAGAACGAATCCACTCCAGGTATTCACAACCAATCCATATCAGCTCCAACTCTCTCAAAAGTAGTGTACTTATGGCATACGTTGTCAAGTTGACAGATCAGTATAGATGACATCCACCTGACTGCCGTCTTCCATATCGGTAACTAGGAAATTATGGTATACGCCTAGATTTGTAAATGTAGATCGACCCCTGAAAAATTAATGTTGTTGTCTGACGATATATCTACTATAGGACAAGAATTCGTCAGTGACGATGTATTTAAAAATCTTTGGCACCGCAGAGATGATTGAGATACCGCGGTAGCTAGCGATAACTGGATCTCTCCAAAATAACTTCTGGAGAGAGTGATTTGAGATATTGTATTGACCTCTAATATAATATTTTATGAATTGTCGTTATACCTATTTGAAAAATAGCTTTGCACATCAGGTACCTATTTAGTTGTACCTTTGGAATATTATATTATCAGTGTTTTAAAAAGTGGAAAACATCATCACAAATGAATGGAAACAGATGAAATTGTTGCTATACTATTATAATTTCAATTCTGTATTCTTCGTACATTTTAAAAATCATGTATTGGACAAATGACCTTTGTTGGCGTCTCTTCGGGTACAGATACAGGTTCCTTCGATGTATCTTCAGTTTGAACAGCCTCCACTGTCTTGGCCTTCTCATTCTCATCTTTGGCGTTATCGTCTGTAGTCTTTGATAGTGGATTATCATCGGCCTTTCTTTTCTTTTTGAGATTTGCTGAACCTGCAGCGCGCCTTTTACATTCAGCCATGAAAGCTGGCTTATCAGTTGTTCCATTCAGCTTGTTGGCAATCACACGTGTAATTTTCTTTGGAAGCTGCCAAGTACCTAAAATATTAGTTATGTATGAATTCATTTTCTTTTTCCTTCTACACTTGATATTTACCAATATAATCACCAAATGGATTACACACAGGTCTTGGCACTCCTGGAATCAAATGTCCGCGAAGGTTGGCAATAATTTGAGTTTTTCCATGCCTTCTGCGGGGGTTTGGACAATAATATTTTGGGCATTCCCAGTTTCTCAAGTATGTTGGCCTGTAAGGCATATCGAATTGATATGAATAATACTGCTTGGACATTTTGCAGCTAGGAATATACAAGAATAATCGATAAAAAAAATTAAAAAATGTTGATAATAATTTTTGACGTTGATTTGATTTGACAATTTAACATAAATCAGAAATGGTTCACAAATTCCAAGCCATGAAATTGTCCCGCAAACTAGGAAAACATCAGCCTAGTTTTACCATAAACAATCTCATATTGAATCCAGACGGGCATAATAGGCCAAATCCATTTATATGCAAATGTACGACAAAGATAAACAAAGCGTACAACCAGAAATCGCTCTAATCATCTCCGTTCAATATAAATTCCTGAATTGAGTTGTTAACTTCAGGAAAGGACCCCAAAACGCTATCGGATCCTTTCTGGATCCGGGAACTTGTTGAAATACTCGCTTTACCCGTTGAAGTCGATATCTGCGTAGATTAAATAGTTGTGACTTATGACTTTGGCCGACAACTTTTGACTATAAATTTTGTGAGAGGGGTATCGATACGGATATTCTATTTCGACCGTTTCAATACAAGCTCTGATAATATTTCAGGCTAATGCATTATTTTGATTTATCACTAGCACAAATCGTTCAATAGATCATCGTTTTCTGAAACTGATGAAGGGATTTTTCGTAAACTTTGACTCACAATCTTGGTATCAGAAGAAATCCGTCAATCAGAAGAATTTAAAGATTTTTAGAAAGCTCTGCTAGCCTTTTAACAAAAATAAAATATGCATTCTCAAATACATACCAAAGAACGTTGTTTTCAATTATTGTCAAAGTGAGAAAGGTTATTCTCAAAAATATATTACTCTACCTTCAGAACAACATTGAGTTTTCGGACCAAAATTAAATACTTTTCTGCTCGATTAAAACGATGCAAGACTGGTGAGTCAAATAATATTATTATGCTTTCAGGTAGCTCGGAGTGCATAACACTCTAAAAACCACACTATACAGCATGAGTTTCGATAAGCATATTTTTTCTGTATAGGCGATATTACGGTGCCAATCACCCAGCATGACAAATTCATAATACCCACGGCTCGTTGCCTTGATGATGTGGCTCATTAAGGTCCGAATTTCCTCGTCCTATTATGTGTTTAGCTCTCTGTTAGCACTGCTTTTGTTTTGAACAAAAAGGATGTTCTTCAAAAATAGCCATGGCGTGACGCACCCCATACATTAATTAACGACTAGAATGGTTTAGGATTGTTTTGAGTAACATATTCAGCTAATTCGCTATGAACATGGCAATATAGAAGCTCTTCGAAGTGATGATGATGAGTTGCATGATAAGGCTGATTTTGCATATCTTGAGCGATAAGTTTCCAACTTTTGTGGTCTGGTTAGTCAAGATCTATTAATTCTTTAAAAAATATTTTTGAAGGCAAGGATTCCAGATATTATACGGGATGTCCCGAAATTAGACGTCAATATTTCAACCACGTATTCCACACCCCAACACTTGATATAAACTAGTATCCACAGACTCTTCGTTTTCAAGATACAGGGTGTTAAAGGTAAAGACCTGATGACGGTTTTTCGTGAATTTTTCCGAAACCTGTGAAGATAATTGGGTAAAATTTTGTACAGTTTCCAAACTTTCTACGCTCTACCTGATGAACGGAAACTTAGTACTGTATTACCTTCATGGCTAGGGAATACAGGAACGGGCTTGGGAAAAAAGTGCCCTAAATTTTTTGTTTGTTGAATCTTAGTAGTTTTGCCTGCACAATTACAAAATCTAGAGTTTTTTACATAATAAGGTACTCTTCTCCTACCTCGCTGGAACGCACCATTTTCGAGAAAAATGCATTTGAAAATCTTATTACAAACAAAATTGCATATACCAAAACTCTCAGCAAAAGCACGAGTTTATAGTGATAGCTTAGCCAGATTATGCACACGACATTTTTCACTTAAATCAGTATGTTAAATGATTTTCGAATGCGTTTTTCTTGAGAATGGTGCATCTCAGCGAGTAACAACAGGTGTACCTCTTTTTCTACCTTTAACACCCTGTATCTTGAAAACGAAGAGTTTGTGGATACTAGTTCATATAAAGTTCTATTTCTATTTTGGGTCGTGGGGCGTAGAAAACGTGGTTAAAATATTGACGTCTAATTTCGGGACACCCTGTATACAGGGCTTTTCACTCAAAACTCCGCACGTCAATATCTCGGAAACAAAAAGGAATATCTGATTTCTGTAAAAAGTAGTCAATGTATGCAATCGATTAATATTTTCGATGCGTCGCGACGCTTCACTCTTGGTGGGGGTCGAATTTTTTTAACTGTGAAAAATAACTACTCGACCCCATACATTGACTACTTTTTACAGAAATCAAATATTCCTATTCGTTTCCGAGATATTGACGTGCGGAGTTTTAAGTGAAAAACCCTGTATATCTCTGATACCATTTTTTACCATGTAGGTATGGAATGGTTCTTTCTTCAGTTTTGTATAAAAATAAAGCTCAGTTTAATTATAAGATCCGTAATACCTTACCATTCAAAAAATGAGGTTTTGTTCTACGGCAATCGAAAATCAGTCAACTGCGTAGTGATGCAGTGAAGTTGTCTTTAAAACGATGCCTGCATTCGTGAAAATATCATGATAATATCTTTATCAGTCAACAGATATAATACTAACCTGATAAATTGATACTGAAATGAAACATAATAGTTTATCATAACATACTCCATTCAGCAACAAAAAATCTGTACACGACACAATGGCAGAATGTCGACAACGCTCAGATCACTCGGGCGTCATCTCCAGGGATTTGTCGTCATTTCTCAGGGATTTTAAAAAGTGAAATAAAGGTGTTCGTCTCGGAGAATATCAAGGATTTCTGAAGTTTCTGTCTCACGGTTATAAACTAGGCAAAAAGTAATTCGCCGAGTTCGTTTATTTCCGTTTTTGTCAGCTTAAGCTGTTTTTGCGAACAAAATTTTACATTTTTTTGCAATGGGGATGACTTTGTTGGTCAGATCCAGTTTAATCTATAGACTGATAATAAGACAAGTCTAGAAACAAGACAACAAAATGTCGCCAAAACATTCTTCCTCTCATGATTTTGTTTTATTCGACGCCGCACCGTTGCCACGAGCCTCAATGTTTCCATCTGATATACTCTCCGAGATAACTGTTCTAAACATGAGAAAAAAAGTGACGTGCAATTTTTTTCTCGAAAAAAAACATTCTTCCTGTACACACAGAAAAATCTGTCGTTTTTTCAGAGACAAACTCATCAATTCTATGAGATTCTACATTCAGTATTCCTGCAATCACAGCGAGGTTTCATCCAATTGAAAGTTTATATCTGGTAATCAATTATATGGTATTATCAATACAACTACAAGATGTCATCGGATTTTAATGAACGATTCAATCACAGCCTTTTATTGAATCAAACCTATGTTTTGTGATTTTTTCTAAGATACTTCTTTTTCCTTAGTTGAAGGAAAAACATACTTTTTTACAGGGTCACAATTATTTTTGTTTTTACTTTTAAAAATATATTTTTGATAAGGTATACAATAATTATAGCGAATACAAAAATCTTAGTTCTGATTTGTAAAATATTTCTTCAACATAGCACTTCTAACTTTTTTGCATTTTTGAACGCAACCTGAGAATTCAACTAAAGATATTGGTGGAAGCTGGCAACAAGGAAACGCAGATTCTATTGAAACATCATAATATTTTATTTTCATAGAAATAAAATCAAATTAATATAAATTATCAGATAAAGACTAACGGAGATTGAAGAACACATACATAGCTTCTTTGTAGCTTGTAGCGTACCTAGAGATAGAAGCCGCTTTGGCTCTGGTAAACTTGACGACCCTCAGAATTTCACAGATTTTCTTAACTTTATACAAAGCTTACATCAAATAGAGGCGAAAGGAACATAAAAATCAGCGGATCATTCAGTTTTTTGCCTTGAATACCAAAATAAACCTAAAACATGTTGAACTGTTTCCGGCAATTTATAAACAAAAAATGCCCTATCCCCTGATAATTTTACATGATTACACTTGAAACACAGACAAACAGACCCAATAAGGTACCTTGGTTAACCACAACCAGTAATTTTTGTGAAATATTTTAGGCTAGCAAAATAAATCGGTCTAAACACGAGCACATTGCTTTCATTTGTCTTGGATTGATAATGACAATTTCACAATGAGATGACAGTAGCTATTGTGCGTAAAAGTAGCGCTGAGCAACGTTGCCAATTAGTTTGGGTTAGGTATTACTACGGAACACGACATGATGAAAACTAGTGTTGTACTAGTTCTTGTATGCAGTCTAGGGATAATTATTATTATACTGACTTGTTGGTTTGTTCTTGTGATACGCAAAAATTTGATTCAAAGTGACATCATCACTGTATAGTACAGTACAACTAAATTTTTGGGTGGAACAAATTTTTATAAAGCTGGGACTACCTGGAATAGGTGTTACTTCACTTCCTTTTTAACAGACTAAAAGTCCCCGGATGTACCTTGGACCAAAAGCCCTCTAAAAATGTCCGTCATCTTGAAAATTGGTACTTTTCAACAAAATCTTGTTATACCTCCCTTACTATCACTGATATCAAAAAATATCAAGAAAGCAAAATTGAAAAGCATAAACAAACACATAATATAAGGCTATTATTATCATTTTTTTCATCATGGATCATATGACAGGTGTTTGAGAAAATTAAAAGATTTACAAATAATTCTAAAAATTGCTACGGTGACTGGTGTACCGTGATGTCACAAAGCGATGACATAATATATCAATAAAAACAAAACAAAATACACAAATGGGAATGTATTGAGATAATATTTTAACTGACACATCACAGAATCTGGCAATAACTAAATAAATTGACTTCCAACAAGCTCCAATTTCCATCCAAAACAAAGCTGGGTCTCATTCAGTTTTCATCAAGTTCGCCCAGCTTGAATCTCGAGTGGTACATGATTTACCATTGCAGTTGGCACACAGACTGGAGCACGGTATGTTTGACTTTTTGCAGCTGCAGAGTTTACTACATCCTGCTTTGAATGATCAAAATATCATTTCCAACACAAACTTGGGAGCTATCGGTCTCGATGACATCAAAGGACATAGAAGATTATTTTTTCCTGTCCAGCCCCATTCCAAGGCATTTGGTCGATTTTCCATCCAGTTCTGAATTTGAAAATATACCCTCAAATGATGGTTTTTTGAAGCTGAAGTTGTCCTAAGGGCTTGTCGAGCTGTTATTATTCTGTATTTATAGTATCTCAATTCGTCAAGATTTTTGGCCAGTTTGTGTCTTCCGTATAGAGCCATCAGAAACTGATCCCCAGATTTGATCACATCATTTTCATCCGACTTTGGATTAAGGAAAACCGACACAACATTCTGCATCTTGTAATCTTTCTCTAGAAGTTTATACGCAGCAATTTTTACTTTCTTGATCAAGCAGGAAGTTGTCTTAGTACCGGAAATTGCATGAGCAAAAAGAATGCATTCTTTCGGTATGCCCAACTTCCCCCGAGTTTTCAAAATATCTGTGACATGACTTGGTTTTCCAGATCTTGCTGGGCGAAGCATAGATATTTTTTCGTTTTGCACGTGGTACAACATTAGGAAAACCAGATCGATATCATCTCCAACAATTACCACGTTTAAACCGGTCTTGTCAACTAAAATTGCTGTGACCACCAAAACAGTATCTGCATCATCTGTAGCTTAAACCATGTTAATCCCATCACCCTCAAGTTTCTTCGACAGTTCCTCGATGAGTCTACTCTTGTTTTTTACGTTCGCAAAAAAATTTTCCTGGTTGATAGTTGTTGCAGAGTTTTTATTAAACGTAATCTCAATACTTGAAACTTTTCCTACTCTACGCATTTGCTTTTGTAATTTTGTGGAACTTTCCTAATTATAGCCATCAAATACTACAGTTGAATCAGAGCCATAATGATAAACGATGTAGTTTTTATATTGGTTCAGAATTTCTCAATATGTTGCCAGAAATTGCCACACTACCTTATGAAGTAAATGCTGTCCGTCAATCACAAAGACTGATTCTTGTGGTATAATATCTGTTAAGGGGCATTTTTTATCCAAATATGCAAATAGAGCTGCCTTATTCGTTTTCCGCAACATCCCATTGTCTATGAGAGACAGAAGAAAAGGTGTCAGTTCAAATTTGAAGCATTCCTTCGAAGTTTCTCCAGTCTTATAAGTGCATAAAATCCCGTTGAAAAGCTGTGTTGGGTTCACTGGAGCCTCTTGATTATTAACCTTCAAAGTTTTGAACATAAACGACAAGGGTTTTACTTTATCGTTTCTTTTCAATCGGAGGTCTTGAAAATTTGGGCCAATGCACTTCGATAAAAGATTTTCTCCCACCTCTCTTGATGAATCACAGTTAATATCAACTGACGATACTGCCGAAGAGGAAATGGATAGCAGTGAGTTTATTTGGTCATCAAACGGGTTGTGGCATTCCAACCAACCGAGCAATCGCTGGAGATCGTTGTAGTCCCGATTTCCTCTAGAGTCACGTAGTTCAACATGCTGTTCTGAATAGCAAGGCCTTAATTTTGAAAACGTCTCTAACGATTCGCAAACTTTCGTTGATTCTGGCATTGATAATACCCATTTTCCCAAGACGGCTTTAGTTGAGCCTCTGCCGCGTGTCAAGCCCCCTTCTGATTTCATTGCTCGCATAAGTACTTGTTTAATGGTGATAACAGTCCATAAACCTTGCCAAAACTTGTCTTGGTGAAGCCTGATTGTGAATGAAGCAGAAAATTTGTTATAAACCTCTTTGCTCGTGGAACTTTCCAGTTGCTTCATCTGTTGTAAGTATAAATGGGCTGATTTGGCATAGGACAAGTGACCGCTTGAATGAAAGTAGGGCAGCATTTTTTTTAAAACAATACAAATGTTGCTTGAAATCTCCGACTCGTTCTGCATAAATAAACATCTTCACCAAATCCATCTGTTCCCAATATTCGCACCAAAGCTTACCTGTTCTGCTCTGCTCACGTGCTTTTTTGATTGTGCTTTCCAACTGATTTACAATAGACTCAGTAGCATTGACTATCAGTGAACCAAGTACTTCCAAATGATCAAAATTCTTGACAACTGTGTCATCAGGGATCTCGAAGGATTTCAACAAAACCAAAGAAAGATCTAATTGTGATAAAATATGCGCTCTAACAGAACGCGCATATGAATGATCAGTAAGCATAGCTGCTATGCTATTTTTGGCATAAATGTTACTCCACAATTCTTCAAGACCACTGCCCGACATGAAGTATCCAATGGCACCTAAGAAGGACATGAGGAGATGAAACCCTCCTAATCTCACAACAACATTTTTCAATAAACTGCCCGGTGGTGAGGCTGCAACTATCTCTGATGCTTTCGCAAAAAGTGTCTCGTAACAAAACATCTCTTTTGGCCACACCTTCTGGTTGAATCAGCTGCAAAATGGAGCGCAGTATGGATTGTGGTTAAATTACTGGGATTCAAATTAATAAATGGCACTGGTGTAACTGAGGTTGTTTGAAAATGACTAGTTACAGTTTTGGCCATAAACACATTCCAAAAAAGTTTTTTGTTCAAGTCTAGGATGAACCTGGAGAGCCAAAGACAGTCTCTGCCTTTGAATTCCTTCAAAGAACTTTCTGAAATTATATTTTGTGGTTCCTCAATACAGGTTTTGTTTGTTGTATGTTTTCTATAATGTTTAAGTGGAATAGCACCATATTTTCCAATTTCTCCTGCTCTCGGAATATTACTAATTCTCCTTATTTTTTCTGGCACTACGTAAGCTTCTTTTGGTGTCACACAAACAATTTCTTCCATGGAATGAAATGTCCCATATCCATCAAGAGTTTTTATATTGTGATCTGCGTTGTCAACACGAATTGTTGGAACGCTTCATCCTTTTTGTAAGTTTTCACCATTTTCAAAAAATTGAAAATATTATATTTCCAATGTGATAAAGTCTGGAAATACATGCATTCCAAGTAGTTTTTTATACCCTTCAATTTTGCTCTTCTGAATTTTTTTGATATCTGTAATAGTTTTGGAGATATAACAAGATTTTGTTGAAAAGTACCAATTTTCAAGATGGCGGATATTTTTTGAGGCTTTTTGGTCCAATGTACATCCGGGGACTTTTACTATGTTACAAAGGAGGTATAGTATATATACATATAATTATTCAGTAAAAATGAAGCTTCCCAATCCCAATAAACACACGAACGTAAATTGAACGTTTTAAAAAGAAGTGATACCATTAGAAAAATGGGTTGATATAATACGTACATTCAACTTGAAAATGTCGCGGGTTTTAACGTTCTGCATATCAAAATTGTCAACGTTTGATTGTCGTGAAAACAAAACCAAAATTCAACGTTTTTTATTCAACGTTCTTCATAACCAAATTGTCAACGTTTGATTCTGTTATTTGCTACGCTGATTTAAAACGTTAGTTATAAACTATTCGTCAATCATCACTTTTCATTTATTGCCATAGTTCTTCGTCGTCATTGCGGTTGGTGAATAAATATTCGAATATGCGACCCGTCACATGACATCCTCACATCCATCCAAGCCGTCTTCTGATCTATAATATGTAGAAAATTAAATATTGATAGCAAATTGGAAACATTTCAAAACGTGTTCGCTCACCAGCAATTGATTAACATAAGGATCCTTTCCCAATCTTGAATTCACATTAATGGTATATCATGATTCGATACAGTAAACAGAACTGTACCATCACCATGGTGGAATATGTATTCCTAGAGTCTATCTGAGAAAAAATAAACTCCACTCTTGAACAATCAATATGTCGTCTCTCACTGATGGAAGCTATCATACGACTGGTTGGCCGGATAGTGAAAATGGTCTTGAGCGTGGTTTCACGTTCCACAAACATTTGAATGAACGTTTTAAAATGTTTGTGGCAAATTACTTTACTCAAACGATGAAACGTTTATTGAACATATAATTCAACGGAAGGAGCACCAAGTTTCTCATTGATGGTAGTTGTACGTTGAAACAACGTTTCAGAAAGTTGTTAGATGTATGAGTTTTTTCAACGTCATCGCAACGTGGAAAACCACATCTTTATGTTTCATTATCTCGAAATAACGTTATCAAAACGTTGTCTATGACCGTTGTTTCTTCAACCATAATGTATTGGTTCATTTTTTGACGTATAACCAATTTTCAACCAATGATACGTAAAATAAACGTTATAAAAACGTACGTGTGTTTATTGGGTTGGCATCAGTGCAAGTGAAGGGTCAGGTTATAGAGCATCCTCCACTACTGCGTTCCGTGAACGCTTGATTTCATCAAACTTTTAATAGTTTTTTTTTTCTTAAAAAAGTGCTTCATCCGCAATTTTTTTTCAACTGTTCTATACCAAAAGAGCTTTCTACTAAAAAAAAAATTGCGAAATTCTGTGGGTCGTCAACTCAACCAGACCCGCTGCTTTTAAAATTTAACTCAAATTATCATAGTATCACTGAACAAGTTCGTAAACATGTGACAGGAATAAAAAGTTTCGGGATCATCCTCCATTGCAAAGCTTCGGGTAAAGATAATTCTTTGATGAGTTCATTGAAAAGATCTTGAATATCTTCTGATGTGGAAAAATTGGCGGATCGATTGGCCGGTTCCTTAAGGGTGGCGGATCACCCTCAACATGTCGTGAGACCGATGAACTTTTTATGATTTAGTTAAGGCTGAAATTTTGACCAGCTGTTCTTTGATAGCCCACAATCAGAAAAATTGGTGGATCGATTGTCCGGTTCCTTAAGGGTGGCGGATCAACCCCAACATGTCACGGAAATATTGAAATTTTCATAATATGATTCGGTCAAGGCTGCATTTTTTACCAGTTGTTCTTTGGTAACCTACAATCATCCAGAAAAATTGGCGGATCGATTGTCCAGTCCCCCAACATGTCACGAAAACATTGAACTTTTCATAAAATGATTCAGTTGAGGCTGAATTTTTCGACAGTTTTTCTTTGGTAGCCCACAATCATCCAGAAAAATTGGCGGATTGATTGACCAGTTCCTTAAGGGTGGCGGATCAACCCCAACATGCCACGGACATATTGAACTTTTCATAAAATGATTCAGTCAAGGCTGAATTTTTAACCAGTTGTTCTTTGGTAACCTACAATCATCCGTAAAAATTGGCGGATCGATTGGCCAGTTCCTCAAGGGTGGCGGATCAACTCCAACATGTCACGAAAACATTGAACTTTCCATTATATGATTCAGTTGAGACTGAATTTTTTACCAATTGTTCTTTGGTAGCCCACAATCATCCAGAAAAATTGGCAGATCGATTGGTCATTTCCTTAAGGGTCAACCCCAACATGTCACGGAAATATTGAACTTCTCATAATATGATTTAGTCCAGGCTGAATTTTACACCAGTTGTTCTTTGGAAGCCAACAATCATCCAGAAAAATTCGCGCCGATTTCTTAAGGGTGGCGGATCAACCTCAACATGTCGTGGGACCAATGAACATTTAATAATATGATCCAGTTAAGGCTGAATTTTTTAACGGTTGTTCTTTGGTAACCTACAATCATCCAGAAAAAATGGCGGAACGATTGGCTAGTTCCTTAAGGGTGGCGGATCATCCTCAACATGTTACGGAAACATTGAACTTTCATATTATGGGTCCTGGTTAACGAGCCGGGCCTGAGCGAGGTGAAGGCCGCGGAAACGTGCGCTGAATCCAAACCCCCCGGAGCGCTAACTGGGGTAGGGACTCTGATGAACTTGGTGGAAACGCTTGAGAACGTCGGTGTCTCGATGGTCCCAGACCTGAGCACCAGAATTCGAGTTCAAACCTTGACCTCGTCGATTCTGTTGGAACGTCATGCGACGTACGGAAGCTACTACTATAGCCTCTGACATTCAAGTGAACTATTTGCCTCCACGAGGTCAACCCAGTAACGTTTGCTACATACTAAACGGCTGAAAAATAGTTTGCGGGGTTATGTTTTCTCACTTTCTAGGACTAACCTTTAAAACTTTCGTAAGATGCCCAATCCCAGATTCGCTCTGGGTAACAGATTCGAACAAAAGTAACTCACAGAAAGTAGTGTACGCCACATACACGTCCGGTACTCGTCTAAGTGGAAAGTGATACGCTGTAATGGTAGTCACGGACCGATAACGAGGAGATAAGCTTGCTTATCGCTAGTGGGTTAGAAGTTTGGTAGTTCAGCTCTAACCCTTAAAATTCGGCAGATATACCCTATCCCGGTCTCCGGGCAATGGATTTGACGCTGAGTATTGAACTCTATGCTACAAGTGTCAGTAATGATGCGAACTTATAACCAGTCGAGTTTACAACTGGTACTGCGGGATAAGGGAGCCCCGTCAGGCGTGCTACTGACGCCTTTATGAAATAGGGTTGGATTCGCAGGGGTAGTGGTTTTGCATACTTAGATGGACCCCTGGGCAGTAGTGGAATCCGCGAATACGTTTTTGCATACATGCCCTTGTAAGGGAGCGGGTACGCTGGTCGTCGTTTGAAGTGTCGGGATCCGCGCAAGGAAACACTAGTATCCGAGACAAACTACCGTATTGTCGACCGTTGTCCTAGGTGCAGTCGTCAGAGGTGTCGGGACCATTGCGCATGAGTCCTAGTATCCGAGACTAGTACATAATGGGAACTTCGGCTCCCGTCCTATAGGGGATAATCTGTAGTGAATAAGTGTTATGGTACACACCTTAAGGAACCGGCCAATCGAGCCGCCAATTTTTCTGGATGATTGTGGACTACCAAAGAACAACTGGTGAAAAATTCAGCCTAAACAAGATGATATAAAGATGCAATTTTCTTTACATGTTGGGGGCGTTCCGCCACTACCTTGGAACCGCGATCAGGGCAAACCCTCTCGAATGACACTAGATCAGGGTCCGTACAACATTCTCTCAAAAAATAGGCCTTGACTAAATCATCACTGGAAAATGTCACAGGCTCTTGGACTATATCTCAGATGAGAATCAATCAGTGCGAATTAAGTGTTTTAGCTATGAAGAAGTTCAATTTTTCAAAGATAATCCTCAAGGTTTAACAATTTGATGACATCTTACTGCACAACGCTGATACGTGATTCTCGAATCTTATAGAACCGTCAATGGACAAGCCCAGAAATGTATTAAGTCCTGCTCGCAGACTCTGATGAAAAGAAAAGTAAAAGTAGAATCGCTACGTTTTGATTCTACTCGAAACGGATAGAGTCGCTTTTTGGTAGTCTCATCAAATGCCTTCAGAAGTAGAAACGAAGTTCGACCATTTCCGGAAATACTTGGGGAATTTTTTGTTGTTACACTCTCACCCCGCTTATACATTTCGATCGAGACGTCACTTTTCCATGCGAGAATACTCTTCTACTCATCAGAGTCCCACTGCTGGTGCGGAAATGATCACAGACTCAAGACAAACCTCGCTCAAAGCTCATCTCAACTCCAAAACACAAGTCTTCAGAGCATTGAAGGATAACAAATTGTCATCACACTATCACCTCATTTTCAACAAGTCCATCTCCACAATGGCTTTTAACTCAACTACTTATGTCAAGATCATGCCGAAGACTAGTGTTGTCACCCCTACAATCAATGTAAACGATTTTTTTGCAGATTTTGCATTGCAATAAAGCCGATGTCCTTTGTCGACAGAACAACGGTTGCCGGGTCATTGTAACAAAATATTGACTGGACCTGCCACAATTTGTAAAGTTACAAATTTTCGAATATGCTGTTTAACTTTCACAACGGAACGAACTGTATGCCTATACATCACTTTATCAATAAACTGGGTCAAGTCATTACCGGTGTCAGTGTTGAACAAATACGCCCATCAATCCCTTAGTTCACTGTCCCATTAAGTGAGTTCGAGAAATCCCTGCGTCACTCTAACAGACAACGCTGCGAACCAAAATTTCTGGCATTCAATATCCGGGCTATACATTTTTCGGGATAAACCAATACCTCCTAGAAAATAGGAGTTGTTGGATAAACACACTATGATTTGTATGGTATGAAAAAGGAGCACCTAGCTGAACGTGGAAAAATTGCTTTCAGCGTTTTTCGCTCGTTCTAACTCGATCAGTGCTTGTTGATTATTTGAGGCTAGCTTTCGCTACAAAAATATTCAAAGAACTCCACTGTTGTTGGATTAATGAATGCTGTTGTTTTTTTTTGTGGACACGATATTGTAAAGTAGTTAAGAAATGTTTCCTCAGAATGCTTGTTAAAATTGATGCCTCGTTTATTATTAGCTTGGAGAGGTTTCATTCGAGTAAACATGGTTTTGTGTTGGTTAATGACATCAACTTAATCTGACATAGTTTGAGTACAAGCGTGACAGGAAAATTGAAGACATTACCGTGTTGAGTTAAACTTTTCGGCGCGGCGATATAGCGATGATACAATTATTATTATTGCCAATAAATTCTGTTTGAAGTTAGGAATGAAGTTTGTTCTGTGTTCGCGGGTCGGATACGAACCAGTTTCGAACATTCAGAACTGAGTCGCATGCGCAGTTCATCAAATAATATCGGTATATTTCGTGAACTTCACTAGCGTATTGATTATGTATAAGTAATTTTTTTTACTTTCTTCCCCTGACAAAAAAGGAAGAATCCTCATCAAATTTCAAGACGAAAAAAACAAAATAAAAATTTTTCGAATGTTGCTTAGTTTTGAAAATAGGGGGTATTGAAAGAATCAAATCCATGCATTTTTTTCCAAATTTCACTGGAAAATAATTTGCCACTTGATAATAGTAAAAGGTGAACGCATCAAATTTTATTTTTTCAACAACCTGTATTTTGCAAAGCAACATTCGAATACATTTCATTCTACTTTTTTGTCTCAAAATGTGTTGAGGATTCTCTTTCTTTTGTTACAGAGATAAGGAAACACCCTGTATATAAAGTGGCATTCTCCACATAAAATCGAGAGTTGTCTCACAAATATTGCATACAATTCGGAGTATATTGTGTGTATATGGGATTATGGAAAAGTGACACACCGCAGGTGGGACTTGGACCCACGGTGGCCCAGTTGGGAGAGCGTCAGACTAGAGATATGAAGGTCGTGGGTTCAAGTCCCACCTGGGATGTCATTTCCATATGCACACACTTGTCTTTCAGACAAGAATCTACTTTCATCACATAAAATATTATCTTCTACCAACATTTATCCAATATCGCAAAATACAAAATCATGAGATATATTTCTCAACAGAAACACCACGTCCAATAGTACTAGTACTAGTAACTTATAAGTGGGACAACGAATTGGATTTTTTTTCAAGGACTAGTTGAATCGATCGAAATAAAAAAAAGGATCACAAAACACACTCATCAAAAAAACATCAATTCCAGATTTTTCAAGCTTTCTTTGGATTTGTTCTATCATCATCTACGCCAGTACTCTTTGATCTGCGCTTTTTGATGAATGTTTCACATTCCAATGTTTTGAGTTCACAGTATGCCATTTATATTACCTACGCTGCCTATGTTTATTCTGGATCAGTTCTTCTCCTATGAAAAGTTGCCTTTGAGTTATGCCAAGTCAAGTCCCCAAATTGCATTACTCTTGACTTCTTCTCAATAATTTTTTTTCCAAAAAGAAGTTGTCAATATAATATGAAAGCGATTTTCTTGCAGCTTGAAAACCAAATAGTTCTTGACACCTCAAGCAAATTCTGAATTTTATGTCTTTGAAATGTATAACACTCATCAGAAATAGTCCACTTTTCATACAGGGTGTTTCCTAAAGATTGGTAAAAAATTCGTTGTGTGATTCCTGGGGTATTTTCATGAAAAAAAGTTCCTATAAACATTTGCCGAAAAATGCTTCCTAAGGGAGCTACGCCCCTTTAAATAGGGCACCCCGAAGACGGTTTTTCCTCAATATTTCCGAAACCTTACAAACAAAAATCATGAAATCTGGTACATCATACAAACTTTTAATGCTGAATGAGAATTTGAGCTCAGAATTTCAAAATTTTAATCAGGGGCGTACCATACTGGCGGGGTTAAAGGTTAAAAGAATCCAATTTTTTAAATGGTATGGTACGCCAGTATGGTACGCCCCTGATTAAAATTTTGAAATTCTGAGCTCAAATTCTCATTCAGCATTAAAAGTTTGTATGATGTACCAAATTTCATGATTTTTGTATGTAAGGTTTCGGAAATATTGAGGAAAAACCGTCTTCGGGGTGCCCTATTTAAAGGGGCGTAGCTCCCTTAGGAAGCATTTTTCGGCAAATGTTTATAGGAACTTTTTTTCATGAAAATACCCCAGGAATCACACAACGAATTTTTTACCAATCTTTAGGAAACACCCTGTATATACCGATTATGATTAGATCCCATTGTTAAAAGGTAAATGGAAAAAACCATGCTGATTCTCATAAAAATTTCAGCCCACACCTAAAATTTTCAGTTCTTATAAAAAAATGATTGCCATTTATACTGAAGACCACTACATTTTCTCCCAAAGCATCTACTGTTTGGAACACTTACCGAAATAGTATTCTTTTCTTAGTCTATAGAATCCGGATAAGGTACTTCCATCACGTACTAATCCAATTTACAGTTGAAAACTGGATGACGCTTTAACATCACCAACATGAATAACATTTTGTTAATTTCCTTCTCCAAATTTCTTTTTAGAGAACGGGACAACAAAGGCAATTTCCTTTAACGCTTTGTAGTTCGGGTGATGTTTATCCATTAAAAAGCGATATTTCTCGTGCTTTCTACTCCATGCTTTCTTTTCTTTCTACATCTCCAGGGGAATATTCCGGAGAGCTTTTTAATTTGTATAAAATTGTAGCCACGTAACTTGACTACTGAAAATATTTGCTTTCAATTTAGCATCATTAATAGTGCAGTATTTGGCATCGAATTTTACATACAGTGTCTTTCAAAAGTCCCGGAACGGTCTCGTATTTCACAAACGGCTCGAGGACATGCCTGATGCGATGGTAATATCGGCAATATTGCCACGTTTACATTTTTTGAGACCATTCCGGGACTTTTGAAAGGCACTGTATATATATATGTATAAAGGATGGCAGTTCGAAAGTGATTTTTGTTCAATTTTATGAAACGGTGAGCTAGCTGATTCACATGGGAAGTTGAATGAAACATAGATGATATAAGAAACTTTCTTTGATCAGAAATCGAAGGATTGGCAACATCGATATGTATCTCGATACTCTAGTTAACCATGCAGCAAATTCTGAAGCAGACTTTCAAAAATCATATGGGGTGATTTCCAGACCCACACAGGTTTGTTATGGAAAAACGTAAAAAAAACGATGAGATCCAAACAAAACCGCGATAGACCAATTATTCAGAAAATCGGAGTATTTATCGCTCCAGCAAAAAAAACAAGTACATAGTATTGTTTTGTTAAAACAAAAATCAATTATAACCTACCATTTAAAAAAGTCCACCCTAGCAAAAGTATACGTATATTAATATACAGTGTGACCCATTTGTTTTGGGAACACCTTGATAAAAAGTTTATTTCTTAACCGATTTGGTTCGTTTTTTTTTTGGATTGTAGAGCTCGAAAAATTGTATATTCTTGGCAAAAATTGACCTTCGCCATTTTTTTCTTCAAGGCCTACTATGTTAGCTTTTAAGAGCAAAATTTCAGGAAACCATATTAGCGATTTTTTTAGAAAAAAAATCCGTGTGCGCCACTGGATTCAGCATCCTTTAAAACGGGTCTATACAAATTTTCAACAGAAACTATCAAGTTGAAAAAAATTAAAAATTCGCACTTTAACAATCTTTGATTCTATCAAAAGAAATGATAAATGCATTGAAGTTGATGGTGGTTTGGTAGAAGTTACAAATTTTTAGGTATAATAAAAACCGAAAGTATTCACAAGAATCTGATCTTTTAATAAAAAGTCCATCCGTCGGTTTCTATGCTAAATTTTTGCACCGAACTTTCCAAATTTTCACCTCCACTGGCAACCTCCGAAGCGTGAACAGCGTGAACCCAAGACATAATCTGTGGTACTCGTGAACAATTAATAAATATCGAGCATATTAAATATCCTTGCAAAAACCGAAAAAAATAGCCAACAAAATCACTTGCGTTTTTGTTAACAGGAACCACGTAAACCATAGAGTGGTATCCGGTATGTCAATTTGTCCTGTCAAATTTTATATATACGTCACAAGCGTGCCATTACCAAAAAGAAAAGGTTTCTTCTGCCATTAACTAAGGCTAGAGTTGTATGAATTTGATATTTATTTTGTAATTTGACTGGGTTTTTTGTGTGTTTAAGATATGTCGGAATTGATTCTAGTAGATTTTGAAGTAATTAACTACTGTTTTGTGACGTCACATATGCTTATCGGCGTGGATGTGCATCGTAGATGAATTGGACAGACAGGATGACAATAGTGACAAAGTGACAACCAAAAAGACAAGGCAGATAATAATTATTCTCATTGTACTAGAACCATGACAAAAGTACTAAGATGCTCCGTTTAGAATATGTTTTGGACTTTACTATCAGTACGATCAGCACAAATATTGTACAAGTATTGGGAAACACCCGAAAAAGAAAAAACGCTCATCTGCCCTACTGTGTCTTCAAATGGCGCCCGGTGGCGCCTTTGTATTGGGCGATTTTCCAAATAGTTCCGACTAAAAAACTTCCATAGAAAAAATGCATTTGACTTGAACGCCGAACGAATACACACATGGGCAGGGACAGACTGACAGATTAGTACAATACAACTAAACTGATAGTAATGGGGAAGGTGTAACAAATCATTATAAAGCTGGGACTACCTGGAAGAGGTGGTACTATACTTCCTTTTTAACATACTAAAAGTACCCGGACCAAAAAGCCTCAAAAAATATCCGCCATCTTGAAAATTGGTACTTTTCAACAACATCTTGTTATATCTCCAAAACTATCACAGATATAAAAAAATATCAGAAGAGCAAAATTGAAGGGTATAAAAAACTACTTGGGATGCATGTATTTCCAGACTTTTACCTTTGATCACATTGGAGATATAATATTTTCAATTTTTTGAAAATGGTGAAAACTTACAAAAAGGATGAAGCGTTCCAACAATTCGTTTTTGACAACGCTCAAATTGGAAAATATGGTGCTATTCCACTTAAACATTATAAAAAACATACAACAAACAAAACCTGTATTGAGGAACCACAAAATATAATTTCAGAAAGTAGTTTGAAGGATATTAAAGGCAGAGACTGTCTTTGGCTCTCCAGGTTCATCCTAGACTTGGACAAATTTTTTGGAATGTGTTTATGGCCAAAACTGTAACTGATCATTTTCAAACTACCTCTGTTACACCAGTGCCATTTATTAATTTGGATCCCAGTAATTTAACCACAATCCATACTGCGCTCCATTTTGCAGCTGATTCAACCAGAAGTTGTGGCCAAAAGAGATGTTTTGTTACCAGCCGCTTTTTGCGAAAGCATCAGAGATAGTTGCAGCCTTACCACCAGGCAGTTTATTGAAAAATGTCGTGAGATTAGGAGGGTTCCATCTCCTCGTGTCCTTCTTAGGTGCTATTGGATACTTCATGTCGGGCAGTGGTCTTGAAGAATTGTGGAGTAACATTTATGCCAAAAATAGCATAGCAGCTATGCTTACTGGTCATTCATATGCGCGTTCTGTTAGAGCGCATATTTCATCACAATTAGTTCTTTCTTTGGTTTTGTTAAAATCCTTCGAGATCCCTGATGACACAGTTGTCAAGAACTTTGATTATTCGGAAGTACTTGGTTCACTGATAATCAATGCTACTGAGCCTATTGTAAATCAGTTGGAAAGCACGTGAGCAGAGCAGAACAGGTAAGCTTTGGTGCGAATATTGGGAACAAATTGATTTGGTGAAGATGTTTATTTATGCAGAACGAGTCGGAGATTTCAAGCTACATTTGTTTTGTGTAAAAAAAATGCTGCCCACTTCCATTCAAGCGGTCACATGTCCTTTCTCAAATCAGCCCATTTATACTTACAACAGATGAACCAACTAAAAAGTTACATGAGCAAAGAGGATTATAACAAATTTTCTGCTTCATTTACAATCAGGCGTCATCGAGACAAGTTTTGGCAAGGTTTATGGACTGATCACCATTAGAAAAGTACTCATGCGAGCAATGAAATCAGAAGGGGGCATGACACGCGGCAGAGGTTCAACTGAAGCCGTATTGGGAAAATGGGTATTATCAATGCCAGAATCAACGAAAGTTTGCGAATCGTTAGAGACGTTTTCAAAATCTAGGCCTTGCTATTCAGAACAGCATGTTGAACTATGTGACTCTAGAGAAAATCGTGACCACAACGATTGCTCGGTTGGTTGGAATGCCACAACCCGTTTGATGACCAAATAAACTCACTGCTATCCATTTTCTCTTCGGCAGTAGCTTCAGTTGATATCTACCGTGATTCATCAAGAGAGGTGGGAGAAAATCTTTTATCGAAGTGCATTGGCCTGAATTTTCAAGACCCCCGATTGAAAAGAAACGATAAAGTGAAACCGTTGTCTTTTATGTTCAAAACTTTGAAGGTCAATAATCAAGTGGCTCCAGTGAACCCAACACAGCCTTTCAACAGGATTTCATGCACTTATAAGACTGAAGAAACTTTGAAGGAATGCATCAAATTTGAACTGGCATCTTTTCCTTTTTCTCTCATAGACGATGGGATGTTGCGGAAAACGAATATCCCCAACAGATATTATACCACAAGAATCAGTCTTTGTGATCGACGGAGAGCATTCACCTCATAAGGTAGTGTGGCAATTTCTGGCAACATATGGAGAAATTCTAAACCAATATAAAAATCACATCGTTCATCATTATGGGTCTGATTCAACTGTAGTATTTGATGGCTATAATGAGGAAAGTTCCACGAAATTACAAGAGCAAATGCGTAGAGCAGGAAAAGTTTCAAGTATTGAGATTACGTTTAATGAGAACTCTGCAACAACTGTCAACCAGGAAAATTTTTGTGCGAACGTAAAAAACAAGAGTAGATTCATCGAGGAACTGTCGAAGAAACTTGAGGGTGATGGGATTAACGTGGCTCAAGCAACAGGAGATGCAGATACTGTTTTGGTGAATACAGCAATTTCATTAGTCAAGACCGGTTTACACGTGGTACTTGTTGGAGATGATATCGATCTGGTTGTCCCATCGTTATACCACGTGCAAAACGAAAAAATATCTACGCTTCGCCCAGGCAGATCTGGAAAACCAAGTCGTGTCACAGATATTTTGAAAACTCAGGGGAAGTTGGGCATACCAAAAGAATGCATTCTATTTGCTCATGCAATTTCCGGTACTGACACAACTTCCTGCTTGTTCAAGAAAGAAAAAATTGCTGCGTATAAACTTCTAGAGAAAGATTCCAAGATGCAGAATGTTGTGTCTGTTTTCCTTAATCCAAAGTCGGATAAAAAAGATGTAATCAGATCTGGGTATCAGTTTCTGCTCTATACAAGCCCTATACGGAAGACACAAACTTGCCAAAAATCTTGACGAATTAAGATACTATAAATACAGAACAATAACAGCTCGACAAGCCCTTAGCAGAACTTCAGCTTAAAAAACTCATCATTCAAGGGTATATCTCCAAATCCAGAACTGGATGGGGAATCGACCAAATGCCTTGGAATGGGGCTGGACAAGAAAAAATAATCTCCTGTGTCCTTTGATGTCATCGAGACCGATAGTTCCCGAGTCTGTGTTGGAAATGATATTTTGTTTATGCAAATCAGGATGTAATAAACTCTGCAGCTGCAAAAAGTCAAACATACCGTGCTCCAGTTTGTGTGCCAACTGCAATGGTATATCATGTACCACTCGGGAATTAAGTTGGACGAACTTGGTGAAAACTGAATGAGACCCATCTTTGTTTTGGATGGAAATTGGAGCTTGTTAGTAGTCAGTTTATTTAGTTATTTCCAGATTCTGTGATGTGTCAGTTAAAATATTATCTCAATACATTCTCATTTGTGTTATTTGTTTTGTATTTATTGATATATTATGTCATCGCTTTGTGACATCACAGTACACCAGTAACCGTAGCAATTTTTAGAATTATTTGTAAATCTTTTATTTTTCTCCAACACCTGTCATATGAGCCATGATGAAAAAAATAATAATAATAGCCTTATATTCTGTGTTTTTTTATGCTCTTCAATTTTGCCCTCATGATATTTTTTGATATCTGTGATAGTTAGGGAGGTATAACAAGATTCTGTTGAAAAGTACCAATTTTCAAGATGGCGGACATTTTTTAAGGGCTTTTGATCCATGGTACATCCGGGGACTTTTAGTATGTTAAAAAGGAAGTAAAGTAACACCTCTCACAGGTAGTCCCAGCTTTATAAAATTTGTTCCACCTCAACATTTAGTTATACTGTACTAGATAGAATAGTGACCATTCAACGGAGTAGAAGAAGCGAAAAGCGCGGGACCTATGTGCTAATAGATAGGGTATTCTTGCACTTCTGAGCAATATAAAAATTATTAAAAATAGCAAAGATACTTCGTGATATGGAAACTATTTTGTTATTGCTAGTTACATCTTCAAAAACTATTTTTATTCTTATTTTATCTTTTCGCCGGCAGTGCGCGCGCACGAGTGCTCTTATTGACGAGCCACCCCTGCATTTGCTGTTTTGATTTGAATGAACTTTTGTCTAAAAGGTACATCTTTGTATCCATTTTTTCAAACTAAGTGAATCAGTGAGCCGTTTGTGCATAAAACTCCAATATTTTGCGTGTGTGCGCGTGTGTTTTTGTTTAAAGTATGGGTTGATCTGTATGGACGATACAAAAGCATTTGCCAGAATTATCATCAGTAATAAGACAATTGATACAACATAACGGTACATGAGGAGAGATGAAATTGAAAAACTCATTCTATACTCAAATAGAAAAATCATCTATTTTCTCCAGTATTTGATGAATGCTTCTCTTGATATTCTGACATTCGAATAGGATTTCGCAAATTTATTATTACTCAAATCAGAATTTTTTACAATCTTTCAATCAAGAATCCCGTTTCTTTTTATCTTTCGAACATTTTGGCAGTTCCAGTGAAGGTGAAGCCGAGGGTACAGAATATTTTTCAAGTCTACTCATCTCAGGGCAATCGCAAAAGTTTTGCTTTGGCACAAGTCATCGTCAGAAAAATGACACGACATATTCTAGCACTTTCAACATTGAAACGGTTTTGATAACACTTTTGTAATCATGAATCGCGAATATCTTCGACCGTTGGAAAACGAAAGAATCTGTAGACCGTCCCCAGATGACTTTTACTTCTTTATTGTTGTTGTGTTCAAGGTACAAATGTTGATAAATATTTTCCAATTCCCCAAGCTTCTAGGAATATTCAACTTGATAATTTGAATTCACTTCATCGCCTAACTTCACTTACATTGGGCTCCTAGTGATGTCAGTGGAGATGCGCGTGAGCTAACCTTGTTAATGTTATAGGCTGAGTTCGGGGAGCACTCTATTTGCGCTATTTGACGCTACGGGTCATCCACCGTGTATCGTGTATGGTCCGTAGCACCAAATAGCGTCTTCCCGAACTCAGTCATAGTATCATGTTTTTCAGTAACTGATGCCATGTCACCATGGCAAGTTATACGATCGAACAGCACCTCCAAATGATAAGACACTACTCTACACTGAACCAAAAAGTAACATGAATATAATGGAAAAGTACATTCGAAGAACGTATCGATCAATATAATGAATAGTCGTTCATTGAATAGATAGAACTTATTTTTCTTGATTGTATTCATATTTTCAGTGAACCTTGTACATTGAATTGACGTGTATGTATACATTGCTCCGATGAATGCAACATACAATCCAATGAACAGAGTTCATAACATCAACGTATAGGAGCTAACTGATTTAACGAATGCATTAATTGCCCCAGTGACCAGTGAAGTGAATTCATTGAATCAACACATTTAAATCCAATGGTTTGACGAATGCAATGTTTGTTCCAGTTAAGATAGTTCATAGTAACTTATTCCAAAAAATTGCTCTAGCAACTCTTGAATAAAACCTGAAATATAATGAAGCAGCTCTAAAAATCTGAAATAAAATGTATTGAGTGAAATGTATTCGGCAATGGATAATATTGAGGACGTTGTTGAGAAATATGGTCCCTCACTTCCTGTTGATTAGCACCTACGAGATCAACCGATGCTTACGGATCTTTTATCGTGAATTTAGTGTCGGTCATTTCAGCTTTGTTGCGGATTTCTTAACTTGTTGGTACGATGTGACCGGGTAGGATTCAAATGCACCATCACAATCATATGAGGAAAAAGTTCAAAATTATCTTTTTTTCAAAACTAGGACATTATATTTTATTGTACACAGTCCTTGTTATGTTATACTGGAATATTCATAGAAGTATTAAAATCAATATTTCTAATGTCTTCTCACTTACTTCCGGACTTCCGGATATCGAGATCTTGTTTACATTTTCCAGAATAACTTTCCCAATAGGATCTTTTTTGTGGTTCTCCATCGTTGGAAAAAAAGCTATTTTTTCGACTTTTCATCCCATTCATACAACGAACCATCTCAATTTTCAAATTTAAAAATCTGTATTTATCTGAAACAAACGTAGAACGATGTGGAAACTGGGAAGTAACAACTCACTTAAGATGTTTAAGGGCCGGTTGCATAAAACTATGAACTGTAGTTCACTGTTGATCTCTTAGAACATTGAACCTCAAGAACAAGCATAGCACCCCGAACTTACACGATTTGTTTGAGTCGATAACATGCTGTTCTTGTTCATATTTATGTAATGTTATTTTGACACATTTGTGATAAGATCTCTACAATCCAACCGTCCATGAAGAAGCTCCACAAACACAGCACTTTTCTGGTATAATTGCCACACTAAATCCTCTTATCGTCTTATCAAGCACAAATAAATCATTTTCAACTGGAAAATGACAACAACCGTCACTCTGAAGCATCTGTTAACGTCATGACAACGCATCTCAAATAGCTCGATTGATGCCCAACGTTGCCGTTTGTGAGAAAAATTCCTCATATCATTTTTTTAGTGTAAAAAACAAGGAAAATCGTTCGATTATTCAACAACAAGTAGTAATAGCGATGAAAAAAGGCTACACTCTCCTTGAATATTGAAGAAAAATACATTTATTGGATGATAGTGAACTTCAGGTCATTGTTATTGAATTGGTGACAGAAAATCTGGTAAAAGGTATTTCAAGGAAGTAAATATAGCAAACCAGGAGCTTGCTTTGCGCCTTTTCCCCCATGTTTACATTGACATGTTCGACACACACAATATTGTTTGTTTAAGCTTCTAGTGGTTTAATATTCGAAGGTTGATCTGCAGTTCAACGTCAAAAATCACATGGACTTTCTGACGTTAAACTGCAGATCAAAAATGAACTTTAGTTCAAAGTGTGTATGCAACCGGCCCTTTATGTGATTAATGAATGTTGGAATCCAGAACATGCCTTTCTTGTTGGTGAGAGACTTGGATTGACAGAAATCTAAATAAGAAATCACTCATCAAGAAATCTAAGATTAAATCAACAAGTTTCTGACTACCCTTGAAGCTAACCAGACCAGTGGCTCCTCTGAATGTACCCATCCACTGTATTTTTTACCTAAAAAAAGAAGCTATTAGAAAATGAAAAAACCTATTCAATCCCGAACGTTTGGAAGGCCAGTCTGCTTTCTTCGATGGTGGTACCTGAAACAGAAATTAATTGGTACAGATTTAAAAATATTCCATTTTGTCAAGGTTTTTTGTTACACTAGTAAAATGCTGTTTGCTTATGACACAAATTGTCAAGTTTACTGACATTGAAGTGATGGTTGTCTATGGTGTTATTGTTCAAGTTGTAATATGTTATGTATTTGCTATGATTATTTTCCTTCTGAACAAAGGTAACTATCACTAAGATCAACATAATATTAAATGATGCATGAACATGATTCCTTTAATAGGATTTTTTTATTGGAATCATTGATAAAAAAAATTGTGGAACTCTCATTCACCCCACAGTGTTTAAATGAATAGGTACTACAGTAGACAGTATTATAGAGTTTGGCTTACCTGCCTCGTAGAAAACAACTAATCATGTTATGATTGTAGAGTTTCAGATGGTGGCAAATGAACTTGATACATAAATACAAATAGGATCTACAAACTAGGAACTGATGATGATTGCGTTATTACAACTTTTTCTGCAGGTTTATAATTTTTGTCTAATCTTCAGTAGTTCAACGAAACTTATGCAGAATACCAGGAGCCTTGAAGCCTAATGATTGCGAAAGACATGTATTTCTCTTCCACAGATCTATCCACAGGCGCGTTTTGCTGTATCACAGCTCATCAGTGCGACTAGGATCTGCAGGAGAGAAATACATCGTTTCGCAGGGTCGCAGAATTGGAGACGCCTTCTCCAAATCTTCGGTATGTTATATAGTAAGAGTTATTGACCAACAGCAACCTCTCCTCTTGAAGGCTCCTCTTGGAGGTGCCGAGCCCGCTGTGTGGCCCGAGAGTTGTGGTATTTACCACCATCAGCCCATATTTATATCTACAATATTGATGGATTCTATTGATCACAATAATTAATTAATACCTTCTGTTAAAAAAAAGATACGATGCAAAGTTCGTTATGATGAAGAATCATTTTCATCAATGTGATGAAAAGGTTTTACTGGGCTGATAAAATACAAATCAGATTGTATTGTAATCTTTTCGTCAGTACAATGAACATTTTTATTCCTCATATTCTATTCATTGTAGTGATGAACGAATACAGTAATAAAACGAATCCTTTACATTCAACTTATGAATACCTTTCATTAAATCAAAAATCTGAAAATTCATCAATATGATGAAACGATTTCGTTATGATGAGGTTTACTTTACATCAATCCAATGTATACAGCTTTCATCACTTTACTGAACACGTATTCATAATATTAATGACTGAGTGCTTAAGTCTATGATCATTATTTAATTGACTTGATTGAATAAATCATTGAAACAATGAATGTTAATGATCAACGTTCATCAATATCATGACCAATATTTTTTTCAGTGTACCATCAAAGTAAGTGTCTGTTAGTGGTTATTGGTTGGTGCATTGCACGGCAACCCCACAACGTGTAGTGGCAGAATTCAGGATGACCGTTTTGCTGCACAATCAGTCAATACCAAATCAAAGCCATATGGGTTGAAGATAATATCGCTGCTACCGGTGAAAGTGTGCAGGATATCCCGTGTTAGTCAATAGTTATTCTTCATCGTCCAAAGAATTCAGGTCTACGCAGATTTAACTAGGCAAATTTACCATCGGTACTAGATTGATCCAAGAGCTTTCTGATACCGCAGCCATGCTAATAAGTCGCACTTGACCAATGGCCCTATTAAGTCAACATAACACAGGCGAACGCTAAAAATCAGCCCGATATATGCGTCAGTGGTTGAAAATTGAATCATCGTGATTTGAGCTGCCGCGCACCGTGAGAAGACGTGACGGACATTTGGACAATGTCATCTTCTAGATAAAAAAAACCTTTCAGATAAACATGATTTTTTTTCAATACCTTGCATACAACTTTTTTCATTTCGTTTTGAATATCGATAAGCTTTTATTGTATTCACAAAATAAAACAAGTAAATTACAAACTATATCTTATGGATAATGTGTGTTAAAATATTCGCTAAAATAATATGATGTTGGATATATGTACAGGGTGGAGACTTTGAATGGAACGCCGCTTATAGCGGCCCAGGAAATAAGATTTTTCTAAAATCCAAAAACATGCCATCAAAGATGTTTTATGTACATCATTTTCGTCATGTCAAAAAAAAATGGGGCCTCAGAGGGGGGCACTTTGTTTTTTCAAATTGAAAGACATCACTTGTGGCAAGTCTTTTGAAAGCTCATTCAAAAACGAATTTGTCCATAATAGTTTTTTTGACATCTGTCCAACCGTGTGTCAGAAATTTAGAAAGAACTGATGTTGAACTATTAAATGAACAATTCCATTAACAATAACATTATCACTGTGATGTTACATTTTCAGCGTAACAGTTGTTGAAAATGTGCCCCATTAACCTTTTGACACAGACCCAACCGATACCTCTGGCGTGATTAAACTTATCTCTGCCCGAATTCTTGCCTTACTTTTCCATATTCATAGGTCTTGTGACATAGACCTTAGCTTTTGGATAGCCTCATAAATAAAAATCTCAGTGTGTAAGATCTGGGGATCTGGAAGGCCTCTATATTAATCCTCGTCGCCCCATCCACCTATTTGGAAATGCGGCATTTGAGAACTTCCTCACATTTCTTGAAAATGGTACGGAGCTCCATTTTGTTTGAAAAATATCCTCCGGTCTAGATTTCCGCCATTAGGGAATATTCTTTGGAGTTCTGGTAACAAAAATGTTTGGAGAAGATTTAAATACAGAACTCCACTTGAACTGTCTTGTGGACCAACTATTGTGTCGCCTATTATTCCAGCCCGAACATTCACTTGCCTGTGCCGTTGAGAGTGTCATTCAATAATCCAATGAGGATTTTTGTCGGCATAATATCGACAATTTTCTCGATTAACCTTGAATAAAAATGAAGTAAAAATAGGTTACGAAGCTCAGATTTTGCCCATTATTGTCACCTAGAACGCTTAATTTTCATTAAAACATAAATACTTTTTCTTTAGCTTTCAAACTTACTTGACCCTCCAAACTAGATGTTGCTTCATCAAAAAAAAGTATCCAATCTAAATCGACTTGTCGGTTGTCCAATGTGGCCATCATAATTTTGCAAAACTCTACCCTTCTATCCAAGTCATCCTCCAATAATTCTTGTACTGGCTGCATTCTGAATGGATTTATGCCAGCGGATTTTGTGATCTAACACCGTTTTATGATTAATATTGTGATCGCGAGATATTTGCCTTGCTGGTGTAATTAGGTTTTCTTGATAAGCTAACATGATGTCCAATTTAGTGTTATCCGATACTTTTGGGGGTCTTCTACATAGGACATGTCTTACATGACTCAATAATTGCTTTTCAATTTTGCTCACATTGTACTCCGCGAAAGAGGTGGCAAATCAGGATGTCTGTCAAGAAACAACGCAGAAACTTTTTTTTGAGTTCATTTTCTTTCTCCAAATACGATCATCATTAGGATTTCAATTTTTAACATTTCAGTTATATACATTTTGAAATTTGAATCAGAACATTGACAATTTGAAACTATTTGTCAAACGTAACACGGGCGAACAGTTGAATCTGAGCCAACTGTATCGAAGGAAATGCAATTGTTCAAGAGGTAGCTCAACATCAGTTTTTACTAAATTTCTGAAACACGGTTTGACGGTTTTTGAAATATTATGGACGAATACCTTTTTGAGTAAGCTTTCAAAAGAGGTGCCACAAGAGATTTCTTCCAATTTGAAAAAACAAAGTTGCTTGGGGCTGGCATTTCCTTTGCTGCCCCACATTTTTTTAACATGACGAAAGTGAACTAGATAAAAAATCTTTGATGGCATGTTTTTGGATTTTAGAAAAATCTTATTCATTGGGCCGCTATAAGCAGCGTTCCATTTAATGTCCCCACCCCGTATATACATACATACAGTGAGAATCTTGGCTCTTGTTCTATAGAAAAAATATTGTAATGAAAAAATATTGAGTCATTTAAAATGTTCCATACGTAAAAATAAATGTTTTGTGTTGCTATGGATTTTTCATGAAAATGTCAAAGTCACCGCAAAATAGGTATTTTAAGTTGAAATGTATTCCAAAGACGAAAAAATTAAAATTTACAGATGGTATTGCAGTAGTGGTGCCTCTTTGCGATAAGTTTCAGCATTTTTTAGTGTGGGGTACCCAAATAGACCAATACCTTCACATACGACAATCAGAAGAATTATTGAAAAATTTAACACATCTGGCTGTATTGACCCAACTCATGGAAATCAACGTGTTCTACAGCCCCGTGTAAACACAGAAGACATGGAAATAAGTGTTCTTGCTGCTGTAGAAAATAACATTAATAGTACCACGAGTCACTTGCAAGTGACCATGGTATTAGCCAGTCTAGCGTCTGCAGAATTCTTAGAAAGCAAAAATATAAGGCTTATAAATACCAAAACCACCAAGTACTATCATATTAGGATCCTGAAAGCCGAATAACATTTTGTGAAAAGATGTTTGAAATAATAAATAATGATGAAAATGTCCTAAAAACAATCGTTTTTACTGATGAATCAACATTTTTAAAACACGGCCAAGCAAATACGCAAAATTGTAGGTATTGGTCCAGAGAAAATTTGCCACTAATGAGTTTTACAACCGTCTAGGATACTGTCTTGCAAATAATGGGCATGTGTTTGAACATTTGATTTAATTTTGTTACCGTTTGTCAAAATGTTTATTTTTGAACTATCATTGATACTGAAAAATTAAATATCACCTCCTGTCTAGTCGCCACTTTCCGTATAACTTTTATTCCATTTCTTAGTTTTTTCTTGACTTGTCAATACATCAGTCATCGCTATGGAACATTTCCAATGACTCAACTTTATTTCATTGTTCGGTTTTCCTATGGAACTAGTGCAAAAATTCTCACTGTATATATATATATATCTTTGAAAAATGAACTTGTGAAATAATAGGATAAAGAATGTTTAGAACCCGATTCCATAAATCGGTACCCAAATCCGAAACAACAGTTTTGGAAAAGTAACTTGTGTAACGGTAGTGGTCTTCAGTTCATCAACTTTAGGTAGGTTCATTAAAATAATGAGCACTGATCGAACCGTCACTGAGCAACATTTTTTAAATCATCAGATCAAAGGATTCAGAGGAAAAATCTGTCTATTTCAGCTTCTTGTCTCAGAAATTTATTTCTACTAACTCGAACCAACTGTACCTATAACCTCTAGTGATTTCAACTTTATCAAGTAGTGAGAATAAGAATCATCATAATTATCTTGTTATACTTGTTGCACCTTTTTGAATACAAAGTGAGATTTTGATTTTCAAGTAAAAATATACACCTAACAAAATTACTACCTACCTGATTTCTTGTTTTGAAGTTGAACACATGATACATTTTCCATTTTGATTGTTTTGAACCTTGGTGCAGTTCCATGAACGCATGAAGCAAATATCACACACATATTTTATGAGATTCCAGATCCAATTATGCACATTGGATAAACATACCAAAATAACACTGCAATCAACCACATAGTTTCTAGTTGTATCCAGTCAAAATACAGTCTGTCCAATAATTGATAGTGAATACACAAACATTTTCAGTATCGATATTTTACTATTCTGATTGACATTCTAATATGTAGATAATACCTAGTGGTTCTAGTTACGTGCATATTCACTCTCGTTCAAAATTCATATCAATATCCAATTAATGAAATATGATTAACTATAAAAACAAATAACTACATACAGGATATTTTTATAGTCTGATAAGAATCTATAACGCATTAACGACGCCTTCAATTCGGATCTATAAAAATTTCAAACTGATTTTAGTAATCAAACCAATTCATATTTCGCATGAGACCGACCTACAAAACTACGTAGACTCGTGATTAGGAACTAATCCGTGGTCTTTCTTTTTGTTACAGAATGGATATGCATAATTATTGTAGCGTAACAGGGTATTCCAAGTTTCATTGCAATCACATAAGAGTGATAAGAACTGAATTTGACTTTGAGATAATTTGAAATGATCCTCCATCATTATCCAATTATCATGGACTAAATAATTCCGGCTGAGAATATACCAGTTTTCAAAACACTGAATGTCTATGAATTCAACAAACGTTATATTCTTGATACTTCAATTCCAGTTTTAAATAAAAAGTGAATGACAACGTTACATTTGAAAGTCCAACAAACATGCCCTGACCGCTACACAAATGTTTTTACAAGGATTTTTCAAAGATTTTAATATCATCTTCAAGATATTTTTGTGGCACCCCTGAAAGTTTTTCTTAATACTTGGGCAATATCCAGATGGGATACAGCTTTGAAGCATGTAGCTTTCAAGATGTAGATTTATTACTTTTGGTATGAAAAGCCCCTTTTTCGCAACCAGCCTTCTTTTATAAATTAAATCTAATTTTTTCCAACTTATCATGTTTAGTTATATTTTTCTGAATAATTTTTTGCAATGCATGAGCATAAACTTCCATTTTACCATACATTTCAAAAATCTTCAAGCTGTCTTCAATCAAGCCCATGATTCTTGATACATTTGTCAATTATATAGTTCACTCGTCATGTGTGTTGCAATGTCCTTCCAGAATGTCTATGGTGATGCTCAGAGCCTTCCTACTCTCGTTCAGCAACTCTTCTTCTTGTGGTGCTTATCCGTTCCGGATTTTGGCGATCATCATGGCGATGCGTACTTTGTTGACGGCCACACGAACAAGGCCTACTGTTGTTGTATTAAACCATGTGCGCAAGTTTTTCGACCCTGCAGTATCAGTTGTAGTAATTCATACCGTTGGCTGTTTCTCATTATATTTCAATTCCTACTCTTTACCCATTCGTTCTAGGACACCAAGATTGGTGATATGGTCCGTCCATGGGATTTCCAAAATTTGTCGGTACAACCACGCTTCAAACGGCTCGAGTTTTTCACGGGAAGCCTCAGTTAGAGTTAAAGACTCGATACCATAGAGTAGCACTGCAACAGTCTGATCTTGGATGGCAGCGATAAGTCGTGGCACTTGAACAAATTTGACATTTTCGGAGGCGGTTCTGGCCTTTTCTATTCTGCATTTGATTTCAAGTGAATGATCCCATGTTTCACTTGTCATTTTTCCAAGGTAAGAACCTATACAGGGAAAGGCATTTAACTTAAGACTGTGAATTATCTCAAAAACAATGTACTCTAGAAAAAAAAGTTTTAAACAAAAGCTGTTTGGTATCAAGGGGGAAACACAACGAACATATTTTTTTTTTAATTTGACCTTGATTTCAAGGTTATTTCAAGGTAAACATGATTTTTTTTAATGGAAAGGTATATTATTCAGTGCATAATCTTATTCTTCATAAAAAAGAAGTAGCTTTTATTTGAAACTTTTGTTTATCCTTCTTCAAAATATTGAACTAAATTTCAATCAAAGGCTTGGAAAAAAATCAAAATAATAATGGGAATGTGGTTTTTCGTCCCAATAGTTTGTCTGCAGTGGATTCTTTGGGGTTTCGCAAAACTTATTTTTGCATCATCAGGAACTGAAAAGAAAACAGATACAATGGTGTGTCGATCTACTTTTTCAATATCTATAAACACCATTGTAGCTGTGTTTTTTTCACTTTTACCAAGGGTCTGATGATGCAAAAATAATGTTGTTCATCAAAAATAGTGAATTCTTTTCATTTTCCTCGCTCCTGAACTCCAAAGAATACACCACAGACAAATTATTGGGACTAAAAACCACATTCTTATTATTATTTCTGTTTTTTTTTCCAAGCCTTTGAATGAAATTTAGTTCAATATTTTGAAAAGGATGAAAAAAAGTTTCAAATGGAAGTCACTTTTATTTATGAAGAATAATATTATGCACTGGAAAATATACCTTTCCTTTTAAAAAAATCATGTTGACCTTGAAATAACCTTGGAATCAAGGTCAAGGTTGAAAAATATGTTTGTTGTTTTTTGCATTTGATGGTAAACAACTTTTGTCAGAAACTTTTTTTTCTAAAGTACATAGTTCTTGAGATAATTCACTTTCTCACGTTTAATGCCTCACCCTGTAGGTCTGTGCTCTTTCTGCTTGTTTGTTATTTATCGTGAGTTGGACAGCGTTTTTGACACTACCATGTATTTTGGTTTTTTTAAGTTTAGAGAGAGTCCATATCTTTGACCGACCTCATCAACTACCCGACCCATCATCTTCTGAAGACTCTCAGGGCTGTTTGCAAACACAACAAGGCCTCTTAAATACGTTCTGAGTCAATGGGTCCTTTGATGGAACGTTTACGCTGACTTGACATGTCCATTTCACCATGGTAACGCTGTTAGCAAATGGAACATCTGCATTAGTAAACAATCTCAACGTATACGTAAACTTAGCGTGAATGTTTAATCATAGGGCCCAATGAGTAGAGACGACAGAACGCAGCCTTGTCGGACCCCTCGTCTTATTACAATATCTTCTGGCTCGTCTCCTTCAATGCCTATGGATGCTGTTTGATACCAGTGTGAGAACTTTATGAATCAGATGAAAATCTCAACAGATAAACAAAATTACTTGTATTTTTATCAGAAACAATTAATTAAAAGCACAAGTCAAGAAGAAGATGATTTCTGTCCCTTCTGACGGATCACCTGGTCACCATGACATCTGTCCGTTTTTGGTTGTGGCTCGGGTACACAGACTTGAATCTCGGATACGGCGACGCCCGTCTGGCATTGTTGCCGGCGCTAATGTTGGGCGTGGACTCGGTGGACGCCACATCACCCCCTAGGGAGTGACGGAACCTAGGATCGTAGATGTTGTGGAAAATGAACTCGACGACTGGAACGTGTAATGTACGCCGGTGGTTCATACTTTGTATCAGGAAAAACCGGAGATTCTAGGGCTTCTACTAGGTTATTTTCAGGACGAGGGTCGTCGGTAGGTAGGTTCGTCTTCGAGCCTTGGGAAGGCTTCTCTGGAGTTGAAACATTTGGTGTGTCTTCGGAAATGAAGTAGGCCGGCTGGAGTCGATCAATGGATACGATCACGGTCCTGCCATGGAGGTGGATGTTGAAAGTCTAAGCGGAACGGCTAACCACTGGATGAGGACCGCTGTAGGTAGGCTCGAGTGCGCCTCGAACGGTGTCGTCTCGCAGAAACACGTGCGAGCAGGATGTCAAGTACTTGAAAACAAACACTGATGGTTGAGTGTGTCGGGAAGCGGGTGATGGGCGGAGTTGTGCCATAATCTTACGGAGACGGTCAGTGAATGCGGTGATGTCGCTAGGATGTTGTTGACGAGGACATGGGCTGATCATCTCGCCTGGTAGTCGTAGAGGCTCACCGTACACTAGTTCAGGTGCAGATGATTGTAGGCAATCTTTAAATGCACTTCGCATGCCCAGGAGGACAACAGGAAGTGACTGCAGCCAAGTGGATCCTGTATGGCACATTAACGCTGCTTTAAGTTGTCGGCGAGGTCGTTCAATCATGCCGTTTGCCGCAGGATTGTAGCTTGTTGTACGAATGCGCTCAAAACCGGAGCATTCACTGGGTGCGTTGAAAAGGCGTGACTCGAATTGACGTCCTTGATCTGTAGTAATCACAGAAGGGGTGCCAAAACGCGAGATCCAACCGGTGAAAAGTGTGTCTGCTACGTCTTCGGCAGTGATGCGCTCCATGGGCCATACTTCGAGCCAGCGAGTGAATCGATCGATCGCTGTCAGGCAGTAGCGATAAGGGCCGGCTGGAGGAAGTGGACCGATGATATCTATGTGGATGTGACGAAAACGCAGCGACGGCGCAGCAAAACTGCTTAGTGGAGATGCCACGTGGTGTGTGACCTTTGAGCGCTGGCATGGAGTGCAACCTCGGGCCCAGTTCCGGCAGTCACGTTGAACGTTAGGCCATACGAATCGCTCGGAAACTAAGCGTGCGAAGTCGTGTGTTCCAGGATGGCTGAGGCAATGAAGGGAGTCAAATACTTGTTTACGAAGAGGTAAGGGCACATAAGGTCTTGGGCGAAGTCCAGAGTTATCGCAATAAAGGGTACTCTGAGAACCAGGAACGGGTGCTTGTTCTAAATGCAGAGAAGAACCATTGTTGAGTAAGTTTTTGAGCTCGTCATCGACATCTTGGGCGTCGGCCAGGGTGGAGTAATTCACAGGGGCGGTGACAGCGTCGATTCGCGAGAATGCGTCTGCTACGATGTTTTCCGACCCTTTGAGGTGTTGAATGTCGGTCGTGAACTGCGCTATGAAGGAGAGCTGATTGTGTTGAACTGGAGGCAGCTTCTCTCTGCGCTGTTGAAATGCATAGATCAGCGGCTTGTGATCTGTGAAGTGATGTGCCTCAAGAAAATGGCAGAAGTGCTGGACGGCTTCATAGACTGCTAAAAGTTTTCGGTAGTAAGCGGGCCACTCTGAGGTATCATGAGACTCCAATAGTTCTTGGTTGTCGTCGGACAGTGAATGGACACGGTGGGCTGCAGTCATTCGTTTCAAATGTTGCCTCGAGAGCTTTTTGGAGAAGAAGGCCAGTGGCTGCCAGGTGTTATCGACGAATTGCATAAGGCTGGCGCCGACAGAAATACCGGATGCGTCTGTGAACAGTCCGAGTGGGGCCTCTGCTATTGGATGGAAAAGGAGCGTTGCATTGGAGAGAGCTTCCTTACAGGCCTCAAATGCCTGTTCGAGAGTTGGTGTCCAGGATATGGGTTGCGCACCACGAAGTCGGGCAACAGCGTCCTGAAGGAGAGCCTGATGTTCAGCAGAAGCTGGCAAATATCGACGGTAAAAATTGACCATGCCCAGAAAACGACGCAGTGATTTTGCCGTTTTCGGAAGATAGTAGTTCTGCAGTGCCTTGATGCGGTCAGGCAGGGCGTGAATGCCTTCACAGGAGACTTGGTAACCCAAGAATGTGACGAGAGACTGTCCAATGACGCTCTTGGTGATGTTGATCAGCAGGCCATAGTCGACAAGGCGTTGGAACAGTAGACGAAGATGAATACGGTGTTGTGCAGCGTCCGTGGAAAACACCAGAATGTCGTCGATATATGGAAAGCAAAAATCAAAATCGTGGAGTACCTCATCGATGAACCTTTGAAAAGTCTGGCCGGCGTTTCGTAGGCCAAAACTCATGCAAGGGAATTCAAAAAGTCCAAATGGAGTGATAATTATTGCGGTTTTCTCGATGTCGGCGGGATTCACGGGTATCTGTGTGTACGCTTTGACCAGATCGATGACTATGCTATGCTCGCTCGAAAAACAGCGAGCTCTGCTTGTAGTTCTTCCATTTTGCAACGATAATTCGCACTAAACTGTTCAAATATAGGGGTCACCAATGTGGGAACTTTATGAATCAGATGAAAATCCCAACAGATAAACAAAATTACTTGTATTTTTATCAGAAACAATCAATTAAAAGCACAAGTCAAGAAGAAGATGATTTCTGTCCCTTCTGACGGATCACCTGGTCACCATGACAACTGTCCGTTTTTGGTTGTGGCTCGGGTACACAGACTTGAATATCGGATACGGCGACGCCCGTCTGACAATGTTGCCGGCGCTAATGTTGGGCGTGGACCCGGTGGACGCCACACCAGTATAAATTAAAAATGTTTCTCAGATCTTTTTCGCCTAGTCCATTCTCCTTTAGAATTTCAATGAGTCTGTTGGGTTGAACGTTATCAAATGCTTTCTGATAATCAATGACACATGCAAGGATATCTCAGCTAACATCCCTGCATCGTTGGAAAAGGACTTGAACACTGAATAACGCCCCTCCAGTACCTAGCGCGTTTCGAAATCCAAATTGTGTACGGCGCACATGTTCTTCGCATTGTTGAAAAATTCCCCATTCATATTTTTAAGAAGGGTTTTAGAAAATGGCTCATAAGACTGATGGTACGGTAATCATTGCGACGTTTGGCATGTGGTGTTTTTGGCAATAGTATGAGAGACAACTTCAACACAACTTTGGTATCACTACAGGAGAGTATAATATGTTATTGAGTACTCGTTTCAGCTCTCTAACGCCTTCCACGGCAAGTTACTTTGGAAACTCAGTGTACGTGCTATCTGGGCCAGGAAGACTGAGATATAGCCTTCTAGACTTCGTCTATTGTCATTGATAGACTAGACTGATCAGTAGAGGTAAGATCTGGAGAACATTCTAGTCTGTTATCCGTGAAAAGGTTCTCTATGTAATTTTTCCAGATGTTCATTTCCACTTTGACGTCGGTAATCATTTTACCATCTTTGTTAGTGTCCCAGTTGTATTGGATCTTTATTTTCCTGCCGCTTTTCTTACTTGTTTGTGCATATTGAAAGAATCATGTAACAGGAGCTCGTGGGAGGCAGTCAATGATACGAGGAAGGCTACTTTGAGTCTTCTTCATTCAATTTTCAAGCTTTCGGAGAAATTTTCCCCTTCTTCAGGAAGTCTAACATAAAATGGTGAAAGATACAATAATTAGCAAGGCAACGAAACTCATGAAAACAAGTGAAAACTCACCGAATGTGAACGACAGTCTCAAAAGGAACCAACACATAACAGAAAATCACAAATTAGACACATGATAATAATTGTAAACAAGAAAAAAAATAAATGTTTAAAATACACAGACGAACTTTCACTACATTGAACATGTTAAAAGGATAAAATGGTTTAAAACTTGTAAAAGGGGTTTGAATGTTAAAACTGTGAAAGGACGCATATTAAAAGTTTAAGGGAACAAAGCACAATGAACAAAGTTATTCATTGTGTTGTTCATTCAAAAGATGTTCTTCTTCAATTGCTTCACAAGATTTTTTTAACTCCTCTTCAACTTTTCCTGTGGCTAGCTTTTTGCTGTTGTCCATAAGCACCAGTCAAGCACCACCTCGGTTTGCATCACAGAAGCACATTTTTAGTGGCTTATGATATCAGTTTTTAGAATCGTGATGCTAGTCCATATTGTCATGGCCAAATGCTCTTCTTTTCATTAAAGTAGTGTTCCTTGTCAATTATTGATGTAGTATCCTGATTTATGACAATCAAACTATTTTTGATTTGATTTTAAGCATCAGATGTTGCGTAGAAAATATATCCGCTTGTGTGATCTACAGAGATGGAACGCTCCCTTATGAATAAATATTTAAGAGACGGCTTTTTCGACCTCTATCCTCATCCTCACTTTGCCTCTTGTCACAGGTTATTCCCAATCTGTACCAATTGCGCCATGAGAAACTCTTCAAGGATATCCAAGGAGGAAATCGCTTTTTACGTAGACTCATATGTTATAAATGGGAACGATAGCTAACTTAACTAGTTTTGTATTTTGCCCCAGTTAGGTGATAGGCCAGTGATAGGCAAGTTGAATAATGATTACCTGACAAACAAGGGATTACGGCATTAGAGTTTCTCTGCTATCTAACGGAACAGGCGACAAGGCCATATAAAATGAGTCTTAGGAGACGACATTTTATGGTCTAATCTTTTTTGATGGAACGACGGATGTAGGACAATGCAATACAAGCCATGTTTATATTCTGGGAATAATAACATTTGAACGTTGCATGTGATGTGCTATGGAAATAAGAATGGATGAATATTTTGTTGTCTCGTCGGTCGATATTGTATGAAGTACCAAAAAAATAACATTCAAACGATGTCACTTCTTTATTTAAAAAATATAGAAGGACGAACCAAGAAATCAATTACAAGATACCTTACTAAAATTTTCAAATAATATACTCAACTAGCCTAAACCCGCGGCACCGCCCGCGTCGGGTTTACGCAATTTTATAAATAAGGTAATAATAACACAGTTTTTTTTTCAATCCATTTTTTTCATGTTTTAATTTTTTTTATACCTCATAGAACCTACATAATCACAACACATTTTTTTAATTTATTTTCATATTATATATATTTTTTTTTTCTCCCGCTTATCATATACCCAATGGAACCTACATATTACCAACACAGACTTTTTTATAATTTTTTTATTTTTTTATTTTTTCATTTTGTTTCCCAAACCATCTTTGGGTAGAGGCTAATAACTGCAAATTTTCAGATAATTAATTTTTTTATACCCCATAGAACCTACATAATAACAACACATTTTTTTTATTTTTTTTATTTCGTATTTTATTCAATTTTCCTCCCGCTAATCGTATACCCAATAGAACCTACATATTACCAACACAGACTTTTTCATTATTTTTTTATTTTTTCATTTTTTTTTCCAATCCATCTGTGGGTAGAGGCTAATAACTGCAAATTTTCAGATAATTCTGTGTTTAGGTTCAAAAGCCTCAGGGAAAGAAACACACTGACTTTCACATTTATCTAAGATTTTCAATTTATGTTTCTTTTATTTTTTGTTTTTTTTTCCGCCCGCTGGTCGTATACCCCATAGAACCTTCATATTAAAAACCGACTCTTTTTTTTTTTTTCTTTTTTTTTTCTTATCTTTGGGTAGAGGCTGATAACTGTGCAAATTTTCAGATGATTTTGTGCTACGGTTCAAAAGCCTTAGCGTTAGAAGCACACGGACTTTCACATTTATATAAAAGTAGATAATGATGAACAGATTTTTTCATTTCTTTTAAATTCACTTTTTTTATGTTTTATTTCTTTTCCTTCCGCTGGCCGTATACCCTATGGAACCTACATGATAAAAACACAGTTTCTTTTTGTTTTTTTTTCTCAATTTATATATTTTTTTTGTTTTTCTATAGTTTTTTCCGGCTGGTTGTATACCCCATAGAACCTATATATTAACAAACAGATTTTTTTTATTTTTTTAAATTTTTTCATTTTTTTATTTTTTCATTAATTTTAATTTTCAATTTTTCTGATTTTTTTTTTCCTTAACCATCTTTGTGTATAGACTAATGACTGCAGATTTTCAGATGATTCTGTGCTACGGTTCAAAAGCCTTAGGGAAAGAAACATACAGACTTTTACATTATATGAGATAATAATAACACAGATTTTTTTATTTCTTTTAAATTCATTTTTTTTTCATGTTTTATTTCTTTTTTCCTCCCGCTGGCCGTATACCCCATAAAACCAACATATTAACAACACATGTTTTTTTGATTTTTTTTCAATTTATTTTCAGATAATTCTGTGCTACGGTTCAAAAGCCTCAGGAAAATAAACATACAGACTTTCACATTAATATATAAGAAGATAAATTGCAGTTTCAGTTGTGTAATAGATCGAAATTGATACTTTGACGTCGATAATCATTTTTTCCACGAGCTTGCGCAAAGTAACCACTTCGCACACTCATTTGCGTGTGTGAAGAAACCTTTTCCCGCACTCAAATGTCAACTCAAATAACGAAATAACTACCTACCAATTTGTTGTTTTAAACTTTGTTTCCATACCAACCAAACTGTGAATAATGCACTTTACAATGCACAAAATAATGTTCATGGTACTGTTCCCTTTTTAGTCAAAATGAACCACAATAATTCTTTTTTTGCCGTAAAAACGCATTCGCTAGTTACGTAAACAAACATTGATAATGACCAAGATCAATATACAAGATGTTGCCTCACTTCGCCTGAGGTAAAGACGGAAGGGGGGAAATATGACGTAATTTGTGGATAGCGGTCTGAAACAGTCCGCGTTCTGACATTTGAGTGTCATTCCTGTCATGCAATTGAATCGGACTGCATCATGTCGTGTCATGTGTCATTCGATCAATGATTGATAAAACGTTGAATTTCTTGCTAATTTTATCATTTAAATCGAAATAAAATAATAATAGAGGTGTAAAATTATCTTTTGGGACAATATTATTGTATATTATTGGTCAAGGAAGCAAAAATACTGTTCCAAATGTGAGTATTTTCTATATGTATATTCAAAACATCAACCCTCAGTTTTCCACAACTTTTTAACTATTATTTTATATTAGCCCTGCCTAAATATACTGAGAAATCTACTATTGAAATATAATGAAAGCTAAATTTAGGTAGAATAGAATAAACAGTTGAACACAAGTAAACAAACTCTATTATGATCATTTGTAGACACACCTACCTTCAAAACACTATATTTGATAGACAAATCCAAGGATAAGACACTTATAAACAGTTTTCAAAACGTAAATGGATGATTTCACAAAAGAAAAACCATCGACAGCAAAAAATCTCTCGTCCACTACGAAATAAATAGTGAGTTTATGATATTGATGAATGACATTCTTGATTTTATGATGGAATGGTTCGAGAAATGGCCGCAGTGGCGCTACAGTGGACATAAATGACGTCATGACCGTAAAAGTGAGGCAACCTCTTATATAGAAACCTTGGATAATGACTACTTTCAATCGGCATATTTTGTTAGTTGTTCTTGCTTGATTTTGGTGCAAATTACTGTGTTTATCGGAAATTTTCAAAGCACTTGAGCTGAATACTGGCATCAGAAAAAACCTGATCATGTACACAAACCACGGACCTAAATATAAAAATACCTACGGACAATCAAATTTATAAAAGTATAAATAAACAAACTGAACGATTTAACGAAGACTGACTGATCTTAAGCGATTGACGCAGCTGTCTAGAGTGTAATGTCAAATTAAAACAGTGTTGCCAATAGCAGGGAATAAGGCGACAAAGTAGGAAATTTTATGAACAGTGATCGGACATGCCCTTGCATTTCAAATATGAAATAAATCAATTATTATTTTGATTATACTCATATTATCCAATTTCCAGCTGCCGCAACAAACTGTTCTTTCAATATTTATATTGTTAACCATAAATAATCATTATTCTCAAGTTGTTCTAGGTTTAATGTGCGTTCAAATAATATATTATCTGAAGTTTTCCGTGTCTAATCTGTGAAAGCTCGTAGAAAAAATATTGTTCCTAAAGCGTCCGCAAAGTGTCTTTCCCGCCCTTAAAGCATATCCGAACTCCGCTTCGCGTCGTTCGTCCAACTGCTTTTGTGTGCGGGACAGCATCACTTTGCGAACTTGTTAGGAAAATAGACTATTACCATCTTCGTTAGTGGCCTGGTTGTATTGGATCTTTATTTTCCTGCTGCTTCTCTAGCTTGCTTGTGCATATTGATAGAATCATACTTTTGTTCTTATGTTTCTATTTTTCTGCATTTTTTGTCGAGCTAAAATCTGTTTGCCACCCTTATTTCTCGCCCTGTTGCACTTTAAATGTTTTTATATCTTGCTTTGTTGTTCTTCGCTTTCCGCCTTTCATTCATGAGTTTAAGAATATGGTCTGTCATCCAGCTTTTAATCAATTTTCAAATATTATTCTCGATATATTGCAGTTTCAGTTGTGTAATTGATCAAAATTGATAGGTACTAGGATAAAATACTTATTTTGGCTCACATTTCGGAAAAAAACATTCTTTGATAAAGCTTGGCTCACGCAATCTATCAACATTTTCAACAAATCTTTGGAAGAGATTTAATAGTGAAAGATCTGGCAGAGGTGTGATTTCCAATTGAAATAATAATAAACTTTGAATCACTTTCCAGTCATTGGAATATGACTGGAAAGTGATTCAAAGTTTTATAAGTCGATGAACAAACATCACTTATTGTGAAGTTTTCAAGAAGTACATAGGTCTTGCTCCTATTTCGAATGATTTGAAAATTAAACCCTTTTTTAAATGTGAATAGGTGGCACTAAACATCGCCAAACTTCACTAGGAGGTTTCAGTTTTCAAATGTACCGCTTCTTTGTTAACTGGATGCAAAATCAAAATGTTTCACATTCTTCTCTGTTAATCCAATTTGCCAGTAGTGTAGGTCGTTTATTGAAAGGTCCAAAATTAGGTGTGTCCTCATACACAATCTTGAAATGTTTTTGGAAAAAGGTGGGGTAATTGGGTTGATTTGAGAAATTCTATTCTCTGTTTTTCGCAGGACTCATCAAATTGTATATGCATACTCTCAGTCATATTGGATCAGAAGTTGGTTGATTATCTTATCCAATACCTCTTTTATGGAGGTTCATAAATTTCGAAATATGACTTGAACGTTAAATGAGCCTATTAATTTTTTGGTCCAACAACTAATAGTCGCTCCATAAAGACTTTATATGGCGCACGAAATTAATCTTCCCTTGAAATCAGCTCTGACATTTCGCATTTACAACAAACCCCTAAAATTAAACGATATTTTGTTACGACAGCTTTGAACCGTCATGAAGATGACTGATAACATTCCTCTTCTGATTGAGATTTTATCTGTAATTTCATTGCTGCAGCAGATTTACTTTAACTATTTCCAGAGGTCGTTTTTTGTCGATTGGAAAATTCTTGTGAAATCTAATTACATTTGTAACAATTATCAAGGTCGTGTTATAAAACGTTCAGATTGGTTGAAAGTGGAACACGGCTCAACTTTAAGACGCCTGGAATAAGAATAAGATGGTTTGATGCTACGCACATCCAAAATCTTATGGTAGATTGTTATTGTTTTTACAGTGTTGCTACGACTTTCAATCCCTTTTATTTTTGAATAATCAATAAACTATTAATCAAGAGTAGTTACTCTTTAGTTATGTAATATATTCAACTATAAACATTTTGTTTCTTTGCAGGAAGTTCAGGTCCTCAAGACCCTGATTCTGGGAGAAGAAGAACGAGGTCAAAGCCAATATCAAGTCATGTGCTTCATCTTTCATTTCGCCAAAGACTCATTTATATCATCGGACGCCATGTCCAAGTTGAGACAAAAGAACCCCAATACCGTTAGGACCCCTGAAGAAGATCTTGGAAGGTGAGATAAAAATTCCATCCAGTGTAATTTTTCATACTCTCAATGAATGAAAGTCTATAAATCAAACCTTTGTCATTGCATTTCCAGAGTCAACCACACAATGGACTACATAGTGATTCTGAAGCATTCTGGAATCGTTAGTCCGTTCATTAGAGAGATATGTGGCGAAGCTGGTCAAGCAACGTATACAAGGCATGAGGATATTATGATGTGGTCAAATGCTCACGGTAGGCTTAAAAGATGAAGTTTCTCATCAATAGGTAGTCAAATGAGTTATCATTTTTGATAAAGTAATAAAGAGTATTGTTATATGGTTTTGTATCGGTGTTGAAAAAATGGCATGGATACGCTACTGTATTATTAAATTTGATTATCAAAATATACGGCGGAAAAGGATGTTTAATGATCTGGTATCACTTCCGGTTTTCATTATCGAAAAAAACGAGAGAGTTTTTCTTGAAAATCTAGCAACCTGCCTTTGATGGAAATGTTCAAAATGTTCAAAGGACTGGAGACATCATATTGGATGCCGGCGGATCAATAGAAAGACGAACAAGGCAATGAAAAGGGATTAACGAAACACAGACGTGACATCACGGTAATTGTCATGGAGTGGAAAGGATCAGAAGACCATGAATAAGATGGAAAAATTCAAAATCGATAAATGCGAAATTTCTGAAACGAAACATATTTTGATGATCACAAATAAGTCATTGGATATATTTTATTGTGTACTTAGGCGGCAAAGTGGCATTTTTCCAGGCTCAAAGAAGTAATGTAGTGGGGCGAGCTTCAGCGAAAGTGAAAAGTCGATTAAGTTGTGCGGAAAATTCCCTCACACCAACGGCGGCTTTACAATAGGGTCAAATGACCTCGAAAAATAATCACCAAGATTTCATATTGATCTACTTTAACAATATTTGTCAATAAAAACTTCCATTGGTACATCCCATAATGCGCGCACGTTTTAATACCAACTCATCTAAGCGTGTCCCCACCAACACATCTCAAAAAGCGTCGCATAGATTATTTGGGTCAAAATTCAGCTTTGACGAAAAATCGCTTGCATATTTGAATGCAATATCATCACGCATTAGCGGCTGGGGGCATCGGAGAGAGAGAGAAGTAGTTAGCGTAAAATCAGCGTGTTAGAATGAGAAAACATGTGTCAAAATCGGCATTGACCAAGACATCTCCCACTGGCACGCGGTTATTTGAGGTTTTCATTGAATTTCACTTCGAGGTGGAACTGTCAAATTTCTGCTTGGAATCAGATGCCAACATCTACTTTGAATCTGTGTTTATAGTCATGCTTACGCCAAATACAATGTAGATGGTAACGTGTGATTTTCATTTGCCAAGCGGAAATTTGACTGTTCCACTTCGAAATGAAATTCAATGTAAACCAAGCATTAATTTGCGACCTACCCTGTCGTTTTTGAACGTCTTGGCAAGTCAGCTGAAGCATTTATTTTGCCGCGGGCGGTTTGTTCACAAACATCGGTAATCGGTCGCGAATTTAAATTTTGTTTTTAAAATTTTGGATCTGTCGGATCGTTGTGCAGTGTGTGAAATTTTTAATTTAAGAAGAGATGTTTTGACATTTGAAAAACGCATGGGAAATGTTTGTACGACCTTTTCGACTCAGGACAAAAATAAAACAGTGAATAGAAATTTTGAAGTTGAGTTTTCTGTTTCTTATTTTTTTTGTTTATAGTCTAATTTCATGACTGAACTTTGTATAATGAGAAATGAATCTTAACTACGTATTATTATGAATAGATAGGTTTTCAAAAATTTTAAAAATTCACGAGTCCTTCTACTGGCTTTTTACTTTTTTGCGCTCAGTACGATATATTTCAACTATGTATTTGCTTTTTTTTGATTTTTTTTTATATTTAAACATGAGATATTTCGTTTAATGTTAGAGGTTGGGTGGCCCTTGACACTTTTTTTGTCTCCGAATGTTTGTGTTGTTTCACCCCACACATCATATCATTTTGACTTCCCCATCAAATTAACCTCGAGCCGCCACTGCCTCACGAAAAAAGATGTATACCGAAATTCAATCGTTGTGAGGTTTTGTTCCGTTTTAAATTGCAGCGATGTCAGACGTAACAACCAATCATGTTATTATCTCCTTGCACATCACATGAATGACATGATTTTTTCTCCAACAACAAAAAATGTATCCAAATTCAGTCACTCAGACTACGAACCTACTAAAGAAAATTTGGATTCATGCAAATTTGAAAAAATCAGGTAAACACTCTGGTAAACATTTCTCCAAGCTCGCATTTGCGCGACTATTTGCTCTTGTCTCATTTCATGTTCGAATTTTTGAGTCGCCCTGTATAAAAAAAAACAATGTTATCATCGTATTTCTTATTTTTTCGACATGCAGACTTTTTTTTTTTTTATCAAGAATGACTTTTTCTCGTTTGTTTCAATATTTGGTCGATTGGTCCTCTTCTTAAACGCATCCGCACACATACTGTATAGTATGGCGATTAATAAAAACTACTCAACCAAAATGTTTCTGGAAAAGATTTTTTTTATGAAGTTTGGGTAAGCTTCAATTCATAGCCTCATTGACGAAAAGATTGGTCGTTCTCCAGACTGCTCAAATCACTTGATCTGAAACTCCGTTCATTAACTTTCTTCACAAAAAAAATGCAATAGGGACAGAAGGCTGATATCAGTAAAAATCAATTTCTTCCAATATATGAGATCAGAGAATTCTGATCGCAAAGACATGGTTAGTAGCTTATACAAAATATAAAGAAAAATGCGAGTTTTCTGGAACAACACAGCCATAATTTATCATCTCGTGATTGATAAACAATAAATCATTCTTTGATCAGTATTGACAAGTATTATATAAACATCTGAGCTGAGCGAAAATCAAAAAAATATATTTGGTTAGTAGTGAATGACGTGGCTTCCATTGAATTTTCAGCTGAACAATAAACATTTACGTTGATGTATTGAATTGAAGTAAACCAACATATCAATTATTGATGACGTGATTAGTGCAGAAACCCCTATAACGGAGTAAAAGAGAAAATACCACTTAAAATCAAAAGTCTCACTCCAAGTTGAAAAAAAAACTTTTTCCAAGTACGTTATATTGAGATACATTCCTGAAGGGCACTTTCATCGGAAAAGACATGTGGTGGTGAAAGTTTTCATGAAGTTGAATGAAAGATGCAATACGCGCTCATGGTTAAATTTGAACAAACCTCTGTATTTTGAGATTAAACACTTCAGGCTGATCAATTCTGAATTGCATTCAAGCGATTGGAAAAGTGATCAGTTATTATCAACGGTGAGGCTTAAGGAACGATGCATATACATGGTGATTCTAAAGCTGGTACCTACCTCTTAACACTGTAGAAAATGCGAGAGAATAAAATAAAATCTCGAATAAAATTATTTCCGAAAATGCTTTGTTTCCGAGATACAGGGTATTGAAGTTTGATGAAAAAAATGCCTTCTCATCATAGCTTTCCTACCACTCCATATATTTAATTTTGATTTATATTACATTTGAATTAATAATAATAATAATATCTTTATTTAGCCTGAAGCTATAAAAATTACATAAGGTAAAAGTCTAAGAGAAAATAAAAATAATAACAACCAAGTACAAAGTGAAAAATAAATCTTAAGAGTATTAACAATAATATTTGTAAATATGTGTGAGTAAAATGTAAGATGTAAAAATTTAAAATATAGTATTTGTAAACTGGACAATACATGTATCTAACTTATTACAGGGGTTACGTAAAAAATATAAAAAGCCATTACTATACGGTTTCCATCACATAATTCTTTAGAAATCGTTTGAATGTTGGGAGATTATCACAATTCTTTAAAGCTGTTGGTAGACAATTGAGTTCAAATAGGCCCCTATTCAAAACCGAATTGTACATTTGAAATGTGTTACATTTATGATCTAGGATAAAATCGTTCTTATTTCTAGTTTCATACCTATGAACATCTGAAAATTTATTGGCTCTATTACACAAATACATTGGTACTAGTTCATTTTTGATTTTATATATAAATATGAATACATTATATATAACTTTTTGTTCTACAGATAACAAGTTAGTGACACTTAACATACATTTGACAGGAGTATATTTATTACATTTCAAAATCGTTCGCATTGCACGGTTCTGTATCAGCTGGAAATCATTCATTATTTGTTTTGGCATTAAATAGAAAAGGGTTGCGCAAAAGTCCAGGTGGGGCGCTGCAATAGTTTTATATTACAATAATTTCGTTGTCATCGATAAGTTCTTCCCCACTCTTGATAAGAAATAACATTTTTTAGAAAATTTTCTCATCACATAATCAGCATGTGCTCGGAAGTTCAAGTTTACATCAAGAATAATTCCCAAGTATTTAATTTCCCTATCATGCTGTAGTTGATTCCCATTTATATGCACATTTACATCATTCACATTAATATTGGACAGTCTACATTTTTTGCCAAAAATACTTAATTTAGTTTTGGTTACATTAACACTAAGACGATTTTTACATAACCAATCCGACACTAACGAGAGATCACTGTTCATAGAATTCTGCATGTGTTCCAAATCTCTACCGCTTACATAAATCACTGTATCATCTGCGAATAAATGAATCATAGTATGATGTATAACATTAACAATATCATTGATATAGATCAAAAACAATAAAGGTCCCAATACTGTTCCTTGAGGAACTCCGTGACTGACCCTCATCGGATCAGACAAAGCGCTCTTAAATTTAACAATTTGTTGTCTATCACACAAATAGGATTTGAACCATGTTAAAGCAGAGTCCCTCAAACCTATTTTCTCAAGTTTTTTAATGAGAACGTCTCTGTTGATAGTCTCGAAGGCTCTTTGAAAGTCAAGAAACACTGCTAAAACAAAGTTGTCCTGGTCTATTTCCTTGTTAAATTCATCGATGACATTCAAAATGGCAGATTCGCATTAATGTTGTCGGCGGAACCTGATTGATTAGTCGTCAAAATGTTGTTCTTTTCGCAGTATTCCAGAAGTTGTTCCTTGACAGCCAACTCGAGCAACCCTTCATAAACAGTATTGTAGTAATGTGAGTGATTGACCACACTTCAATTATTATTCAAATGAGACAAAAACGAATTTTATATACAAAACACCATTTCAGATTTTAGCGATTTATTTTGACATGCATCAAAATGGAAATGGCTTTTATTTGTTTGAGCAAAAACCGTTTGTCATACGAAAAAATATCAGAAGACCAAATCAACTCCAAAGTAAATGAGTGTTTTCGAAATAATATTGATTTAGAGAAAAAGCAGTGACGTTATATTTTTTTCTTCAAAAAAATCAATTACAAACACTGTTCGAACGCCACTGGTAGAAATTTTTTGAAAACTTTTGTATCAAGGAAGTGTACCAAATTGTGTGGAAATATCTGGAGTGGTAGGAAAGTAATGATAAAAAAGGAAAATTTAAAGCTTTAACAACCTGTATCTCGGAAACGAAGCATTTTCGAACAAAATTTGCTTCAAAAAATGTTCTTATCTTTTCACATTCTACACAGTGTGGAAAGGAAAGTATTAACTTTGAAATCACCCTGTATATCTGGTAAAATTTTGGGCAGAGTGTCATATATCAACCAATCGCTTTATAGGAATGTGATGTGAGTGCTCATACTATCAATAAGCAGATCATCATGAATACATTATTTAATAAATGTTTCACCAGTTTTTATTTTATAATGAATGTGGTGTTTGCACACTGTCCGTCATGTCAAAATGAGTTGAATAGATTTTTGCGGTATCTACGGCTTGATTGGACTTCTTTCTGAAGCGGACCTTACTGGGAGGAAAATCAGTAGCATTGTTGATATAGTTACCTACAGATATTCTACTTCACTTGGCCGAAGGCGCTCTTGAATCCTATAATAGCATAAATAGAAAAAAATTGAAAAATTCTGTTTGAATGCAAACTAGGGAAGACAGACAAATTCTCTGGTTTTTGGGTTTTTAGCTCAAGAAGTGTATATTATTAATTTGGACCCTAGTAGAAACAATCAAATAAAATGTCCTCTGTTATGACATTGCCAGTTTTTGGTAAAACAAACATTCTGAATAGAGCATAATTTCTAAGGTCGTCACAGCGCTCGTATTGAAAACCTTGAATGCCCAAGGAGTATCCAATTCACATTTCTAGTCTGACATGATTTAGCCCTATGTTTAATTATTTGTTGCTGTTTTGAAACTTTCACCAGTCCTTTTTATTTGAGTTTATGGATTATATTGAATCCAAGATTATATCTCTTCTTGCATCTCTGGAAGATATATATACATTTATAAAAGAGAAAGTATGTTTGTCCGTAAATAAGATAGCATTATGCGTGTATCTAATGAGGGAGAGAGAAGGCTTCATTCTCGCAGTCTCTGATTGGTCAGATTGGTTGACATGGCGTTGTCATGGTGCTCGCCGAGGTAACAATGGCTGCATTCAGGCGGTCTTAAGCTGCTTGATAAGAAGCCCACTTGAACGTGATGCTGTTGTAAAGCGTCACGTCAGCGACTGCGTGTTTTGCTTTTTCGAATCTCGATTGACATTTAAAGTTGGGTTATGTTTATTTGTTTATGATTACATCTTCACTATATTATCATGATGATAGTGTTCGTCTCTTTGTGGCACAATATCCACCGGCTGAACAAATTTCTTTACATCCACGAGTAGTGAGTACAAACCCATTAAAATGAAATAGTTCTAAAAAGAGCTTCCCAATGATTTGATTTAACAACAGATTATCTGTTTTTTTAGCGTTTCACTTCGAATCTTATCCCATTCGCTTTTGAATTTAGGTATACAAATGATAATAATAATAATAATAAATCGTCTTTGAAAATTGAAGAAAAAAAAATGAAATAGGTACATTGCAATAATAATTGACATTAATCATTTCTAATTGGCGATTTTTGTTGTGTTATTTTGGAGTCCCAGCATTATTAATAATAATAATTAGTAGGTAGATTTGTTCGGTTTCGATTAGATAGGATTAGAATGTTTCACTTTGGTTTTCGATTTCGTGTTTTTTTTTCTGGTTGAGGATATTTTACATCATTTTGCAACGTCAGAGCAGACGACACTGGTGGACTACATTAGAAACGAGTGATGTGTCTATAGCAACGATCAAGCGCACGGAAAGAGGGATCGGGAAAAAATGTCCGTGCGCTGTTCCGAAAATGTCATATTTACTGTATTTTATAAACAGTTGAAAATGTAGTATTTTCTGCTAAGTATAATAAAAAAGCTTTTACCGGACACAATTATTTTATAAATTTGGGCCTTTTTCATGTTTATAAGTGTCATATCAAAGGATATCAGTTAGTTTTGAAATAAAAGAGTCGTATTAGGAATTGTTATATAGTCCGGTATTTAACAATCCTCAGCACATTTGTGCTACTTGGGTAGGGGGCGTAACAACCAACATCAAATTGAAAAATAGGATTTTTATTTAATTTTGCCAAATTAAATTATGTCGATGAACTAATTTTCAGATTAACCGACTATTTACCTACACTTTTTGTCTAAAACGTTTTTTTCTATCTATCATAATAAAGTGGTGGGGGAAGTTCAATTGTTTTTTCAAACTAACAGAGATTCCTCCCGTTTCGCTTGGCCGATTTCAACGAAATTGGGCTTATATGAAAGAGAATAATCTGTGCTATGAAATGCTTATTTGTGACATTCGCCGTCGCCGCTGGATAGCGTTAACTGAAATGGTGGCATATTTTTGAATTTTTTCAAAAAAATTCAAATGTAATGGTGTATTCATTTTTATATATTTTAAAAGAGGATACATTTTTTATTAAAATATTGACAACAAACACAAAAAAAAAACAAAAGAAAATCATTGAATTTTTTGTTTTTTTCTCAATTTTTTAATAGAAAAATGTATCCCCTTTTAAAATATATAAAAATGAATATACCATTACATTTGATTTTTTTGGAAAAAACTCAAAAATATGCTATCATTTCAGTAAACGCCATTTAGCGGTGACGGCGAATGTCACAAATTAAAAAACAAATAACCATTTTAGACCGCATATCATTCTCTTTCATATGAGCCCAAGTTCCCCAAGTAGCAAAGAGATTTTATAGTTCGAAGGCTATAAAGCTATTTTATTTTATTGGCATTTTATTACTGCTTCCAAAATGCTAATTTGTTTTATAAGTGTTTCCATAAACACTATTTAGTTGCAGACAGCTAAAATGTTTTATACATTCATCATCAAAACGTTTATGAAACTATATTATAAAACATCTTTTAAACGGTCATGAACTTATTGTATAATCGTTTCTGTCAGGGTCTTATAAAACATTTTACGTTTTAAAACAAAATGATTTTATAGTAGTTTCTTTGTTAATTTCGGTGATATGTTCAATGCCCCTATAAAAATTTTAAAAAACAGTTTCAAAGCTGCTTCCTTTTAACTTGATGATGCAATTTTATTAAAGTATCTTTAGAAGCAAATCTGCTTTCAACACTAAATTGTTACACTTGAAAAAGAATTGTTTTGCTAGTGATAATTTTATAGATATTCCAAAGTATGTCAGTGCGACAACAGTTTGAACACAGCAATAAATTCATTATAAATTAGAACTGTTTTCGTGAACATGAATTTATTTCCGACAAAACAAAGGCAATGATGAAATTTATTTTAGGCTAGAAATAGTATATTATTTTATATGAAGGAAAAGTGATGCTTTTCATGACGCGCTCGTGTTCAGCAGCTGAACAAAGTGAGGCTGATAATAGAGAGCAAGTCATGAAAAGTAACTTTTCCTCCACATAAAATATGCTATTTTTTCTACAAATGTCGACAAATTCATATTTTATGCAAAAACATTGCCATGAATATAGCTTCGGGCGACGGCGCCAGGCTTGTTTTTTCGTTGTCATGGATACTTTCACCTCCGGCGGAGGAAAAGTAGAGCTTCGCTGCCGATACTCAGTCGAACAATGTCCGTTTTACTGACGTTTGAAGAAAATTATATTTTGTCATCCAGTTTCTCCTTCATTAAAAACATTTAAAATGTCGAATGTAATAAGCCAGTGGAAAAAAGTTTAAAAAAAGCGGTGCTTTGCGAAGGCGAATGAGGATTTGTTATGAAAATATAGTGGCTGGTAATATTATTGATGTGAAAAACATCAGTGAAACGGTATCTCCAAACTGTAACAGTTGTGACACATCTGTGAAGAAGTCATCAGTGATTCAATTACTATCAGGACAGAAAGAAGAAGAACAGAATAATTGTCATGAAGAATCATTCACGCCTACAGCATCAGTCAGAAGATGATGAAATAATAATAAGTAATTGTACAAGCTAGGTTTAGCTCGTAGATTACACTTGCTCAACTCGGTTCGGTTGAGCAGCGGAAAATATAGAGTTTACTGCCAGAGAGCAGCCTCACTCTCTGCTATGGCCAAGTGGGCTTGGGCACAGTACATTTGTTGAGTAAAACAACGTTTTTGAGTAGTTGTTGAATACTGATCCTCTATTTCCCACGACTTGCTTATATATAATTAATTGTTATAGTACACAATGATGTTATCCAAATATTGTAGTAAACATAATTCTACTATGCACTTCCGTTCGTGCTTTCGTCGGCAAAATAATCATATCATGACCGAGTGACCGACCATGGTTCGGGAACGTGATGATTAATTAGTTTTCCTACCTATCTGACATTGAACTTGAGTGGGTTCATAACCTATCATGAAATTATTAAAAATTGGACATGTATTAAACTTAGAAAATAATGCATGTTTAATGGTGATTAAACATTCTGCTGCCTCTCCACGATGGACGAACGTAGAGACATCAACTCTATGTCTTCGTTTTGACCTTGTTGTTTGTCCACTTCCTAGTTTTGCCTCTTCGGTCTTCTCCTGATGATGCGTGTCCCTTGTACGCCAACCTAGAATCACCATACTGAGTATTGTCGTGATGCTGCTCATGATGACTGCGTGCTGATGAATGCTGCGCCATCCCGTGTCATGGATCCTATCTTTGAGGTCCCTCTCTTCTTGTCTTAGCTCTGTAGAGCAATCTGTTTGCCTGAGTATCGGCTCGGTGGCTTGATATGAAGGTTCATGATTGATCGGGCTGGTATTGAGGATGATGGGAAATGTCTTGGAGTGTATGGGCTCGGTGGCTTTGTACGGAGAATCATGGTTAATCAGGCTGGTATTGAGGATGATGGGCAATGTCTTGGAGTGTATGGGCTCGGTGGCTTTGTACGGAGAATCATGGCTGATATTGAAGATGATGGGCAATGTCTTGGAGTGTCTGGCTAGAGCAGGAACGGTTGCAGTCATTCCTGTTGTATTTAATACAACATCTTCCCGGGCTCCTGGACAGATTACAGCGAGTGTTGCTGAGGGGTTTGCCGTAACCATCCAATTATTGTGTACAATTGTTTCCTCACTCACTGAACTTGACTGTCGTTCTACCCTTGGACAGGATATTTCTGGTAAGTCTGGCAGCTTGTCTAGTAGTTTGTTCTCGTCACTTTTTTGAATCAGATCCCATGCTGAGTAGTGGTTGCTTGCGATTGCTTCCAGCTGTTCTATTGGCTTGTTTGTTTCTTCTTTGGTCGGTGTCTCCAAGTAGTTTAGTTCGTTAGTGTTGGTTAATGCAGAGTTTTCATGGGTCTGGGTTTTGGAAGTATCACAAAATGTAGGCTGGTTTTGGTCGTTGCTTTTGGAAGTATCAGGAAATGTAGGTTGGTTTTGGTCGTTACTTTTGGAAGTATCACGAAGTGTAGGTTGGTTTTGGTCGTTTACAACTTGATCAAATTGTCTGCGGATTTTTTCGTACATGTTATGAGCGAGATATGCATTTTCATGTTCTTCTTCGTAAAATAAGATTTCTTCGTGGATGTCCTGGATCCTCTCCCACTGCTTGTGAACTCTTTCCATAAGGAAATTGTAGCGATACTCTCCTTTGTCTAGTTCCAACTCTGACTGTATGTCCGTAAATAGGTCTTTTAGTTGTTCTATTCTGAACTCTTGTATTTTCAGTCGCTCTTGTTGGCTGTTGATGGTAGGGCTTAATTGTTCGGCTTTTGGGCATGTTCGTAGGTAGTCCAAGCATTCGCCATATTCGGCAACCATGTAGTGGAAGTATGACCTGGTGTTGTAGGGATGGTCGAAGGAGTCCTTCAGTCTATTGATTGCTCTGTCGTTCTTGAGGGCATCCTGCCATAATCTCTCCAGGTGGGATAAATGTTTGTGTATGTAGTAATCCATTTTTTCGTTTTGTGAGTCGTTCTTGTTGTTGCTTAGTATCTGGACGATCTGCATTCCCACCTTTTCTTGCTCTTCTGCTAGGCGATCAAGTTCGTTCTTGTTTTCCATTGTGGCTTATTGGTTGCCTTATGTTCGATTCACTTTTGGATGGTTGAATAGCGAGCCTCTGATGGACTGGATTCGTAGTTTGGATAGTGAGCCTCTGTGGACTGGATTTGTAGTTTGGATAATGAGCCTCTGTGGACTGGATTTGTAGTGAGCCTCTGTGGACTGGATTTGTAGTTTGGATAGTGAGCCTCTGTGGACTGGATTTGTAGTTTGGATAGTGAGCCTCTGTGGACTGGATTTGTAGTTTGTTTAGTGAGCCTCTGTGGACTGGATTTGTAGTTTGGATAGTGAACCTCTGTGGACTGGATTTGTAGTTTGGATAGTGAGCCTCTGTGGACTGGATTTGTAGTTTGGATAGTGAGCCTCTGTGGACTGGATTTGTAGTTTGGATAGTGAGCCTCTGTGGACTGGATTTGTAGTTTGTATTTGTAGTGAGTCTCTGTGGACTGGATTTGTAGTGAGCCTCTGTGGACTGGATTTGTAGTTTGTATAGTGGGCCTCTGTGGACTGGATAGTTTGTATTTGTAGTGAGCCTCTGTGGACTGGATTTGTAGTGAGCCTCTGTGGACTGTTGTAGTGAGCCTCTGTGGACTTGTGGACTGGCTGGACTGCAGGCGGGTTGCTGCAGTTTTAGGGTTGCTCGAAGGACCAATGTACAAGTACAATATATCCGGCTCGAAGGACCAATGTACAAGTACAATATATCCGGCTCGAAGGACCAATGTACAAGTACAATATATCCGGCTCGAAGGACCAATGTACAAGCAATGTGATGATTAATTAGTTTTCCTACCTATCTGACATTGAACTTGAGTGGGTTCATAACCTATCATGAAATTATTAAAAATTGGAAATGTATTAAACTTAGAAAATAATGCATGTTTAATGGTGATTAAACAGTAATGATGAGATACGAGATTATTGGCTGATAGAGCTTGATGAGTTCACCGAAGAAGAGAAGTTTGTGTGCTAGATATTGAAAAAAAAACGCAGAATTTAGAAAAAGTATCAAGCAATGGGCAGTTTCTTATAATATCCCACACTTAGTACTTGAAGGGTTATTCAAAAATAATAATGAAAGATTTCGTTACATACTTTCCAAAACAATTATTAAGGGAACACAATTACCCACATCGACAATAATAATAAAAACGACTATATGTATAGGTTATGTATTTACGCGGGGTCAGTGTGATAATAATCTCGTTCACCAACAAATATTTACAAAATGATCATGAAAAAGCTAGACTGGTCGCAGGAATGATAGTTTAATTTTATAAGAGCTGCCAAAAAGTTCTCCTTTAGCTTAAGAGGCGCCAACTAGCAATTCAGACGCCAAAATTTACTCTGTCGAGTCTGTCGTTGATCAGCTGTTCTCGTTTCTGGTAGATACATTACCATGCAGCAGCAAAGGTGTACCAGCCGCAAGATTGACGTTACAGAAATGAACAGGGCCGTAGTGAAGTTTGTGTTTTTTTTATTCCTGTGATAATTATTCAAGTTTTCTTTTAAACGAATATTAGCAATTTTATTGTTCCGTATAAATATTTTGTGAACTTCAATGACTGGTTCATGTTGCGGATATATGGATAATTAAACTACCATTGGTAGTTCAATAGAGAAAATATCCGTCGTTTTTTTTATCTCCATATGAATTTCATGTACAGGTTAATGTCTGCTCTATATAAAGTCGTTCAAAACGTCTGGACAAACATTGAATTTTGAGGTTATGTGTTTTTTGTCTTGATTCCCTGATTGGGTGTAACCACTTGTAAAACAATCTAAATAGACTTTGTTCAGCAACATTTGTCACTTGTGACGTCACTCTCACCTTGTTTTTTGCGGGTAGTTTCAAATCTGCTGCTGCTTTCTTGCAATCTTTTTGTCAGAAATGGGACAGATCAAAGTATGCTGCGCAAATTCAATCAATTACAAATTACAAGAATAACTATAACTCAATCTCCGATATTGTTTTTGTTTCTGTAGACAACAAAAATGTCTTTTGGTTGATTCTGCGAGAAGTTGTTTGTTGATATCTTGACATTCATTTGTTGTAAACACATCATCAAATGAAAACAAGACAGAAAATAAGCTGATGGATTTTATTATCAAAGTGTGAAGTAATTATTTTCAAATTATTACGCAATTTAACGCCAACCAGTGAAAAATCAAAATTCATGGCCTCCCAGGGCGAACAAGGAAAGTTTAATGGAATGACGGTTTCACGTGAAGTGCGTCACATTCTATTTCTTGAATGATATAGGTACCATTTTGAATCATGTGATGAATGATGATAAAAATCGATGCATATTTAACTGACCATAAAAAGAGCATCCAGAGTTGAGAAATTTTGACATTAAAAACTTTGCTTTTATCTACGAATTTAGCTTTTATCTCAGGTGATTGTGCCCTGGACGACATGGCGTGGTTTAGATTCAATGGCATAAATAGGGATGATGAGAAAGGTATTCATTAAGATAAAATGTATATTCAATAAGCAATAAACATGTTCATTCAAGTATTATACATTCAATTTCAAAACCTTCTTTTGTTCATAAACTTTTGTGTAACCTTGGAGAGTTAATAATAATTATTGTCGTTATTGACTGATGATTTCACGATGGCTGTAGTTTCAGTTTGTATCTCAAAATTCACGTCATTCAAGGCAAATACCAGAGAAAACTCAAAAATAATAACCTTTTTTCCAATTTTCAGCTGGCATGTGAGCTATGTCTCCAAGATTTTTTCGTTGAAATAAGATCCTCAAAGAAAGGAAAACAAGAGCTTTAATTTGAAATATAGTTGGTTCAGTAGATTCAGACTGACCAAGTGATCGAAGATTTTATTAGAGAGTTAAATCAACTCTCATCAACTCAGTTAATCAGGAAAACACAGTTATTCAGTTATAGTATGAAATATCATAGATAAAGGATATATTATACACGAAGTATATAATATAATAATTGTAATTGCCGTTCAAAGGCGATTGTAATGCGAAAATATGACGCCCGAAAAAAGTGCCGCGGTTTACTTATACTTATACTTATTAAGTTTTTTCTGAAACATCAATGAATACGGGGCGCGCTCAAATTTTTTGAAACATATGGTATATATTCGACAATAAAACTTGGTTCGCGGTCAAAATTTTGGTCTCTGTGTTCAAACAACGCCTTTAGAAACTGTAGAAGTTGAATAATACATGAATAAAATGGCTTCTCATATTGCATCTTATGTCCATATTATTTTTCCAAAGGGTCTAATTCAAAATAGCCTCCCACGGCTTTCTAATTTATGTTAAAAAACATATCAATCTTGGTTTGACTTTATTGTTATTACGTGATACATTTTTACGATGTAAAATGCTACTATAAAATTTGTATATAACTGTTCTGTAGCAGTTTTGAAAGATTGGTAGATTAAACAAATCTTATAGTATATTATGAGAAGCTGTAATAAAACTATTTTATTGGTGCTTCTTTTGAGTTTTGCAGGAGCTTCAGAAATGTTTATAAAAGAGTTTCATACTAGTTGCAAAAGTTTCTATAATATTGACGGTGACTGAATAGTTTTATAAAATGGTGCCAATTTTCAATTTATAGCTGCTGTATAAACAAATTAAAAATGTTCCTGAGAGTAAGACGGTTTTATAATTTTTGTGTCCAAAGCGTTTTGGAAATTACAATCAATTATCAAATTGTTAGTTGGGATCGTTAAGAAAGGGTAGAAATCTCCGTTTGTTTAAAAAAACAATTGAACTTCCCCTACCACTTGATTATGAGAGATAGAAAAAAACGTTTTTGACAAAGAGTGTAGGTAGATAGTCAGTTAATCTGAAAATGAGTTCATCGATATATTTTCATTTGGCAAAATTCCATAAAAATCATATTTTTCTACTTGGTGTCGGTTGTTACGCCCCCTAGCGACAATTTCAGAATCTTGAAAATATTTTCCAGGTTTTTCTCTTGGCCGTTTTAGTCATAAATTTTTTTGCCGCAAACCTCTACGATGAATGATTTCCGAGATATGGCCGCTCGCTATCCTTATCTGATCACTCTTACAAGACAAAAGTAGTGCGGAATTACATTCCCAGCAACTTTTTTCCACTTATTTCGATGAGTGCTGGGATTTTGATTGTGCACAACTTTCGTCCTGTACGATTTTTTTCCAGCATCGTATCACCCTGTAGATTTTTATCTACTGATTTTAGAAAAAAAAAATTATAGAAAAGTTATTGAGAATGTGAATTCGAGCAATTTTTGTTCAATGATATTTTACCGTAAGTCTAAAATAGGAACGGATAAAAGAAATGGCGCCCTCATTTCCAAGATGGCTGGATAAGCTCACCTTCGATTTTCCCGAAAACTCATAGTTAAGCTACTGGAAGCCCAGCAAAGATTTTAAAAACAAATTTTTGCGTTTTTCCTGAAATTCTCAGATGGCGCTATTCTAAGCACGGATTTACTGTAGGTAGATTTGTTTCGTTTCGATTAGGATTAGGATTTTTCACTTTGGTTAAGGATTCAGTATCTTTTTTTTTTTTTTTGAATGAGGATATCTCGGAGGATATCTACATTTTGTGCACAAGATGCACGTCAGTTTTTTTCTTATTACAAGTTGGATTTGAAATTTGAGATGGATTTGAATCAAAACTGGGGTTTGCCTGGGCTGCTCGGAGAGCGGGTAATTCAGCTAGTTATACTTTAAAAAACAAAAGTTGCGTCCTACAACCTACAACAACAGGTGAAAATGAACGAATATTCTTGCAAAATAGAGTATGAAAAACAGCAGAAGAATGTCACGAAGCGTCAGTGAAATTTTCCACTTGCCACAAACTGAAATTCAAAATGTAGTATTTTTGGCATAGGAATGTCAAAAGATAGCGGTTAAAAATAATGTGTGCGAATTTCAATGCTCTCCACTTAACATAATTTTGTATCCATTCATCATAAAGCACTCATTGGGCTTGATACTCAAGCCTAACAAAAAAAAGTGTGGTCTATATCCATAAACTCATAAAGATCATCATACTTATAATAATTCTCATTCAATAACATATTTTATATTAAGGTGAAGACTGAATCTCTGTTTACCGAGCAGGGGGTCTTTTTTTTTAGTCGATTTTGAAACGGAATGAAACAAGCTGTGGGTGAGGTTTTAACGCCGCATATATTGGAATGAATTTGAGCGATTGCATTTGTTATGTTGACTTTAAAGTCAAGTAGTAAGAGCTGTGGCGGTTCGGCCTCATTTCCCAAAATGCCCGCTAGGTGGCGCCACGATACGGTGGCGCCACGATAGCGCGACCGTCACCACGTGCGCGTGACGTCATCCGTCGTCGGCGTGTTGTGTGGGGGTTGAGGTGGGGTGTGGGGGTGGGAGTCTTTGCGACCACGTGCGCGTGACGTCATCCGTCGGTGGGCGGTGTGACCGTTGGTGGGGGTGGGGGTGGGGGGTTTGGGATGACATTACATTTTATGAACAGTTCATGCTTGAAGAAATTGAATATTGTGGGTGAGTGTTATCATCGTTCAGTTCTAAATTTAGCTCGCGGTTTTCTTATCAGTAACAACGAGTCTCAGCCTGCAGTTTTCTTATCACCAGTAGACAACATGTGGGTTTCCTATCACACTCCTCTTATCAACAGTTCTAAATTTAGCTCAAATGCAGTGTTCTTATCAGTAACATGTGTCAGCCTCTGGTTTTTTCTCGACTATAAATTGATTCACCTAGTTGAAATTACAACCCTCAAATACGTAAAACGAATCAATCCGAAAATGTCACTCAACAAGTTCGGTTCTCATTTATTCAAGAGAGATGAAACAGAAAACAATATCAAGTTATTTAATTAAAACAAACAATGTTTTATTTCACAAGAATTTTATTCACAATAGCACATCGGACGCGTGTCTCTTTATCAGTCAACCACAACCTTGGAATTCACAATAGTACATCGACCGCATGTCTCTTTATCAGTCAACCACAACCTTGAACTTGGCGCTATAGTTGCTGTACTTTATTAATAAATTAAAACTATGAATTCATAGGAATTTTACTTACAATTTGCCTAAGTAACAGTCTAAGTTGTTCATATAAAGATATCATGGGACACTCTATACCAAATGTATTGAACTCCAATTTACCGGAATTTTGTAGGGAATTTTCAAATTCATTATATTCAAAAAAGCGACCATCTTGAATGAAGTATAACAATCCATTCACATATCGAAAAACTGTGGTGAATAGGGGTGGTATACCATTAAAATGTATTGATGTGTAGTCAAAGGACTCTGGCTGTAGAGTACACTCATCCAAATTTACAAAGGCATTATCATCATAAAAGAAGATGGTTTTTCCAGAATAGGTATTGACTGCTCCAAGTAACTTTCTACCATCCACAAATGGTTCAAATCTTTTTGTTATATTGATTCGGTCAATTAATCTAAATCTATCCTCGCTAAGTATATATAAATAATCATTTATAACTACAGCTATCTGCCCCGATGGTCTTTTATACACAGCTGTTAGTTTTTCAAACGGTGGCAGGAATTTAAGTAGTAGACGAATCGGTAGAGCTTTTGAGGTGAACATTTTTGATTTCAAACTCATTATCCACAATTTTTCCCCTTCTTGTATTATTATTTGTTTCGAATTCAACTCTCAAAACAAAACAGTATATCCTGCTTGAAGTGTTTCTTTGTGATGAGAACAATCACTGTGATTGGACACTTATTTTTGAGGGTTGAAAATTTGTGAATACGTACCTGTAAATATTTATAAAAAGGCGTTTGAAATAAAATAAAAAATGTAATCAAAAATGTGATTTATTCAATCAATAAACATGTTTTATACAAATTATAAACATTAGTAAGTGCACACATTGCAGGTGATGATAAATGGTATAGAAAATGTGTTTTTTCATAACTAAAATATATCTAGGTATAATATCCTTTTTTATTGTTGAATATGGCTACATTTCATCTAAATCTGTTTGTTGGTTTGTGTAGGTAGCTCATCCACCACATCTTCATTGATAGTACTCATTATTGAACTGTTTTATTTTCAATCACTACGGGGCATTTTATTTGTAATTCACCATAAAATTCTGTTATTTTACTATCCGTTTCACGTCTAAACGCTATCAAATCACCTTTCTTGATAGATCTATTTTCCAGCTTTCCTGCTTTTCCATTAACCAACATGGAAACGTCTTTTTTAGGATATTCACCGAATAAAATGATTCCTTTTTCAAATGGGAAACGGTATGAAGTTCTTCCATCTTGCATCAACACGAAATTTTTTTCTGTTGGTGTATAGCGACCAATAAATGGTAAAACCATTACATAAGATAAATTAACCTCAGAAAAATTAAATAACTTGATATTGTTTTCTGTTTCATCTCTCTTGAATAAATGAGAACCGAACTTGTGGAGTGACATTTTCGGATTGATTCGTTTTACGTATTTGAGGATGTATTTATGCAATTACTTTAGCTTCACGTAACTCTTCGATTATTGATAGTATTTCATTATTATGACCAGTATGACCAGCTCTCATGGAAGCTGTTATTAGTCTCAATCTATCAACAAGTTCGTTGATATTATCCCAATAAACATAATCTATATCGTTTTTATTGATATTCCACAACCCCTTTCCCGTTCGCATTCTAGTTATTGGAGGTTTTAGTTTCTTTAAAAAACGAGAATATAATGGTTTGATGTGTCGTGTTTTTGTTATGCCATGTTTTTGTAGGTATGGTCCTATTATAGTTATATATTTTGATGATCCATTTCCCTGCACACGTTCATTTGGATCATTATTTCTTCGATATGCATTGGTTTTAGCTAAAATATCCATATAATTATCCAAATCCTCATCTTCATAGTCTTTAGGATATTTTTTAAATAGTAATTCATACAATCCTTTTGTACCATCATAAATTTTTCCATCTACTTTCACATTTTTTCCAATAATTTCTACAAATTTAAGTGTGGTCCCCAAATAGAATTTATCAGTATCTATGTCATGTACTATTCCATAATGATGATCAAAATTATGTTCAGTATCCTTCACACTAGCATCAATATAATCTCTTGGTAGTGGATCAAAACTTTTTAACCATATTTCATATGGTTGCGTGTCGATTAAATTTTGAACCGATTGCCTTGACTGTTCCAATATATCTGAAAGATTTTGATTTTCCGAGCTTTCGAAGGGGTTGGTTTGAGCTATAAAACTAGTTTCTAGTATAGTTGGTAACTGACTACGTTCTTGTATAGTATTGGGTAACTGACTAGGTTCTTGTATAGATGGTAACTGGCTAACAGATGCAAGGCTTGTATCAAAAAATGATGGTATTTCCATCGGTAGAATAGGAGTTCTACCAGTTCTTGTAGGTCTTGTAGGTGTTGATGTCTCATAAAATAATCTTGAAAAACTTGGTTTAGGTTTTAATGGTGTTGTGTGAAACATTGAAGTTTCAGGTTCTTCTTCTTCTTCTTTGAATTCTTCCTTTATGTTGAAAGGTTCATTTATTTTGGAAATGAGTTGTTGTAGCGGTTGAGTTATTGGTTTGTAAGCTTGCTCTAGTTGTGATTGTGTAGTGGTCATAGCTAATTTTAGACTATTATATTTATCCTTGACAGCTTTTCTTGACTTCATCAATTCCTCAGCCAACCGCTTATCCATTTTATAGATATATGAATGAATCAAAATTTTTCCTATATCTTCCGCAATTCAGTTCACAATCTTTATCAATAACCAGAAAATTATAAGGTTCTTTCCAACAGTGTGCGCAGAGTTGCTTCAATTGCTCAAATGACATATCCAGCATACAATGATCATTATATATATGATTCAAATTCATAGAATCCTGCTTGAATAAAATTAGCAAATTAGCGTTCTCACGTATAAGTCTTTTCTGAATTGATGAATAACCTTGAAAAATAAAAAAGCAGTATGTATTTTTATGTCTCGAATGTGTGAAATAGTCCCTTATTATAGTTTGTGTTCCACATGGTATATCATCAAATATGATGACCGATTCTGGTGCTATTTCATAAGGAGGAATGATATTTTCATCGCTCTCATACTCGAAATATCCAATCTCTTCCATGGGTGCCAATAGTTGTCTTAAATATTCATACTTTGGCTGTTGTAATGATTTGGAATAAAGGTACACGTTTGCAAATCTTATTCCATTTGGATGCTCAAGTAAAGCCAACATCACGTTGGTTTTACCTGAACCAGATGGTCCAACAATGAGACATCTTTTCAATTCCCCACCAAATAAATCGCCATGTTTTTGAATTGGTTTCGTAAAATCCTTCACATCATGGTTTGTGATGGGTAAGGAAAACGATTGTTTTTCTATCCGCATTCTAGATATCAATAAACAGAATTGTTTTTTGCAAAAGTATTTATACATTAATCAGATGGACATATTGATCAGATAGCATGAAATCGATAGACAATCGTGTTGCAAATTTTTAAACTGAAAATAGTATTTAAATGATACACACAAACCTCTATAGGTATAAAATGATTGTACACGCTTCACGAAAGTACACTTCCTCCAAACACTCCAAGAGGGAAGGTCGAGGTTTAATAAACACTCTGATTAATAGACTACCTGTTGAGCTTCATATTCCTGGCTATCAATTTTGTGGTCCTGGTACAAATTTAGAAGAAAGATTGAATAGGGGAGAGTCTGGTATCAATCCATTGGATGCTGCGTGTCGAGAACACGATATCGCATACTCACAAACAACTGATTTACCTCAACGACATCGAGCGGATAAAGCTCTAGCAGATAAAGCTTGGCAGAGAGTTGGAGCAAAAGATTCCTCGGTAGGAGAAAGAATTGCTGCTCTAACAGTAAGTGGAATTATGAAAGGTAAACGGAAACTTGGAATGGGGATCAAGAGAACCGAAAGAAAAAAGAAAACACGAGTTATCAAACCCCCCAAAAAAATTGGTGGATTTCTTCCATTATTACTTCCAATTTTGGGTGCACTAGGAGCTTTAGGCGGTGGTGCAGCTGGAATAGCTAAGGCCGTTAATGATATTAAAGTATCAAAGGAGCAACTCGAAGAATTACATCGACACAATAAAGAAATGGAAAAACTTTCCAAGCAGGGTGGTGGATTATACATTAAACCCTACAAAGGAGGCACTATCAAGAAAAAAACCATAAAAAAAATCAAATAATATTTTCGCAGAGATCCCTTTCAAATAACGATATACTAAAATATGTGAAAATATTGAATATCTCACATTAAAGAGGTGTATTTATGTGTGACAACCTCCTCAAAAAAAAAATTTAAAGTGAAGGAATGTGGTATTTTGAATCTAGAAAGTTAACAAAATCATGGAACTCATTGTACTGCATACATAATAAATGAAAATTAAGCGTTTTATTTTGATGGTTATGGAAACTTGAAACCACCTATCAAACTCGTTAATTATTTGAGAACTCATTACAAAGTCCATGAATCCTGGTATTCGTATGAAACAATCATTGCAATAGACATGCAGGGCTTCAATTTGGCAGAAGATTTCAAAATCAAGGAGCTGTCAATCACAAATAGCCTTCAATCTAGTCATTTTCTTTTCTGAGAACATGTGTATTACAACTGCTTGACTATTTTTGTCAAAGGATTATAGCTTAATAATTTATCATGTAAAAATCAGACAATATACTGATGAATCCTTCTTGTATTATTATTTGTTTCGAATTCAACTCTCAAAACAAAGCAGTATATCCTGCTTGAAGTGTTTCTTTGTGATGAGAACAATCACTGTGTGTGTGATTGGACACAACAAGAAAACAAGAAAACAAGAAAACAAGAACACAAGAAAACATGAAAACAAGAAAACAAGAACACAAGAAAACAAGAACACAAGAACACAAGACAAGAAAACATGAAAACATGAAAACAAGAACACAAGAACACAAGAAAACAAGAAAACAAGAACACAAGAAAACATGAAAACAAGAAAACAAGAACACATGAAAACATGAAAACAAGAACACTAGAACACAAGAAAACAAGAAAACAAGAACACTAGAACACAAGAAAACAAGAAAACAAGAAAACAAGAACACAAGAAAACATGAAAACAAGAACACAAGAAAACATGAAAACAAGAACACTAGAACACAAGAACACAAGAAAACAAGGAAACAAGAACACAAGAAAACATGAAAACAAGAACACTAGAAAACAAGGAAACAAGAACACAAGAAAACATGAAAACAAGAACACTAGAACACAAGAAAACAAGAAAACAAGAACACTAGAACACAAGAAAACAAGAAAACAAGAACACAAGAAAACATGAAAACAAGAAAACAAGACAACAAGAAAACAAGAAAACAAGAACACTAGAACACAAGAAAACAAGACAACAAGAAAACAAGAACACTAGAACACATAAATATTGCCACGATATATCCCTTAGTATAAAAATTAGCAATGACAACAGGACTTCCAGCAAAAGTATTGTTTCTGAGCGCCTTTTTAACAATACCTTGTATATACAAGTGGATTCAAATATACAAGAAACGTTTATTTGTATATCAACCAATCATAATGACTCTTGACCATCAAACTGAGAAAAATTAATTGTTAATAATGGATTGATTGGCTAAAAATTGATGAGTCAATTAAAAATTTGTCATATTTAGCTTTTAAGTTAAGACTTTATTTTGTAGATGAAAATTTTAAACCAACAATCTGGAATGTACTTATTGATTCGTTTGAATGTAAAAATCATATAGAATTCGCTATTATATCAATCTTTGCATTCATTTTTTGTATCATGCTACCCATTCTAGGAGTATATTTGTATAGAAATAAAAGAATTATCTACTAGCAAGTGTTTTTTATTGAATTACAAGATATTACAATACATTATTTTTCATAACCCATGAATTATGTGAATTATTCATGCCCAACCATTTAACATAAACTTTATTTCCCTTCCGTCTTAGAATCTTTTCTACCAAATACACGTCAGGATGTTTAACTTTTTGCAACTCCTCCTTATAAAATGCACCCCGTATCTCTTCACCTCTATGATCCTCCAATATGTAGGTTGTTGGATTTGTGATTTTTATTTCTTTAATCACAAAGATTTCATTTGACCAGTTAGGTGTATACCCTTTTGAAAACATCTCACGAAACTTACTTATTCGCACATAGTCTCCCTTTTCATATTTGGAAGGATTCACTGTTTTTATGCGACCATAAACTTTTGATAGTAGGTGCTTCTCATGTTCCTTAGATACTTGTATAGGTTTCATTCCAATAACAGAATGTTTGGTATTATTGTATTCTGATACTATCTCAGGTAATATTTTTAACCATTTATAGTTTCCCTGCAAACTGAATTTTTTCCACATTCTGTTTTTCAATGTTCTGTTCACCCTCTCTACGATGCTAGCTTTCATATTGGAAAATGTTGAGTAGTGATTGATGTTGAATTTTTTCATCAAATCTTGGAACTCTGTATTATAGAATTCCTTTCCCTGATCAGTCTGCAGATTTTTAGGGGGTGTTTTTACACTGTTTAAAATTAATTTCATGGCTGTGGTTACATCTTTAGCAGTCTTTGTTTTGACAGGAATTGCCCAAACAAATTTTGAAAACACATTAATTATAACCAGAATATATCTATATCCTTTGTTTATTTTTGAATATGGTTGCATTTCAACTAAATCTGCTTGAAAAAGATCATTGATCCCCTTTACAATTACTGCTCTTCTTTTAAAAAATCTTCTGGCTGGTTTGTGTAGCTCACTCACCACATCTTCTTTGATAGTATTCATTTTTGAACTGTTTTATTTTCAATCAATACAGAACCTTTTATTTGTAAGTCACCATAAAATTCTCATACTAAATGGTTAGATAAGCGAAGCTTCAATTCTGGAGACATACTGAACATCATTTAGAGAAATAGATGGTTTATATAATTATTTGAGAACATGCGAATTACAACTGCTTGACTATTTTTGTCAAAGGATTATAGCTTAATAATTTATCATGTAAAAATCAGACAATATACTGATGAATCCTTCTTGTATTATTATTTGTTTCGAATTCAACTCTCAAAACAAAGCAGTACATCCTGCTTGAAGTGTTTCTTTGTGATGAGAACAATCACTGTGTGTGATTCGACACTTATTTTTGAGGGTTGAAAATTTGTGAATACCTACCTGTAAATATTTATAAAAAGGTGTTTGAAATAAAATAAAAAATGTAATCAAAAATGTGATTTATTCAATCATTAAACATGTTTTATACAAATTAAAAACATTAGTAAGTGCACACATTGCGGGTGATGATAAATGGTATAGACAATGTGGTTTTTCCAACGATAAAGGTGGTTTGTCATCAAGTTCGATAACGGGCTTCGATGAATATTTCCCAATGTATTGCGCCTTTTCTTTTCCTTTCACGTACACATGATCCACGTTTCTTGTTATGTTTTTCACAATGTCGGGAAACTTATGTGATTGCGTAAATCCTTCATTCCATGAAATACAATGATGATTTTTCATCAACCAGTTTGCTTGTTTACGCAGTTCTGGAGGCAAGTGTTCCATAGAAAAGGGACATCTAAATATATAATGACATATGTTTTCTCCATCATAGGCAGCCAGTTCTTTAGGAATAAATTTTTTGTTTTCAATTATAAATCCTTGTACATCCAAAACGAGTAGTTTCATATTTTCAATTGTGAGAATTTCACCATCATCTGCTATTCACCACTCTAATCTTGAATTTGTTTTTCAATTCTTTCGATCTCTTTAAATAGTAAGATAAGCAGAGCTTCAATTCTCGAGACATACTGAACATCATTTAGAGAAATAAAATGGTTTATATAATTATTTGAGAACATGCGTATTACAATAATTGCTTGACTATTTTTGTTAAAGGATTGTAGCTAAATAATTTATCATGTAAAATCAGACAATATACTGATGTATCCTTTTTTGTATTATTATTTGTCTCGAATTCAACTCTCAAAACAACAGTACCTGTTTGAAGTGTTTCTTTCTGGTGGGAACAATCAATATGTGCGATTGGACACTTATTTTTAAAGTTTTGAGGGTTGAAAATTGGTTCGTTTGGTATATCATAGTAGGAATTTTTAAAGTTTGCAAACATTTCATAGAGAGCTGAAAACTTGTTATCATTGAAATTCAAATACAAATCATGATATGGATATCTTTCAGAATTCAAAAATACTCTAATATTTGAGAGATTTATATTATCGAATTGACTAGCATCTTTCATGATGTGTCCTTTTCTATTTTCTTGAAAACCAATTATTATATGACGAGGTGCTTCAAGTTTACTACTTGTTTTAACAGGCCAAGTATGACGGGTCGCTTCAGGTAGTGAGGAATATTCGACAATTTCCCAACTACGAAATCCAAGTAACAGATCTTTATTTGTTTCAAGAATTTGTGTTAAAGCTAGTTGTTGTGGTACATCAACTTGAATATGAGGTACTTTCCAATAGATCTTGTCAAATGTAACTTTTGGATTTTCCGCTTCGGGTGACGGATTTTGCATATCTTCAACATATAAAACTGCATCAACATCATCGCTGGCTCGGATCAAAACCAGTTCTTGTTTCATATTCAAGATTATTTTTTTATAGTCTTCAAAAAATCCCATCAACATTTTCAAAGGTATAGATACATTAAATTTTCCTTTATCATCAACTAAAATGTTTTCCTTTTCATCTCTATTTGGAAACCATCCAGCATTTTGCAGCTTTAGACTTTCATTTGTATTATATGAAAGATAACCCTTCAAGGTTGAAGCTAAACCAACATTTCTTACGGAATCTATAGTAACTCCATTAAGTTCATAGCGAATTTCTCGAAACAAATAAGCTATACCATTGTTGACAAATTGTAATTTTTTAGAATAGGCACCCTTATTGTTGGTCAAGGTACCTTCAATGTAAAGATGACTCCCTGAAGGTAGTGTGTATATATCAAGTTCTTGAACAGGTATGCGAATTTCATCATTGTATTCAAATTTTGAAGAGACAAACGGTTGATATGAATGAAGCTCAGAGCTTATTATTGAATTATCTACATATAATTTTTCATCAACGTTTAATATATCCATTATTTCAATACTTTTAACCCCAGAGATATAAGAAATTGGTGATTTTGTGATGTTAACTTGCTGGAGTCTCGTCTTGGGCTGGTTTCTTGTGATGTTAACTGGTTGGAGTTTCGTCTTGGACTGGTTTCTATAGACAGCTTCTCCCTTTTATATGGCGATTGTTTGAAATAGCGATAGTTGTATTTAATAACCATAATATTTTCTAATGTTTAAGATGTAATCGAACTGTTATGGTCTCGTTTCGGAAATTAATCAAATCACCGTCTTGATCTACTATTTTAACAGTGATGTTGTTGATTGTCTTGACGCTGATGGGGAAATAAAGTATTGGTAATGGTGATTCCACTATTTTATACCCTGGAGGAACAGAAGGAAAAAACTGATGAATTATATGAACGGGTAGACCATTACTATATGATCCAATGCAAATGTCGCAATCAACACAAATTGCATTAACTTTAAATATATTAACAACTTCATCCGATTCAGAAAATTCATTTGATGCAATTTTTCGTTTCTTAAAACCCAATATTTTCGCTATGGAGTCACTTGGTGTGAAATCTATTTCCTTTGTGCAATAAAGCTGACATTTTAATGTATTGGGGTTTGCTTTCATCTTAAACCCAACTTTTTCTCCAAAAATGTCATCAATTACAGAATTAATATATGTTTCAATATCTTTTAAATCGTAAGTTCCTTCTGGAATTGTGATAACTTTATCCGCTAAATATATTTTATTGCTACCCGGTTGTATGTTAGGTATACTCATAAACGATTCAAAATCAGCCAACCCCAAAAAATATTCTTTATTTTCATCCAAAAATATGGGTGGATTGAATTCTGCTTTCAACACAGAAGTATTTCCCGTTATTGTTATAGTTCTAGTCATGATGACACTCTCAACGTTACTGATGGTTCTCGATAATGTCATATTATTATATAGAAATTCGATTGACAATTGTCCACAATTATTTGCATTGAATTTTCGTACTGATGGATTGGTTCTGAAAAAATGAATAAAATTGAAATGAGATAATTTTACATGGATAAATATCAAACTATAGTTTCCTGCAGACCATGAGGCGTCAGGAAACCATGCGCGGTGTTCTTATCAATATAAGAACACCGCGCATTCGAGCTAAATTTAGAACTGTTGATAAGAGGAGTGTGACGTGAAGACCACATGCTGTCTACTGGTGATAAGAATACCGCGTGCTGAGACTCGTTTGTTACTGATAAGAAAACCGTGCATTCGAGCTAAATTTAGAACTGAATGATGATAACACTTACCCGCAATATTCAATTTCTTCAAGGCTTGAATCATGAACTTTTTTTGTTCATAAAATGTAATGTCATCCCAAACCCCCCACCCCCACCCCCACCAACGGTCACACCGCCCACCGACGGATGACGTCACGCGCACGTGGTCGCAAAGACTCCCACCCCCACACCCCACCTCAACCCCCACACAACACGCCGACGACGGATGACGTCACGCGCACGTGGTGACGGTCGCGCTATCGTGGCGCCACCTAGCGGGCATTTTGGGAAATGAGGCCGAACCGCCACAGCTCTTACTACTAAGTCATTGATCGATTGCGCTCATCAGCATGTACTTGCGACAACAGAAAATTCCACAAGGAAATGCCCGGAAAGATCAATTTTTCTTGTTAAAATGACGCGTTCTTTAAAAATGCGCCTTGTCGGTGGGGACTATTTCTCGGCAAACATTGGAATCCTCTCCAATCGCTACGAAGCCTAGTCAGCAAACAACAGCATCCATGGTCATGAACTTAGAGCTCCTGAATCAATTGGATCTTTTATGGATGCAGGCTCAAGTCTCGACGTAAAATCCGCCAAATATATATCGGCGTAAGCGAATTCTTTTGCACGACGAAGTAATGACTGACTCGGGTTCTCCTGTAAACCTTCACTTCCTACAGCAGCGATGTCATCGGTCGATTTGGCGTTTCTTCAACGTTGAAGGGTTGACTTTGGCGGACCACCACGTCTGTCGTTAGACACAACGCGTGCAAGCACTACTGACCAACACTCACTTTGATGGTGGAGTTTCATCATTTAGAAGTGAATTGGCACAATAAATCGTTCTCAAGTACGTCACGAATCTCAGCTGATTCCTGAAAGTGACACATTGAAATCATTGTGACAAATTTGAGAATTTAAGGTTGAAGTTATGCCTGAGTTCCATTCAATTTAATTTCGAAGTGGAACTGTCAAATTTCCACTTGGCGAACGTGAACCATATGCTACCATCCACATTGAATTTGGCGTAAGCGTGACTTTGACAACCTCGACGACTTCAACCTTAAATTTTATACTCACTGTACTTCCAAAAAAAAAATACTGTAAACGTGTAACATGCTTTTTCAGGAATCAGATGTTTTCTAAGTCACATTGAATCGGTCTATTGGATGTTGTGTTTTTCACAGTTCCCAAGCCTCTTGTGGTGAATGATTTGTTGGTTTGGTAGTTTGCGGACTCGAAACATATTATTATCTTATATGCTGAAGATATTAACGTCACATTATTTATCAGTTTTCTCATACACTTCAGTAGTCGTATCTTTGTTTTTTGTAAAGGAAAGGTCGGTATACAAAGAAAGTAAATATGATACCCATACACATGTAAATATCATGAACTCATCTAGCTATTTATACAGAGGAATAAAAGAACATTTTGTTGCAGGAATACCAACTGCCTCGTACCTTCCAGCCCTCAAACGATTTCCCACTACTCCTGATTACGTCAATAACATCAATCATCAACCCAGTAGTATATCGAATTGTACAGACATAAAAAATATGTGGACACCTTGCTTCTGCCATCTTGAACAGTGCATCGGATGGTATCCTTGTGAACTCAAGTATTGTAAAGGCAAAAGTTCGGCGAAGGGATCGGTATCAAGCTACAGATGTGGTATCAAAACCTGTAAAATATGTCATTTATTTGTCTATTATATAGCGCAGAAGAATCAATGTCTTTGGGATGAATGACCTTGACAGGGAATTTCATAGTCTTCACCTACTGAGGATGTATCGAGGGGTCAAAGTTTTGGTTATCTCTTTCAACTGGTGTAAATTTAGATATTTGACTGCATTACAAGAAGTTAATTCTCACTTATGTAGATAGGGTGACATGGCTGTGATCAGAGATAACTGCATTCAACTAGAAGTTTTACAGTTAGTCAAACAAAATGTATAAAACATAGATTCTACCTTTTATATTCTAGATTAGAGAGATATCTTTGTTGATAAACTTTTATACGAGAACTTGATCCTCTACTAAATATGTAGGTACTAGAGTTATTAATTACGACTTTCCATGTATCAAATTTTCTCGATAAACTTCTTTTCACTTTGCAAGCGCTTCTTCAACCGCTTTAGAATACTGACAATAATGAAGCTTCGTATATTAGATACTTGATTATTGTATTGAAGAATATATGAGATTCTGAAAATTCTTTTGATTGGTGCAGTAGTTTAAATAATCGTTTCTTGTTACTGGATTCATTTTATTGATGATGTTCATTTTCTGTCAGCTTTACCTAAGAAAGCTAACCCTAACTAGACCAAAAATAATCGCTTATCCATAGAATGTTGCAGTAAACTATTTAGGTGAATCAGTTGCGAATGTCAATCATGTTCTGGGAATTTTCGTGATAATTGTTTGCTTCGCATAGGTTCCCGAATAGTACATAACGTCACACAAATACCCAATAAACATTGATATTTTGATACTATTTTTGTTTTATTAATATTTATATTATGACTTCATGATTTATCGTAGTTGAAAAGTATTCAAAACCAGATTCACCACGAAGCATTTCAGTGGCCATACTTTGGAGAATTTACCTTGAGTGGTATGAATAAAAATGAAGTACATGCTAATACTAAAAATATTAGTATTGCCTACTTGGTGAATTCTCCAAAACTAAGAAGGAACTTCATTTCGAAGTAGATACTTGTAAATTTTCCCGACGCTACCACACCGAGTAGCACCATTGGAGTATTTACTAGAACTTGAAGTACCGACTTCTTACAGTAGAAACTTGGATTTGAAGAAGAAATTGTAGTATTTGCTAAACATTGGTGAAGTTGGTGTAAGAGCAGCTTCACTGACCATGCTACGATCATATTTCTATTAAAAATGGATGGAAAACGCAGATGAAAAACATACAATGTGAGACAAAATATGATTTGTATCATCAAATATTCCGATAAGTAGCTGAAGTTAAGGTATAACTTGGCAATCATGTTTTAGTTCCATTGTGTGTGTGCTTAAACACATTCAACGAATGGAAGTGTTTTCACTGTTTTTAAGGACCTCAGGTATGTTTGAATAGAAAAACTAGAGTCTTGTAATGAAGTAGAGAAAATACCAGTCTCACATGCAATTTGCCGCAAGAAAAAATATTGGATCAAATTTCCTGATACGGGCGTTAGTTTGAACAGGGCTAAAGATGAGTGGGCAGTACTCCGCAGTACCTAACGTTATTGGTGCGATAAATTGCACTCACGTTAAATTTTTAAAACTCTCTGCACATGGTGACGAATACATACGTTGCCAAAACAAATGTACAAGCCACTTGTGACCGTAGAGAGACGTTCATCAGCGTAGTTGCAACATGGCCTGAATCTGTCCATTACTCCAAAATACAGTACAATTCTTCCCCTTATCCTGTTATGTATGACAATCAAGAAAGACTATGGGGTGATTTTGGATATGCTGATAAATCCATGGATCCTCACACCGTTCCAAAATCCGGCAAGAAATAGAACAAATATAATGCTAATTGTTTATTTTTCATTTAAGACTCTTCTTCATAGGGCATCTCTTCATCTGAGAAGACATTTTTACCGAACCTCGGATACAGCTTACCACTTTAATTCTTCAACAATTTCACACGCAAAGCAAAACAACCAAACGGTCTGGCTTGATCTCAGGGAAAAGCAAAACTTGGTGTTCACAGACAATAATATGGAGTATTAGCATTTACTTCGTTTTTATTCATACCACTCCTTAGCTTCATTGGAATTCATTCAAAATAACAAGTTTCCATAATATTATACAGTCAAGAGTCAAGACGAATTCACACTATCAGCAGGAGGTTGATGCTAATCATTATATAAAGGATATCTTCTACTGAAAACAACAGAGCTCATCCAAAATTTCATAGGATTAATCATGCAAAAGGTTAAGAAATAAAAAAGATTCACGGGCGGTATGCGTACAGGGTGATTATTTAAATACGGCAAGGTGCCATATCTCGGGAACTATTTATCCCAGAGACTTGCGATACAAAATTTTTTGGGTAATATGCCCTAGTGAAAATGCCTTTCTCAAGATTTTCAAATCTAACTAGATATAAATCACTACCGTCATGGATTCTTGGAGGAAATTTCTTGAAATTTGTTTATATGCGGACGACGAACATTTTTTGAATTTATTTGAAATTTTCCATCGCAAAGGCTTGACTTTTAAAAAAAAAATTGAAATAATTCATCTGTGAAATCGATGCTAGCCGGTTCCAGGACCAATCGTCTGAGTTGATTTGTTCTAACCACAACTAGTCTGGTATAGATGTTCTCGGACTCAGCACGTCCGTGAGAGGTGACACCAAACTCAACTCGTTTGGCAGGGAGATTTCCAGGCTCGACACGTCCGAAACAGGTTATGCCAAACTCAACTCGTCCGGCAGGAAGGTTACGGGACTCAACACGTACAGAACAGGACTGGAGGAGCTTCCCAATTGACTTAATTACCACGTCAACTAGGACGTAGACTGGATCTCTCGGCACAGTACATCGATGGATACCTATAGAACACACCCTTCGACTCAACACATCCAGCGGTATGGTCGTTTTCTTTTTTTTTTGGAAGGGGCGGAGCCCAATTCTCAGATTCTGAAAACAGACACACTGCTAGAGCGCTTTTTCTGTTAATGGGGTCTATTCTCAAAACTTGATTATTATTCAATTATGGATTTCACAATTCGAATAGAAGAGCAGTTCGTGATTCACGATAAGGTTAAAAACACCTTGAATTTTTTTTGTTTCTCCAACCAAAACTCTTCATGTTTTCGATTGTACAAACTGATGCGACATGTACCAGTACCATTCAAATTTCTTTTTTTTTAATTACATTTTGAAGGTCTGTGAATCTTTCTCTTTTGTCACATTCTTTTTGAAGATGTACAGTTGTTGTGAAACTACGAGTTACGTAAGATTCATTTATATCTCCGTGTGCTTCTTGTCCAGAATCTGTTTCGTCACCATCAAAGTTCCATTTTCATCCAATATCATAATATCTATTATCATCAACGCTCCGCAGATCCTTTTTTGAATATTTTTGTGTTAAACAGTTTAAGGTGATGATCCTATCTTTGTTGATTGAGTTCTTGCTACTAGTGAAGAGATATTCGAGAGTATTCTTGGTTAAGACAAAAAATTCACATGAAAAATAATGATCAGTTTAACCGAATGATCTGTGAAAATTTTAAAATTGCTATGGATACATTCTACATATTTGTCAAAGAAGCAGACCGATGATTCTCAATAATAATTGATGGTTCAGTTAAATTTTTCAAAGAAGTTATTTCAACGTCTACTAATAATAAACTTGATCCGAGAAAAAAAGAACATCCTTTTGTAGAAGCACTTCATTTCCAAAATCTTTCTCTTGTTTGACGTACTTCATTAGTTTTAGATTATGAAAGTAATTGGATCCATCAATGGTATCAGTTAGCCTTGTTTGCATCAATATTCAGTTTTTGTCGGCGGCATATGATAATACAACAAATCTGGTTCCATGCTGGAAATTTAAAATTCCATTTTTGCTGGATATGTAACCTGCACTGGATAATATGGATTTGTTGAGAATGTCAATCATAAAAAATGATTATTTGTGTAACGACTCTTTGCTCGCGAAATGTTTTGGAATGGTAAATTCATAATCTGGGATAACGAAAAATTAATATTGAGAGATATGAATGAATTTGGAGAGTTTTAGAACTCGTTATTGATTTCAACCTTAGATAAAAAAATAGCGTCAGTGTTTAAGTAGAAAACACAGTTTTTATAGGATGGGCGTTATACACTTAATTTTTTTCAGAACTATACAGTGTGTCCGCGAATGCGGTTAACAAGAGGTGAAATGAACCAAAAATCCAAAGATACGACAAAAAGTCATTCTTGATAAAAAAACGTTTGCTTGCAGAAAAAATAGGAGAGACGATGAGAGAATTGATTGATTGATTATTGTACAGGGTGTTTAAAAAATGTGAAAATATAAAAATAAACATGAGCAAACTGTCATTTCTAGGCTTTCCAACGTGAAATGATAAATAAAAACATTGCTCCAAATTTAGTCAAATCCCTGATTCTGAACTTACCAAAGAAAATTTTGAAGAAGAAGTTTTTGAAAATTAAAATAATTTTGCAAGTCCGAATTCACCTGTTCATGATAACCTGATCTTGTTGTAGGCATAAGAGTCATAATATGGAAGTAGTAAAATGCTGACTTGCAAAATGTTTACATTTTTAAAATTTTCATAGATTCAAATTATCTTCAGTAAGTTCGGATTCAGGGTTAGGACTAGATTTGGAGCAAGTTTTTTATTCATCAATCAATTTTAAAAAGTTAAAAAAATGACTATTTCCTCTTGTTTGATGTTATGTTTTTACATTTTTGAGACGCCCTGTATAATGAAAATCAATTTTCTCATCGTAGCTCCTATCTTCGCAGCGAACAGACTTTTTTATCAAGAGAAACTTCAAATTTTGGGGCCATTTCACCTCTTGTTAACCGCTTCCGCGGACATACTGTATACAGTGACAGATCGAAATTGTAGATTAAAGGTTAGCAAACATTCATGAACATTCTGTTTCTCAGTGGTCTATATGGACAGAAATCACAAATATACATAAATTTTATATTTATTAGAAATATTTGAGGAAAATATTGTATTATTGCACCAATCTTGGAGTCTACCAGAACTACCTGGTGTCATCCATGGAGCAGGGTCACCAGATTGATGTGATATACACTGACCTGTCCAAAGCTTTTGACAGTGTCTGTCACCGTGTGTTGATGATGAAGCTAGAAGGCGTTGGCATAGGAGGTGCTCACCTGAACTGGATAGGATCTTATCTCTCCAATCGTCGCCAAAGAGTGAGAATTCATGACAAAGTTTCAAAAGAGGTACTAGTAACATCTGGTGTTCCCCAAGGGTCCCATATCGGTCCAATCCTGTTTGTGCTTTTCATCAACGACATCGCTACCTGTTTCAAGAACTCTCAGTACCTTCTATACGCCGACGACCTGAAACTCTTTTCCAGAGTGGACTACAGTTCATCTCTTCAGTCTGACTTGAACAATTTAGTGGCATGGTGTGACAGAAATAGACTGAAGCTGAACATCTCTAAGTGCAAGACGATGTGTTTCTCTAGACGCAGTAACCTGGTAAAATTCAACTATTTCATTGAAAGTTCATCACTAGAGCGCGTATCTTCATTCAGTGATCTGGGTGTCATATTTGACAGTACTCTATCCTTCAATTTACACATTGAAAGTATCACGTTGAAGGCTTTTGGGATGCTCGGCTTTATCAAGAGACATACCAGACACTTTGTTGATACTAATGCAATAACATGCCTGTACAACTCTCTTGTCAGGAGTCATCTTCAATACTGCTCCATTATCTGGTCACCATCATACAATGTCAACAACAGCAAAATGGAGAGGGTAAAAAACAAATTCTCCAAAAACCTCCTGTTCAAGCACCACTTACCTTGTTCCGACTTGGATTACGAGTCAAGAATGTTGTTATGTGGATTGAAAAGCCTGGAACGTAGAAGGAGGGAAGCAATGTTGATATTTCTTCATAAGCTGATTACTGGCTTCATAAACTGTGATGCACTGGTTACCTCGGTAATCCTATCAGTGCCTTCGAAGCGCACCAGACACACACGCCTCTTCTTTGAAGCCCCCCACCGGACGAACTATGGTTTCACGCACTTTTCCGATAGACTTCTGTCGAATTATAACAGTAACTACTCCGACTGTGCTCTTTTCTCATGTAGTACTTTATCCTTAAAGAATAGCCTCAGGCTGCAGCTCAAGTAGCTGAGAATTGCGACGGCATGTAATGTGTATACATATCATACTGTGTACTGTGTACTTGTTATCTAAATTTCTTTTTTTGTATTACCATTTGGAATTTTGATTCTGTAGTGTAATTGTTGTAATAAATAAATCATAGGAAATTGAAAAGACATTTACCATTCATGTGACAGATTTATTTTTATCAAGAATGAAAAATGAATATACCCAGACTCTAAACTGAATAAATTGAGAAGATTTGTTACTTGGTACTTTCCTCGCAGAAAAATAGTAGGTTGTTCAGTAGACTTAACACGCGCTGGGTGATTTTTATTCTGTGCCGAATTGTACCATATAAAAAAAAATGATTAGATAATAAATAAATAAAATGAATATAGTAATTATTAGTTTAAAGATAGGTACAATTAATATTACCCTTATTTCTAACTTTGGAAAAAATTCAGTATAACAAAGACTTAATATAATTTTCCATTGCGATGGAAACAATTTTCCTCATCAGATTTTGATTAGGAAATCATATCTTTGAAAAAAAAAACTACCTATCACCTTCACATGAGTTATAATTTGTGAAAAAAAAAATTGAGTCATTTTTTCAACGTACATGAACAACCCAACTTCTTGTTTCATAATGTTTCACATCACAGATCATATATACCTACTTAATTATTGCATTGTAACTTTAACAAATTTTTTTATGATTGTTTCAACTTTTAGCCATGAAAAGAAAATCTTCTTTCATCTTGCAAGTTTTTATATCCACCTGCAACACAATAGATCACCATATTTTTTCAGTCCTTTTCACTTTCTCCGATAAAACCTAAAGAAAACAGCACACAAGATGTATAATATTTTATTATTACTATAATAACATGTATTTTCAACACCAATAAAATAACACAGAACGCCAAATGACTACTCGACTTAGACAAAACCGTTTTTTTTTGCCCCTTATTTATAACCTTAATGCTCAGAGTCCCGCGAGCTTTTGAGCGGCCTAAAAGTGGTTCAGAAATACACGTTTTTCTAACACATCTGTTGACATTTCCAAAAAGTTTTTTTTTCGTAGTTATAGACAAAGCCTTGATTAATGTCCTATACTTAATAAAAAGTTTTAAAATTGATGAGAAATAAAAAAGATTTTTTGCTCAAAGTTGATCAACTTTTACCGTCATTCTCTTAACTTTGTACTTATTTTATCTGGTCACAATAAAGTATAGGACGTGTATTGAACATTTGGTGATAGGCTAAAACAAAAATCATAGAGAAATGTTTTGCCGTTTACTAATAAATTGCGTTTTTCAAAACCTTCACATTACCAATTATCACTTATTTTGACCCAATTCAGTGACGACATCACAGATTATTATTCTAACTCGACTTTGGGGCGTAGTTTAAGTATCAGCTGTTTAGCTTGGATTTTGTCTTATGACATCAGGACCAGTTTGTGTTTTTTAATGGACTTGGAAAATTGATGCTCTTGGGATGGTCAATATAAGAGAATATGATTAATATTTAGTTTCGTCCACATAACTGAGCCGTTTTGAATCCGGAGTAGTTTTTGGTGAAAATGCTCCGATATTTGATTTTCGGAAAGTATACCTACTTAAAATAAGAAAAAATGTTGTGATCAAAGTACGAGATAATAAAATATAATAAGGATTTTTTGTTGATTTGTGATACAAGATATCAGCATTGATTTCCCTAACTGATGTTGATAATGTTGTTCACCTACCTCAGAAATATTTTCTATTATTAGAAGACGTACTTTTGTCTTTTTTGCCAAATAATTTTAAACAGTTATGAAATATTCAAGGCATTTTGATAACTATGTTGCGACTGTCTATACTGGTATATGCTTGTCCCTTGTCCCAATTGTTTTATCTGGGAACTCTCCAACGGTTGAAATTTTCTGCTCCTTTCCATTAAAATCTATTCGGAGGCCTCTGGAAAGGAGAATAAACTAATAGGGTACACTACATAATATTCATAAAATGAATCAAAATTCACGAATATGAAATATTTTTCCTGATCTATTGAATATCATAATGGATATTAAAAAAGGGAGTTTTCAAATAAATTAATGGAAAAATAGCTGAATAGGTGCACGAAGGTACTTACCTAGCCATGGACACAATAATAAATCATTCAATTCGAAACAATCCGATTTCCACTAAAGAGAACACCCAATAAAGCACGATAAATTTCAACTAGTAACGCTTTCAACAAGTGGCAAAATCGTCGAAATCGCCGAAATCAACAGTTATCCAGCAAGCATCAACAGTATAGATAACCACTATACAAGTACAATACAAACAAGCCGTCTGACAAAGAAAGTGACGCTAAAAATGGAATATCGATCGCGTTCATCATAACGTGATAAATCTCCGAAAACCTGATTGGCTCTAAGGAACGGAAACCCCTACGATATCAACTCTCGGCGTCCTGTATTATACTGCATATCATACACGTTGAGTACCATGTGGTTTTTATACAATGAATAAACGTTGCTTTAGAACAAAAATATACTATTGGAAACATCTACCCCACACTTTGCAAAAATGATCAGCCAATAAATGTAAGTAAGATTTGTCAAATGAATATAAAGATGAAGATGAGTACACCCAGAATCATTTGTTCTCAATCTATTTGTGATAAAAAGACATACCATCTATTACAATTTGGAAGAAAAGTGTATGAGAGGTATATCGTATACCAAGTATCACATGCGCGGGTCATTTTGGTTAATCTTTGAAGTCTGACAGATACAGTTCGACACTTAGATACATATACTTGATATTCCTCACAAAAAATACCAGATTTTCATCCTGCTCCCAAAAAAATAGTGTATTGTAAACGTGTATTGAACGGTTCAAAACATATACGTTGAACATATACGTTTGATAAATATACCAAAACCAAATATTTTCAAAAATATGGTTGAATACACGTATATTCAACCCTAATATATGATCGTGTGTTGCTTGCTATTTCGTGATACAATAATTATCAGCATTTGTTTCCTCAACTGATGTTGATGATGTTGTTTGCCTACCTCAAAAATATTTCCTCATTAGAAGACTCACTTTTGTTTTTTTTTCCGAATAATTTTGAACTTAAAAAAAAATAATCTTGGCATAGACATGGCTAAGAAAGCAATGCATGTCTCATATTTCACTTTAAAATGAAATAGGTGTTATAAGTACTTATACCTACGAGGATAAATAGATCATGAAAATAGTATTATATACCACAAGTCTATAATCTCGTCTATAACGATAGCTATTAATCCAGAGGATAGTAACTTTCCGAGGGATTAATAGCCATTATTGCGAGTAGTAGGTATACCCTTCTACTTTATTTACGACTAAATTATTTATTTGATATTTTCAAATTTCCATCCATCTCAATACAAATACATTAACTATGGAGGACTATAACTAGGAGACGCATCGATATACGAATATCACTGAAATTCTGTCCCTCTTTTTGCTTAGTTCATTTGAGGGCGCTGGATGCTATAGTAGCGCTTTTATTTACTCATTATCATGGTAACGTTTATTGCTTGTCAATAATTTGTCAAGATACTTTAATCACATTTTCATTAATTTTTTCCAAATTTCCACTTCACATTCCACAAGCAATGCATTCTCTATAAGGAAAAAATTGAGGATGAATCCTCCCAGAATCGTGTTTCAAGCCCATGGTTTGTTTAATGACAACAAACAGTCTGTTAATGAACGATTTGACGCCACTCAGTTACTCTATCAATTAATGCAATTGAACAAAAAAATATGAACATTCTAGAAATTTCAGAATAATGTATAACAAGAAATATATTCATGAGACCTAGTATCATCAAATAGTGAGAGTTTTGATGCAAACTAGCTAATAAAAATTGTTGCCTTTTGATAGAGTATTTGTAACATTGTTTCAATTATGTTACCTAGGTAACATTTTCGTTTTACATGAAATCGCTAACGACTCTTCGCCATCTGGGGGTAACAATTGAAGCTGAATTACGATTTGAAACCTGGACCACTTTTATGCATTCCGATTACTCTCCTAGTTACAGTCCTCCATAACATTGACTCTTGATACGCGTCAAACACTGACACCAAAGAAAAGTGAATATAATATAATGATAATCTTAGCCACTTTTCTATGACGGGAACTTTTGAGTTTGTTGATATCGTTTCCATGGTATTACCATCAACTTCATTTTTTCAAATGGAATCCCTCATTTTTTATTTTATTTTCGAATTCTTCATCAAATTCCCAATAATATGATGATGATATTTTTATGTGTGCAGGATGGACGAAAAATAAGCTACGACCATCAACTTCATAATTTTAACTGGAAACCCCCTTTTTTTATTTCTTTTACATCAAATTCCAAGTAAGTTCAATGTACCATGTTTTTAAGCCAACACCAACAGTCATCGAGAGATTCACGATTGATCAAATTTAAATGATTTCTAAGCAATCGTAAATTTCTCGATAACTGTTATTGGGGTTAGGTTAAGGACATGGTACATGAAACTTACTTAGAATTTGATGCAGAATTCGTAAATAAAATGAAGAAAGGCTTTCCATTTGAGAAAATTGAGTGGATGGTCGTTGATTATTTTTGGTTCACCCTGTACACATAAAATTATCATCATCATATTGCTTGGAATTTGATGTAGAATTCGACAATAAAATAAAAAGTGGGGGTGTCCATTTGAAATAAATGAAGTTGATGGTCCTAACTTATTTTTTGTTTAATCTGTACACATGAAATTAACATCACTAAATAAACCGCAATCAAAAATAAAAACCGATGTGTCCATGCAAACGTTTTCTCACAAAACAAACCCCTGAAATTAAAATAAACAAGAAACATTCAATTGAGTTTATAATTAAAAAAACTGTACTACATAATAAATTTTCAATTTACATAATATTTATTTGGTTTAAAAAGATTAGGTGTTCCACAGTTCATAACAAACCAACAAATTATTTAAATAAAAAGATAAAATAACACTTACATTATTTGATACTGTGGTGAGTAGGTTGAAGCAAGAAGAAATAATGTAAATAAGTATTTTTTGTGTTGGTACTGATATACTCGCGAATATATATATTCATTTCAAATGTAGGCTTAATTTTGATATTGGCATCACACACAAAAATAACTGTTTAACAGCAATAGGAATATAAACCAAAAATACTTTACATAAAAACCTTCAAATTGGCGTTTTAAATTAGGAAATCACTAACGAAATCACGCGGGAACCCTTATGGGAAAAACATCGTCCTACCCATGCAGTTAATAAAATAACGCAAGACTGGCCCTGGAATTCACGTCACCTTCAAACCACGGAACTCTGAATTCATTCAGATTATCAGATTTGTGCGGCGGTGGAGATGCGAGAGACGAAGGTAGACACTCCTTTTGAAGCCCGCTCGGCTACCTCCCGTGTTACCGCCGGACCCCTGTTTCAATCGAAAGACCAAAACTCTGAGCCTTAATACCCGGCAATGAGTTCAACAAGGATAGGTATCCGTAACACTGGCTATCTCTGTCTAACAAAAACTTACATCATTTGACGCTTCGTCGACAACGGCCGGGACCTTCTTTGATCAAGAAAATTAAGTAAATAATTGAATATTTTATCTTTTCGTTTATGTAATATTCATTTGATTTCAAGAAACCGGAATACTTCAATGTGCTGATGCAAAATCCTGATGAGCCATTCGACAGGATTTAGAAGAAATGAAAAATGTTCTAGCTTTGATGGAAGAAGATGCGACGACGAGCTCAAGAAGAATTGGAACTCAGCTGGATTTTCCAAGATTGAGTGTTGAGTACGCTTCACAAACAAGGTTTATACAAAAAAATCAATATTGGATTATAACACTTGAACTTTTTCATATCATTTCAATGCATAAACTACTTCCTTAGAATAAAGAGACATTGTTTTACGGTTATCCGATGTTAAACGGAAAGGTTGGTACAGAACCGTAATAAATGTCTAGAGTTACATCCATGTGAGTAGTGCCCTCCTTATACCGGTTTTGTCCCGAAATTGGACTCATCAGTAAGGCAGCTGGCACCACTCACACCGATGCAACTCTAGCCACTACCCTAATCTGGGTAAATGTGCAGTGGTTGTTTTTAGACAACCACTGCCATCTATTGGCTAACAAGTCTGTGAACGCGAATAGATGTGAGGTATGTTCGAGCTGTACCTCTCGATCATGGAATAAAGAGACATTGTTTTACGGTTATCCGATGTTAAACGGAAAGTCTGGTACAGAACCGTAATAAATGTCTAGAGTTACATCCATGTGAGTAGTGCCCTCCTTATACCGGTTTCGTCCCGAAATTGGACTCATCAGTAAGGCAGCTGGCACCACTCACACCGATGCAACTCTAGCCACTACCCTAATCTGGGTAAATGTGCAGTGGTTGTTTTTAGACAACTACTGCCATCTATTGGCTCACAAGTCTGTGAACTGCACATTTACCCAGATTAACCGGTATAAGGAGGGCACTACTCACATGGATGTAACCCTAGACATTTATTACGGTTCTGTACCAACCTTTCCGTTTAACATACTTCCTTAGAGTTAGGTCCATTTCTCCCGACTCACTCTGTAGGTATATAGTCATACTGAGCATGATGTGACGTCATAACAATGCACTTTTAGCACATTTCAAAGCATTATCTCCGTCAACTATCGACTAACAACAAAAAGAAAAAATACGTGTCTCCTTATATTTCATGGACTTTCGAATCCAGCAATAAGAAATGTAGATGTCAGTTTCCCGATTGCGAGTATGTTATGTCATTTTTTTTTGCCAACCGTTAACCTCCAATTTTGATTTGTCACTTCTTGAAAAAAAGAACTTCACATACCTAATAAGTGTTTTTTTTTTCAAATATTTTAAATTTTACTTTTGTTTATTGGCTGGGTATTGCAGATTCACAAAATCAGTAAAACCCACTTAATACAAATTCACGTCACCATTTTTTAGAGCCAAACTAGCCAAAAACGATACGTTTGACGACGTATGCCGTTTATTTTTAAGATACGCGTCCTCTCCTTTGTTCCGTCACCTATTACAACGTAATTATTGTTTCCGCTATACCAAGCATGCGCAGAGAAAAACATCAACAAACGGAACTGAGAGGTTTCAAGAAAAATATTTTGAAACACTTTGTTTGACGTTTTTGACATAAAATTACTTCTCATTAAGCGAACGTGCAAGTGCCGTAGACAAAGTAATACGTAATTGGATATTTCAAGGCTCCAGCGCATGCTCAGAATGACCGACAACGTTAATAAACTTATGTTTCAAATTAATGAGAGCTTCAAAAAGTCCCAATTTTAAAAACTCATTATTTTATATAAGCAGATAAGATGAAACCAACATTTTTTTTTTCACGTGGTAATTGAGTCTGAGAGTCTCAGTCTTACGGAGTTGGGAGTCATCTCATCGTTCCCTGGAATGGACAGTTTGAGTTTGGAATGATATTTTCGAATGCGTCTTTTATCGTTTATGGCATATTTAAAACAGAACTTTCTCCACGATCTCGTAATGTTTGAACTGTGGAATTTTATTCTAAAACATAAACCAAAAACTTTGACCAAATGAAGCCATAATTCAGGTAATAACATCCTTTTCGCATGCTCAAATCAGTCGGTGTGTATACAGGGTGCCACAGATTTGAGTGCATGCATGGGGATATCAGATATTATAAGAGACACAGGGTCGATCAAATGGATGCAAAGCTGCGCACTTTTATGCTCAAGAAAATGCCATTTTTAAATTTGAAAAATTCCGACTACTTCCGAAGATATTCGAAAAAAACCGAAATTTCGCAAAAACGTTTTTATCATTTTCGGCGTTTGTTTGAAAAGTCATTTTTAAATAAATTACACTTTGTCATTGCCACTTTTTCTCCTTTACAAGATGGGGGTATAAAATTGAAAATCTGACGTTTCGTCTTCGAACTGCCATATCAACTTTATTTTTTTAAATACGGACCTGGATTTTTTATTTTATTTGTAGTCATCATTGACGTCCTTGAGACATTGAGGAGATCAAAAGAGGAGGTAGAGTAATAGGTAGCAACCTCAATATTTCCAATTAATATTCACCTAATATTGTTATTTTCAATATTTTGTTAAAAAGGCAATATTTTCGAACACTTATTTCACCAAATGTATCGTTATTGGATGTTATTTTGATTTTGGTTCAGTCAATAACTTTTGTTTAGTGGTGCAGATTTTCTCATAAGAATAACGTATCGAATAAAAAAGGATTTATGAACAATCTATGTGTTAGGGAGACAAGGGTGACCTAACTGATTTTCTCTGGTATTATTTTTCAGATGAGTATTTTTTTAGACGGTTGCGATACCCCAATGCATCAAGGACGTCAAAAGATAACTAGGAATAAAATGAAAAATTCAGATCCGTGTTCAAATGATGATGGCCGCTCAAATACGAAACGTCAGATTTTTAATTTGATACCGCCATATTGTAGAGGAGAAAAAGTGACAATGAGAAAGTGCAATTCATTTCAAAATATCTTTTAAAATAAACTCAGGAAATAATAATAACGTTTTTGCGAAATTTTGGTATTTTTCGAATATCTATTATATCTATAGTAGTGGGAATTTTCCAATTGTCAAAAGGACATTTTGTTGAGCATAAAAATGCGCAACTTTGCATCCATTTAATCGACCCTGTATCTCGTATAACAACTGCATGGGAATCATGCATGCACTCGATCTCGAATCAGTGGCACCCTGTATACAGGTTGAGTTTTTTAGAGTGTTACAATGCGATATGTCAAAAACGGCTTCATTTTTTTTATATTTTGGCGACGTGATACTTTCTCGTGGTGACAAATTTTACGATATTTTTCACAGTCGTTGTCCTCTTACCCCCTTAAGAGGAATGAAACTCCAATTTAATCGTAAAATAGTTGCGAAAATGGTGAAAAAAATTAAAGCAGGTTTTCGTCTCGCATCGTAACATTTTGAAATAACCCTGTATAAGGTTGGACAATATTTTAAACCACCAAAAAAAGACTGGACCACAAAATTGTAGTATGTAGTCTTCGAAATGTTACACTTTGCATGTCGGTTATCTCGGTTTCTTAAACTTACTCTTTTTGCACCCGTGTGCACGCTAAATCTAGACTCGTTTGCCCAAAGCACGCTTCCAGTTATGGTACTATAAGTTAACATGAACTTTTGCAAGATCATTCTGGGTCCTCCATGATGATTCACTGATTGCGAGGTTACAAATTATAATTGGGAAAATAGATAGTTTCTGATAGCAGGTTCCCTTTGATCGTGAGACTTTCGTATTGCCACAATAAGGGCAAGTAGGGTCTTCGACTGGACCATCACCTATCCTTCCCTGGCACGTAGCAGTCAAACGGAAAGGAAACTCGATGTGAGAATCAAGTTTCTACTTCGTCTTTCATCAGAAGGGGATGAGAAAGTTGAGATCTTATCTATGGGCCACGACAGTACACCCGATGACCCCAATCTCCTAACGTGTGAGCAGTGTCGAGAGAAGGGGTAAGTGGCGAGAAGGATTTTTGCCTGGAAATTGAAATGACACCACTTGTTTGACACTACTTTTCCAACTCTTCGAACCAGTGTTCTACTATTGAATTTATTTCTGCAAATTGCTGGATCAGCTGATGTAGACTAGGGATATCATGGTAGTAAAATCAAATTAGCGAATTTATTCGGTGTATTTTGGATCCGTCACGTAAAATTATTTTCATTACCAAGACAGTATTGATACGAACATGGTATTATACAGGGTGGTACATCTAAGTTTAGACAGCTCGATATATAAAAACCGTGAGTATTATAGAAAAAAAAGTATAAAATCAAAGTTATTAGGTCCTGTGCAAAAGGAAAGTTTTTTTTTAACCTTGACAGTTTTTTAAAGGTTGTTTCGAGGCATAACATGTTTTTCAAATAAAAATATATTTTTCTTGTTAGAAAATTTTGTTAGATAAATATTATTCGCTTCTTTTCGTAAAATAAGATTTCACAGTGCAAAATATTTATTTCCACTTTTACAAAAAAAAAAGATATTAAAAAACTTTCAAAAAGTTGTCCCGGTAAAAAATAAATGTTAAAATCTTCTTTTCCCCTTAGCACCAAAAAACTTTTATTTTCACGGTTGTTTTCCAAAACTCACCGTTTCGCAGTTATCGGTCTGTCTCGCGGTTTATGGACCACCCTGTATAAAGGCTCAACTAGACCTAATTACCCAGCGATTTGTTCAAATACCTTAATACCTTTCTCCATTTAATGTCTCTTCATAAAAATCTGGACAAATCCGACCGTCAACGACGCAGGTTGGTTAAATTGAGTATTATTTCAAATCTCAATAGAGACATAAATTACTACTTGATCAATCGAAAACAATGTAAAATAGATGTCCTATATCTATATCTTACTAAGTACAAAATAAATTGCTGGAAAATAGATAGAAGAGTTCGAAAACTAAAAAATAAACGGGGTGTTCCATTGAAAAATCTTTTTTTTAATTCTTATTCATGGCACACTCTGTAAATGTTATATCTTGATTTCAAGAATTTACTTTTAAAACCAAACTCTTTTCATATGAAACATTTTTTAACAAACCGTTTTCTAACAAATTGCTGGGTAATTAGGTCTGATGACCCTGTATATCAGGAAGACTAAAAATCAACAATCTCAATCATCAAAAGCACAAGACTTGCTATCGCATGATATTTTGATAATCTTGAATCTTCCAACGGCTCTTCGAAACAAAATACGCCAAAAATAAAAAAGGGCAAAATCATGAATACCATTTGAATTTATACTGCTGACTTGACTCACAATGATTTGTAGAAGGCTGGCCATGATAATTTTTTTTAACAGACCAAGCAGTCTGGCTTGTGTTTCCCAAGTTTATTCTCCACTCCAACTATAACTTTCTACTTTCCAAACAATCTGATCCTCATTCTCCATTTCCACATTTACCAAAACACAATATGATTAAACTTTTATGAGCTTCTGATTTATCCTTGACAAGTAAAAGTATCATTCAACTCGGAAATGATAATCTCAGTTTTTTCTAAAGCTTTTGCCATGAAGAAGATTTTATCTTTGGATGCTATGAGCAATTTTGGCAACGATCCATCAAAGTCGATTCTTCGATTTTGCTTTTACAAATCCTGCAGACATTATCGTTAATAATTTTCTTATAATACTGTTTGGACATGACGACTGACAGGGACGAAACTACACTGAAAAAACACGAATATGTATTGAAATTCAAAAACGTTGCGTGTTAACAGTGTAAACAGCCCACAACCTATACAGTTCATTTCTGAAATGACCGCCAGGGGGCGTAACTGAGAGGAAAGATAGATTCTTTAGCAGATGGGTTGGTTGATAGCATACTACACACATATCCAAAAGTCTTGGACTCCTCCGGATTTTTCCCCATTTCTTCTGATATTAAAGATCTAGACTAGATATGCGATTTAAAAGATGTGAAAAATTGCCTAAAATTGGCAATTCTGGCTAAAAGCTTGAGACATTTATCATTTAAGGCAACTTCAAAACCGCATATCTAGGCTATAAAATTGTCAATAATTGTAGTGTAATTTTCAGGGTCGGTATAATTGTTGCCCCTCTTTTACATTCAAAAGTCATCAATTTTTTTCTAAAACCACTTTGAAAAACCATCAAGAGTGGCTTTTTTTTTTCTTTCAGAGGTCAAAAAGGTATACCTAATGACTTTAAAACAAAAAAAAAGTTCGAGCACCCAAACTTGGGAAAAGAATAGAGTACTTTATTTAGATGACCAGACTTTTAATATCTGTATAAATCGGGATCCAAGACTTTTGGAGGTGTGTGTATTAACAAAGTTCACTAATAGAAATAAGCTGCGTCTAATCATTACTGATTTTCTATTTCTGATTGATACATTGTGAAGAAGTGTGGTGTGGTTCCATGTCATTGTAATTTCATTATGGACACCTTTAATTTGGTGAATTCACTAAGGGGTATATGCACCGTAGAAATCTAATCCGGATGAAGACTTCATCGCGATTATTTTCCATTAGGTGGTATGGAGGATAATCGCGATAAATGCTTTATCCGGATTAGATTTATACGGTGCATATACCCCTAACTCAACAAAAAAACGAAGCTACCCTATTTTGTCCATGAACTGGGCGCCATCTCCAAAAAAATCAAATGACATAGAAAGTTCATGGGGAAAAATTCCTCATATTTTTATTATGAACAACTTTTAAACAGGTCAATTTACTGGTAAATAATTTCTTAGAAAATCACTTCAAAAGAGTTTATTGTGGAAAGCACCCATTTATTACAACAAAGAACTGGACTTCAACACGAGGAGTTTTCTTCATCGGATTCATAAGCCATTGTCTCATCTTCCGAATCAGATTCTTCTTCGAACGATATGATCAAAGGAGAAACGTTGGAGACTTCTGTGTTTTCTATATATTTCCTCCAATCTTCTCTGATCAATTTTTCTGTGTGATCAACACAATTTTGCCACATTTCGCAGGTAAATTTTGAAATGGCCTCTTGCCAAATGTATTTTACTTTATTATGGTTAGAAATAGTGGTATCCAAAATATGCCTATTATAATGGGTTTTGCAAAAGGCCCAGACCATTTCAATTGGATTATACTGGCAATGATATGGAGGCAATCTAAGAACCTCAAATCCCTTTGCTTTCAGATACTCGTCAACCACATATTTTTTTCCTAGATTTTCTGACAAAAGAGGTTTGGCGAGGCACCAAAGCTCTTTTTTTGTACACGAGCCATCCACGAAAATTTTTTGAGATAAAAGAAATTCCGAAATCGTTGATTTATTTGAGTTTTTTGTAATTTTTTTTTTCACTAAGAACCGAATGATAAGGCGCGTTGTCCATGACTATAATGCATTTTTCATTGATTTTGCTCAAGTCAGGAACTAGATGACTTTAAACCCATTCGAAAAATAAATTCTCATTCATAGTTTTATGGTAATCCCTATCGTTGTTTCTACTCGAGAAAAGCATACCACAATTTGGAAGAAATCCCCCCCTGAAACCCGCATGTAAAACTGTTAACCGATCCCCTTCACTGGAAATTTTGATTTTATTCATTTTTTTGTCATCATCTTTAACCCAACGTCTCACACTACTTCCGTTTTTGTAAATCCAGGTCTCGTCTAAAAACACAAACACAACGTGATCGTCCAAATCCAAATATTGTGAATATTTCCTCAAAAAAGCAATTTTTGCCCTAACCACATAACTTCTATCACATAAAATTTTTCTACCGTCTACTTTTTTGTATTTAAAGCCCATATCGCGAATAATTTTGTAAAGTAAGCTCCTGGAACCCTTGAATCCGACTTCTTTTCTAACGTGATTTAATAAGTCGTTCAACGTAAAATGTTTTCCCATCCTCAAATATTCAAAAATCTACTACTACTAGCCTACTTAGTTTCTCGCGCAAGTAAAAGTTGTTAAACCATTTTCCCTTGATTATTCTGCCCCTGCATTTCTTATTATCCTCATCTGCCTTCGAATCTTCCTTTTGTCTCAGAATTTTATATATCGTATAGTAATGAATCTAAAAAATATTTGATACTATTTTTTAAAAAAAATTCTTCAGAAGAGAATAGGTACATACTTTGAAAATTTTTTCCAGTGCTTCAACATGTTCAGCTATTGGTATATCTGGACGCAGCAAACGGAATTGTTTATATGTGCCCCGTACCGCATCTTTTACATATTGCGAAATAAATTTGCCCCTAGGCATTATTTCTAAAATTTTCTTGCGCTGACAAACGGCCAGTTCTATCAAATAAATATGCCAAAGTCACAATCAGACATAGACATGTCATGGAGAAATTCCAATTCAATTTGCGAGCATGTTATCAATTTTTTTTTTGCCAACATTTAACCTATAATTTTGATCTGTCACTGTAACTTAAAAAAAAATGAACTGTAAATTTCATGTCAAGGCAGGGACGGATTTGAGTCGTGGTTGGGCCACAATGTTGCCGTTTCTCTGTCTGTTGGGTTAGGATTGTTAAGGTGAGTGGAGGAGGTTGTTTGTCTATTTTGATATTTAATTTTTGAGTATTGTATGTCATTGGAATCCAGAATCATCATTAATAAATAAAATAGCTTTGTTTCGTGATATGATTCTGAAATTAATCATACATCTTATATGGATACTGAATAGAATAATTATTATTGTGCTGTTTGTCAAAGCGAAAACACATTTTCAACTAAAGGAAATTAATAGTTAAGTGTACATTATAAAGTATATGTATTAATTTGTGCTCATCGCTATTTGTCTTTATCAAATCAAAAATAAAGGTAGATACATAAATTTCAAATTCAAAGGTCTAAAAGAGTTTCAGGGTTCATTTTATGAATTTTCATAATATGTAAAGAGTATACAGGGTGTTTCAGAATAACATGCTAATAATAAAGGGGGTGATTCTTGGGCTCATTTTAAGAAAAAAAATTCATATGAACGTATGTCCTAAACGCCTTAACTTTTGAGATACAGGGTGTCAAAGTTTTAAAAAATAGATACTTTTTTTACAATAACTTTGTCATTACTGTAGATATCTTTATGAAATTTGAGTCATGTATTTCAGGCATAAATACTCATTCTTTGATGCACCAACAATTTAATTATTCTGACCAGTGCCGTCCATGCGGGTTTTGGTTTGCATATTTTTTGGGAAAAAAGTTAAGGCGTTTAGGACATACGTTCATATGAATTTTTTTTCTTAAAATGAGCCCAAGAATCACCCCCTTTATTATTAGCATGTTATTCTGAAACACCCTGTATACCATCAGATTTCACTATGCAATAATTATTGAATTTATCTCTAAATGCTTTTTCTACCTAATTTGAACACAATCCTTTGAAAAATAACAAAACTATGCAAACATAACCTCACTATGTGATTTGTTTTCAACATTTTTTGATCAAATAGAACCTACATACCTATATACCTAATTTGAACAAAATCCTTCAGAAAATAACAAAACTATCTCGAAAACTATGTTAATAACCTCATTACGTTATTTTCACAAATTTTGAATCATTTTTTCAATTCAATTGATTCCAATTATTAAAAAATTATTGTTTAATAAACATTTTCCTCCTCGCATTTTTTGAAAAAAAAAGGCTGGCGTTCCATTGCTAATAACCAGCTTTCTCTTTGTTTATCTTCCTTAGGTAGGTCAATAAATTTTTTCCAGGAGTGAAAGTTGTTGTATTTTTACAATCTGGCACGATACAATAATGATAAATCATTATAAAACACTACTCAGAATCAAACATCAACCACAAAACACATGCCAATAATAATCAGTTACCAAGACAAACAAAATTAACACAAACTTTACAAGAAAAAATCCGGCCATGATTCATTGATGAAAGAACCTCCCACTCTTCATAGGACCGATTGCATCACTCGCCGTTTTCACGGGTCTTTGGTCAGTTTGAACTTGGGCTATTTATCGCGACGTTAATAGTTTTCGTTTGCAAAAAAAAAATGTAGGGATACTTTTCAAGTCTAATTGATCATGATGCAATAAAAATAAGTGCAAGGGGCCTTTTATAAGCAGTCAATTCTGCAATATTAAATCAAAATTGATAAAGAAATAATACACGACACAAATGAACACTATTGCAGAACCGTGAAAGCAGAAGCTGCCAACTTCGCAAATAGCTGGTCATAAGCACAAAAGGATCTAAATATTAAATTTCATATCGCTGACTTTATCAGCACATTTACCAGAACATTACCGACATTTCTTCCGGTGGTGTTATAAAACGATTGAGCAAGCTCCATCCGCAGATAAAACCGCTTAAACAATAATGTCTGAAATACGTTTATGAATCTTGCCGCTTATTATGATCTAAATGTAGCAGCGACGAACGTATAATATATTTCAAAGTTATGCTACTTGCCAACTTCTTGATCTAACAATATATTTTGACTTAACAAGACAGTTATGCTGGGAACGATTTTTTTTTTGTGTAATCTTTGATGACAAGTAATCGCATAAGTCAAAACATAGGCAAAATTTATGGTTTTTTTTGTTTGCATCAAAAGATTGTTTTTTGGCATTTGTGGAATACTTCAACCAATGACGATTAGAACATGATTTTGAACACTGCAAATCATTGAACGGAAAGGTTGGTACAGAACCGTAATAAATGTCTTGAGTTACATTCATGTGAGTAGTGCCCTCCTTATACCGGTTTCGTCCCGAAATTGGACTCATAAGTAAGGCAGCTGGCACCACTCACACCTTTTTTTTTTTTTTTTTTTTTTTTCATGGGATCCGGCCCAAGGGTGGAGAATCTAAAACCAGACACCCTATGATCCGAGACCATAGGGTAGTGTGGGGTTCGCCCACTAAACTCCACCCCCGCATTAGGACGTCAGGGATAAGCCCTTTAGTGTCCCAATCTCTCACTTAATTTTTAGCTCTTTGGTACCGGGTTACCTTCCGAAGGCCTCTTGGTCACAGGGTAGGATCGCGGCAAAACTCGTCCTACCCGTGTGTCTCCGCACTAGTGGTTACGAAAAGAAAAGAAAATAAAATAAAAAGGGGTAAAAATCTGGAGCCACTACCAGAGGTGAATACACGGTTGCGACGCGTTTGTCCTAACTCCGCTCTCGCTGCGGTGAATTCTAGACCGCTGTCTAGTTGTCTTGTGAGCACTCACACCGATGCAACTCTAGCCACTACCCTAATCTAGGTAAATATGCAATGGTTGTTTTTAGACAACCACTGCCATCTATTGGCTCGCAAGTCTGCGAACGCAAATAGATGTGAAGTATGTTCGAGCTGTACCTCTCGATCATGGAATAAAGAGACATTGTTTTACGGTTATCCGATGTTAAACGGAAAGGTTGGTACAGAATCGTAATAAATGTCTAGAGTTACATTCATGTGAGTAGTGCCCTCCTTATACCGGTTTCGTCCCGAAATTGGACTCATCAGTAAGGCAACTGGCACCACTCACACCGATGCAACTCTAGCCACTACCCTTATCTGGGTAAATGTGCAATGGTTGTTTTTAGACAACCACTGCCATCTATTGGCTCGCAAGTCTGCGAACGCAAATAGATGTGAAGTATGTTCGAGCTGTACCTCTCGATCATGGAATAAAGAGACATTGTTTTACGGTTATCCGATGTTAAACGGGAAGGTTGGTACAGAACCGTAATAAATGTCTAGAGTTACATCAATGTGAGAAGTGCCCTCCTTATACCGGTTTCGTCCCGAAATTGGACTCATCAGTAAGGCAGCTGGCACCACTCACACCGATGCAACTCTAGCCACTACCCTAATCTGGGTAAATGTGCAATGGTTGTTTTTAGACAACCACTTCCATCTATAGTCTGCGAACGCAAATAGATGTGAAGTATGTTCGAGCTGTACCTCTCGATCATGGAATAAAGAGACATTGTTTTAAGGTTATCCGATGTTAAACGGAAAGGTTGGTACAGAACCATAATAAATGTCTAGAGTTACATTCATGTGAGTAGTGCCCTCCTTATACCGGTTTCGTCCCGAAATTGGACTCATCAGTAAGGCAGCTGGCACCACTCACACCGACTTCACTTTGGGATCTCTTTATTCATAAGTTATTGCAATACAAGATACAATATGACTCAAGGTTTATCTATCTACATTATGTAGAACTATTTACAAGTTTATATTTAATTTAACTGAATGTGATGAACATAACCTAACTTTAAACTACTTAACCTATTGAACAAAATGTTTTGGTTTACTTAACAAAGATTTCCCGATATTTTATTCTTCTTGCGCATCCTCAGTCGTCATTCCATATTCTCTCTCCTGGGAGTATATATTTCCTCTCCTTATCCCCTTACAAAGGTGCTTTTGATAGAGTCTGGCATAATGGCCTACTTCATAAAATGCAGGAACTTGGTTTTTCACACTACATCTGTAGGGTGATAGCCAGTTTCCTGCATGATCGGACAATGTCGGTTAGGGTTAACAACTCCTGTTCGGGTCCCAGACCTCTTGAGGCTGGCGTCCCGCAGGGAGCTGTATCATCACCTCTCCTGTACTCGATTTACACTTGCGACATTCCACGCACTCCTAAAACAGACGTCGCACTCTATGCGGACGATACAGCGCTTATCGCACACCACCGTCGCAAAGAGTACGTAAAGCGTAACCTCCAACGCGCGCTTGACGACCTAGTCGTATGGACCGATAAGTGGAAGATCCGAATAAACCCGGTGAAAACACAGGCCATACTGATTAGTCACAATCGAGACGACACTCCAGACCACCTCATCCTCAATGAGGTGGAGATACCCTGGAGCAACGCGGTCAAGTATCTTGGCGTCATTATTGACAAAGGGATGACTTGGCAAAAGCAGATCTCAGAGAACGTCCGAAAGGGACGAGCCGCTATGGGTTCACTACAGTGCCTCATGAACAGTAAGAGCGTTTTAACAGTTCGTGGAAAGATCTTATTGATCAAGACCGTCTTGAGGCCGATCCTGACTTACGGATCAGCCTCATGGGGATACGCGGCAGAAGCACACTTAACTCGTGTTCAAACAACGGAGAATATTTATCTCCGTAGAGCAGTCGGCGCTCCATTGTCTGTCCGAACGGAAACGATCAGACAGGCACTGGAGTGGCAAACGGTACGCCAATTCATGAGAGTCAAGGCCGCGAAAACCTTTGATCTCGCTGAAACACACGAAGACCCCGCACTCAGAGCGCTGGTGGATTACGATCCATCAGAGCTCTTAGTGCGGCCGCGAAAGAGACCAAGAAACCAACTCTAGTTGGAGGTTATTTCTTTACTTTTACCTGGGAGATGCACTAGCTAGGGCGACCGCACAATCAGAGATAAAAAACGCACCAAGGCGCTAGACCTAAGTTAGGACGAAATCCGTCTCGTACGCGATTAACTGCTGGTAGAGGCTTCCAGCTTGCTCGTATTTTCATTTTCTTTTTCTTTTTATTTCGTAGCCTTTAGATGCGACACATGGGTAGGACCGGTTTTTGGCGCTCCTACCCATGATAGAGATGCCTTCGGAAGGTAACCCGGTACCAAAGAGTCAATAAACTGTAAGAAGATTGGAACACTAAAGGGATTATCCCTGACGTTCTAATGCGTGGGTGGAGTTTAGTGGGCGAACCCCACACTACCCTATGGTCTCGGATCATAGGGTGTCTGGTTTCAGATTCTCCACCCTTGGGCCGGATCCCATGAAAAAAAAAAAAAAAAAAAAAAAAAAACTTACAAAGGTAGTGGAAGTTGGTGCGTATTTTTTATCAGTTGACAGTGGTGATTTGTAGCGCTTTCAAAGTATTTATTGTTCAGTTTAATGATATGTTCTGTCAATGATTCAATTTCCATGTCTCTCCTGATATCAACATTTCTTATAAACCAGGGGGCCCCAGTAATTATCCTCAGGCATTTACTTTGGAAGGATTCGAGTTTTTGCATTTGATTTTCCGTGATTGTGGACCATGTAGGTGAGCCATAGGTCAAGATTGGTCTAATCATCATTTTATATATGCTTAGTTTCAATCTTAGGTCTAATTTGCTTCTGCTGTTGATTATTGGGTACAGCTTTCTCAGTTGTCCCATTGCTTTTCCTCCAGAGTTTGTCACATTATGATGCCACTTCATCTTTTTGTCAAATATGAGTCCTAGGTAGATTACTCTATTTTGCCATTCTACAGGTGTTCCCTCGACTTTGACGGGTTTCGGAAGTTTTTTCCTCCTGGGATCCATTATGATTGCTTGTGTTTTTTGTGGGTTTATTTTGATCCTCCATTGATTCATCCATTCTGTGATTTCGTCTGTGTGTTTCTGTAACTTTTTCGTGATTGCTTCTACTTTTGCTGAGGTGGCCATAATTGCAGTGTCATCTGCAAATAAAGCAAGTTGTGTTTCATCATTCTTCGGTATATCAGCCGTATATATATTGAATAAGGTTGGTGAGAGTGCAGAACCTTGTGGGACACCTGTTGAGATTGTTCCCGTTCTGGATCTTATTCCCTCGTATTTAATTCGGAATGTCCTGTTTGTTAAAAATGAATCTGTTATTTTGGTCAGGTGTTCTGGGATTGATGCCCTCTTCATTTTAACGATGAGTGCTTTGTGCCATACTTTATCGAAGGCTTTAGAAATATCAAAAAGTATGGCCCCTGTTTTTCTTCCTTTGCCGAAACCTCTCCTTATTGTATTGGCGATCCTGGTAGTTTGGTGAATTGTTGATTTATTTTTCCTGAAACCCATTTGTTCTTCTGGGATGATGTTATTTTCTTCCAGATAGTAGGTTATTTCCTCCTGTATGATTTTATCGGCGATTTTGCTCAAATGACTTGTCAGGCTGATAGGTCTTAGATTTTCAGGCTTGTTAGCTGGTTTACCCGCTTTTTTAATAACGATGACATCAGCATTTTTCCACATTGTTGGGTAATGTTGCAGATTCATTATTGCTTGTATTATTTTCCTTATTTCTTCTATCTTGTTTTTTGGTAACTTTTTCAGCTCCATGTTCGTTATTTTATCTGGACCGGGTGCTTTTTTTACTTTTGAGTATTTTATTATTTGTAAAATGGTCTCAGTTTGGATTTCTGTTATTTTTTTCCCTTCTTGTGTCGGTCTTTCCGAATTATATTCTTTCTCAATTTGATCCATCTGTCTTTGGCTTGGTGTTGGTGTGCCATTTTCGGAAACTATTTTGATAAAGTTGTAGTTTTTTAGTTAATCCTTGGGTTAGCCACATGGCTCCAACTGCGTATGTGAGTTTAGGGACTAATACCTGTTGTAGCATAGCCAGTTTGTTCCTCAGTGATAACTTGCTGTTTTTGTTGATCAGGGGGAATATTGTATTGTGGCATTTATTTACCTCCTGAAATTTCTTCTCAAAATGGACTTTCCATTTCATTTTGTCATCAATATAAACTCCCAAGTATTTTATGTGAGTACTCCATTGGATGGGGGAGTTTTCAATTTTAATGGTGGGAATATTAGTATGTCTCTTGGTTGCGATCATTATTGCCTGCGTCTTCCCTGGATTTACTTTCATTCTCCATTTGTCATAATAATTCAATAATTCATTTACATGATTTTGTAGTCGCATTTGAACTACTTTCGGATCCTTGGCTGAAGTGTATGCCATAGTATCATCAGCATACATACTTAGGTTGGATTTGTTGATGAGAGGGGAGTCTGACGTATAGATATTGAAGAGAATAGGTGAGAGAATGGACCCTTGGGGTACTCCCGCTCTGATTTGTTTTTCAGGTGACAACAACGTTCCTATCCTGGCTGCAAACTTTCTGTCTTCCAAAAAGCTCCTGATTATATTAGGCAAGTTATCCGGAAAACCATAATTTTTCATCTTGTACAACAGGCCCTGGTGCCAGACCCTGTCGAAAGCTTTTTGTATGTCGAAAGCTATTAGTCCGGTGCACCATTTTCGCTGGAAGCCTCTGGTGACGTCCTCCAGGAGTCTGGACACCAGGAGCTCTGTGCTCAAGTTTGGCATGAAACCAAATTGGTAGGAAGGGATGATCTTCAGTTCTTCACATTTTCCAGAGAGCCTCTTCAAGATTACTTTTTCCAGAAGTTTTCCCAAACAACTCAGGAGAGAGATGGGCCTATAACTGGAGGGGATTGACAGATCTTCGGATTTTTTCGGGATTAGGATGACTATGGCTTTTTTCCATGATTTTGGGAAGTAGGCTAATTGCAGGCATCTATTAAAAAGGCTGGCCAGGAATTCAATAATATTGGAGGTGAGGTTTTTAAGAATTTTGTTGGTAATCCCATCGTCCCCCGGTGCTTTTTTGGATTTTGTTGCTGCAATTAATTCACTGATTTCTTCCGAAGTGACAGGATTGTCCACTTCGAAAAACGGAAACTGGGTGTCGTGTGGGAGTGGTTGATTGACGGGGTCGTTGTTGACTGCCTGGATGAAGTCGTCATCACCTATGTCCTCATTGATGTTAAATTGGTTATATAGGGAGTTTGAAAAGATTTCGGCTTTTTCGTCATCGTTATGAACTAAAGTCTGTCCATTATTTAGTGGTGGATATCTTCTGCTCGTTGATTTCCTGATGAAGGTTTGATAAAGTTTCCAGGTTTTTGAGCTGTGGTCTTCTGTTTCTTCGAGAACTTTCTGGAAATTGTCATTCCGGAAAGCATTCAGTCTGCGTTTTACCTGGTTTGTAAGTCTATTAGTCTGTGTCAACAATGTTTTGGAATTTAGTCTTTTGGCCGTTTTTCGAAGTTTGTTCCTTTCTTTAATTAGTTGTTTTATTTCATCAGGTAGTTGAACAGGATTGAAAAATTTGTGAGGGATGGAGATTGACGAGTCCGTGATTGCATTGTGAATGGCAGTAGTGAGATTTACCACCGCTGCATCGATATTATTGATGGAGTCTAGGGGATGGTCCAGGTTGATGACTGCAAGCTTCTTTTTTAGTTCCGGAAAGTTAGTAATTTTCTTGTGTGAGATGTTTCCAATGATGTTAATTTCTTCTAGGACTAATACAACAGGGTCATGATCAGATGTTAGATCAGGCTTGCAGAAAATATGAGTGTTCATACTAATTCCCTTTGTCAGCGCTATGTCCAAAGTATCTGCTCTACGTACATGAGCAGAGTAGTGGGTGGGGTCAGTTGGTGCCAGAATTTCTACTTGGTTGAGGGAGCAGTACTTTTTGAGTTTGGTTCCGTCACGTTTCTCGACTTTACATCCCCACAGGAAATTTTTACAATTTAAATCTCCCATGGCTATTGCTGGTTGATTGTTGGGTAATAATAGATCAAGTAGATTTTCAATTATGCGGATGTTTGGAGGTTTATAAACCGATGAAATCAGCAAGTTGGTGTTTCCAATATCCAGGGAAAATGATGTAATTTCAATTTTGGTTTTATTTGCAAGTTGAATGGGTTTAGTGGACAATCCCCTACGGATCAGTGCTGCAGTGCCTCCTCCTTTCTTATGAACTCTATCGTTTCTTAAAATTTTGTAATTTGGAATATTAAAGATTACAGATGGGGTTAGGTGAGTTTCCTGGATGAGCATGATGTCCGGTTTTTGTCTTTGCAGATAATCCAGGAGCTCGGTTTTCCTGTGTGCAATCGAGTTGGCATTCCAGCTTATAATTTTTAAATTTAATATTTGGTTTATTTAGGTGTGGTAGTAGATTTTATTTAGGTAAAAATATCTTGTGATGGTTCTGTGATCGTTCTCGCTTTTTGGGGAGATTTGGATGCCAGTACCAAATCTGTAATTTTTGATGTCGTCGGCTGTGATCTTCACCCCTTCACCAATGAGGGCCTTGAACACATTGGACCATTCCTTGAGTGATGAGGTCATTATTATTGGCGGTATTTTGGACTGATTAGTGGCTTTGGGGGTTGATTCGTCTGCAATTTGGCTAGCTTGAGGGGATTTTCTATTATTTGTGTTGTTTTGGGGTGAGATGGTTTCTTGATCCATGTTTTCCTGTTGTTGATCCTTAGATTTTTGTCCAGAGTGGTTGTAACTGGGAGTAAAATCATCGGCTTTCCGGGATTGTGCAGTTTGGTAAGTTCTTGGAATTTTCTTGTTTTTAGTATTCAGGAGTGGAAACTCCGAATTTTGCTCTTCATTGTCGGAAACGCTGTTAGAGTTTTCAGGGGAGATCTTCCTCTTGTGGCTTGACTGGGTTTCCATATCAATATTGCTAGATTTTGGGGTCTCAATTATTTTTAAAGTTGTTTGTTTTTCGTGAAGAGATTTATTTTCCGTTTGTAGTTCTTTTATTTTTCTGGTAAAACCGTTACATTTATCTTCAAATTTTTCATTTAATTTTTCGAAAGTATGGCGGTATTCTAACTGTTGTTTTGCAATGTACACTTGGTAATGTTCTTTCATCTTTTCTATTTGTACTTCGAATTGTTCTTTTTGCATATTAATCATGCTCTGGAACTCATCTTTTTGTTTTTTCATATGCTCCTCCAACTCAGTCACATTTGATCTAAGGAAACTAATTTCCTGGATTAGGGCCTTTTTTGTGGGTAGATTGTCGTTTGGAGATGGAGGTGGGCTGCTGGATTCGTCCGATTCATCTGCTTCATCCATTTCCGAGTTGCTTTCAGTAGATTCGGGGACATTTGTTAATTTTTCTCGAGAATTTTCCGTGGAATTTTTACGCGACGGAGTTTTGGACGTTTTTTCCGAAATATGCATTTTCACTGGTTTTATATCATTATTCACAGAAATATCACTGGTTTTATCAGAAAAAGCATTGACTATGTATGAATTTTTAGATTGGGACAGCAATAATGGGAAGGGAGTATTTGGGTTTGAGCTAGAACACTCACCTGTTTGTTTTTTCACGTTGTCGTTATCCATCTGCACTTCCAATTCCGAAACGGCCGTATTCACACTCTCACCACTGACACTCTGGTCAGTGGATGAGTCGCGACGCGATTTCCCGCTCAGTTATTGCCTTTCAAACGGTTGGTACCTTTTCTTCCTTTTACGGTTACGATTTGCCATCAATAATCGTATTCGCGATTTTTATGACAAAAGACGCAATTGGCTAGAGGTAATTCGTGATCAGACTCGAAAAATGTGTTCAGTTGTATGAGCACGTCTTGACAGCACGGCGGTCTAACATCGAATGAATGATAGATTCAGAATCACCACTCCCACCGATGCAACTCTAGCCACTACCCTTATCTGGGTAAATGTGCAATGGTTGTTTTTAGAAAACCACTGCCATCTATTGGCTCGCAAGTCTGCGAACGCAAATAGATGTGAAGTATGTTCGAGCTGTACCTCTCGATCATGGAATAAAGAGACATTGTTTTACGGTTATCCGATGTTAAACGGAAACGTTGGTACAGAACCGTACTAAATGTCTAGAGTTACATTCATGTGAGTAGTGCCCTCCTTATACCGGTTTCGTCCCGAAATTGGACTCATCAGTAAGGCAGCTGGCACCACCCACACCGATGCATCTAGCCACTACCCTAATCTGGGTAAATGTGCAATGGTTGTTTTTAGACAACCACTGCCATCTATTGGCTCGCAAGTCTGCGAACGCAAATAGATGTGAAGTATGTTCGAGCTGTACCTCTCGATCATGGAATAAAGAGACATTGTTTCACGGTTAGCCGATGTTAAACGGAAAGGTTGGTACAGAACCGTAATAAATGTCTAGAGTTACATTCATGTGAGTAGTGCCCTCCTTATACCGGTTTCGTCCCGCAATTGGACTCATCAGTAAGGCAGCTGGCACCACTCACACCGATGCAACTCTAGCCAGTAGCCACTACCCTAATCTGGGTAAATGTGCAATGGTTGTTTTTAGACAACCACTGCCAGATAGATGTGAAGTATGTTCGAGCTGTACCTCTCGATCATGGAATAAAGAGACATTGTTTTACGGTTATCCGATGTTTAACGGGAAAGTTGGTACAGAACCGTAATAAATGTCTAGAGTTACATTCATGTGAGTAGTGCCCTCCTTATACCGGTTTTGTCCCGAAATTGGACTCATCAGTAAGGCAGCTGGCACCACTCACACCGATGCAACTCCAGCCACTACCCTAATCTGGGTAAATGTGCAATGGTTGTTTTTAGACAACCACTGCCATCTATTGGCTCGCAAGTCTGCGAACGCAAATAGATGCCATTCCATCTGACTGGGGGTGTAATGCAGTAGTCCGCGTTTTCTTGATTCCAAGCGTCTTACAGATGTTCTGGAACAAGTTGGATTCAAAATTCCGTTCTTGGTCGGAATGTAGCTCCAAAGGCACACCAAACCGGCAGATCCATTCTTTCACCAAGGCGTCGGCGACAGTGGAAGCTTCCTGGTTTGGTAGAGCATATGACTCAACCCATTTGCTAAAGTAGTCCATCACGACCACGTTGTACTCATTTCCTGCTTCTGATTCGGAAAACGGACCGGCTACGTCAATCGCAATCCTTTCAAATGGACTTCACACGTTGTATCTACGCATTCAAGCCTTTTGCTTCCTCTGTGGTCCATCACTAGCCGCACATACAACGCATTTCCTGCACCAGTCTCTCACGTCTGCCTTACAATTTACCCAGTAAAATCTTCCCCTCACTTTTCCCATGGTCTTTGTTACTCCGAGAGGTCCCCCTGACACACCGGCATGGATTTCCTCTAGCAACTTTGAAATTCGACATTTGAGCACAACGATTTGCCTTTTTTCCTCTTTGCCGTCGTGACCTTCTATTATTTTCCGCCGCACGATTCCATTTTCCAGAATTGAGGAATCCCATTGTGCCCAATACGACTTGACGTTGGGAGAATATTTAGAAACTTCTTCCTAGGTTGGCTTCTTCTCTTCTTTCATCCAGTTTAGGAATGTCTGGATATCAGGCTCTTCCCCTTGATCTTTTATAAGATCCCCGTTTTGCCAAGTATCGTCGACAATGGTGGTTTGTAGCAGATCAGCATCTTTCAAATCAGCATCTTTCTCCTCCGCTCGCTGGCAATGCTTACAGTCCTGTAGACATGGTCTTCTTGATAAGGCGTATGCGCCGCTCGGTGCTCGGTCTCAAAATCAAACTCCTGTAGCCTCTGTAGCCATCTTGCCACTTGTCCCTCTGGATTTTTGAACCGAAGGAGCCATTTCAAAGCTGCATGGTCAGTACGCAGCAGGAACTTCCTCCCATAGAGGTATTTGTAAAAATGCTCCATCGCTTTCACAACAGCTAGCAACTCTCTGCGGGTGACGCAGTAGTTACGCTCTGGCCTGGACAGCGTCTAACTGAAATAGCCAATCACTTTTTCTTCTTGTCCATTCTGAACTTGGGACAGCACGGCTCCTATGCCAACATTGCTAGCATCGGTGTCCAGTACAAATTTTTCCTCTGGTAAAGGATATTCCAGGATAGGTGCGGTTGTTAGAGCATCTTTAAGGTGATCAAAAGCCTCCTGACATTCTTGAGTCCATTGGTATTTTCGTTCTCCCTCTGTCAGCCTGGTTAATGGTTTTGCGATGTTGGCAAATCCCTCCACGTAACGTCGATAGTAAGTGCACAATCCCAAGAAGCTGCGTAGCTCATGCTTGTCTTCTGGAACCGGCCACTCTTTGACAGTCTGGATTTTCGCATTTCTAACCGCAACTCCTTGGCTGGAAACGACGTGACCCAGATACCGTACAGATCTTTGAAACAGATGAAATTTATTTGGACCCAACTTTAGTCCAGAACCAAGAAGCCTCAGGAACACTTCTTCTAGGTTTCTCATGTGATCTTCAAACGATTTTCCTACTACAATAATATCATCCAAGTAGACCAGACATGTCTTCCAGGACAGTCCTCTTAAAACCGTCTCCATTAACCGTTCGAAAGTGGCTGGAGCATTGCACAGTCCAAACGGCATTACGTTGAATTACCATAATCCAGAACCCACCGTGAAAGCTGTCTTTTCCCGATCTACAGGGGCCAACTCAAGTTGCCAGTACCCACATTTCAAGTCCAACGTGAAAAAGATCTTCGCTCCAGTCAGAGTGTCCAAAGTGTCATCAATGCGAGGAAGGGGATAGCTGTCTTTTTTGGTTACGTCATTAAGCAGCCGGTAGGCAACGCAGAATCTTATCGAGCCGTCTTTCTTCTTTACCAGTACCACCGGTGAAGACCATGGACTGCTGGATGGCTCTATGATTCCTTCCTTGGTCATTCTTTCGATTATTTTTTCAGCCTCCTCACTTTTGGCCAGCAGTAGCCTTCTAGCTGTCTGCCGAATGGGACGAGCATTTTCTTAGACCGGAACCTGACGTCGATACCAATTCTTCTAATTCTTTTGGAATGGCTTCCCGGCTGGTTTCCACAGCAGCAACTTGTCGCGGTATTGCTGAAACTGCAGAACAATGTCCTAACTCCGTGCCTCTCTTTAATAACACAGCATAATGATTGACATTCATTATCCTCACAGGAATACTTCTGCCAGTACGTACAAGGGCCTTTCCGACTGCTATACCTCGACCAATAGCCTCGTCATGCATTACCGGTTCGAACATGACTATGTCACCCTCATAATCTGTATCCTTGCTATCAGTGAAGCCGTCCAAAACAATCTCGCTACGTTCTGGTATCCACGTTTTCTCTAGAAGTAGGACCCGAACACTGAAATTCTTCTCACGATGCAAAACAACCTCTTCATCGTCTATTTTCAGGACCCCCTGCTTAAAACTTAACTCGAAGCCCTTGCTGTCCATTATGTCTGTCCCAATGATCACTTCATCCTCAATCTCAGCCACTATCACAGGATGGTCAAAAGTGGCTTTTCCGATGGTAAACGTAGCATTCGTTTCACCATGCATATTTGCTCGATCTCCCGTCGCTGTTCGTAGAAGCCATCTTGATTGTCGAACCTCAGATGTAGATTTTAGTATGTCGGGCCGCATAACTGTCTTCGTGGCACCTGTATTCAGCAGCACAGTACGTAGGGTTCCATCCACATACGCGTCAACAAAAACACTGTTGGTATGGTGTTGCAAGGAGGAGACGTGGGCGGTATTTACTGGGGCTTGCTGAATACAGGCCGATGATCGCCCCTTCACATCGACCTTCTTTAGTTTTCCAAATCGGCGGAAGTGGAGCTGACGTTTTCTGGACAACGTCTTCTTATGTGGCCCAACTTGCCACATTTCCAGCACTCCAACTTTTGGTCCTGGCGACTTTGTTCTCCAGCAACCTCTCTGACTACCCGCTTGACTGGAATTACTTGGCGGACACGAACCTGGCCTTTGATTGTGTTCTTGACAGCTTCAAATTCAAGGGCCCGTGTAAGTGCGTCTATTAGCTTAGGTGGATGTGCTAATAGTAAGGCCTGCCTCATCTCACCATCGCGGAGTCCATCGAGGAATGCTTGAACTACCAAACGTTCCATGATTCTTTCCTGGACATATGGATATGCCAGCCGAACCAGACGCCCGATATCTGCTTCAAATTCTTGCAAGGACTCTCCTGATTTCTGGTACCGATTTTTTAACTGAGTGTGGTAGACATGTTCCAAGTGTGACTGGCCATAACACATCTCCAAGTGTCTTATCAAGTGGTCGTGAACTTCTTGTTCTTCCAAGGACATTCTTTGCAGAATGGCAGCAGCATCCCCTCTCAGTGCCAACGTAAGGGCAGTCGACTTCTCCCTGGATGACCGGGCCGCTTCAAACTGACGCTGATAAACATTCCACGACGTTGAACCATCAAATTGAGGCGGCTTGAGGTATTTCAGCCCAACAGATTCCATTGCTGAAGGTCTATAGGGCAGCCCATCGGAGGTATTGACGCCTGATGTTGTGATTTTGTTCTGAACTTAATGGATCCTGTCTTCCATCAAAAGAATTCGCTTTTCCAGTATAGAAGATTTTTCCAAAATTTCTTCTTGTAATTCTGGCAGTATTCTCTTTTAGTCTGGCAAAATTCTCTTTCAACTTTTCTCCAAGCTCGCTTTTTAAACCTTGCAGCATTTGACCGGCATCACTTGCACCAACAAAGACAAAGTTATCCGGGTCATTGCCTTCCGCGATTAATACTTTACGAAGCCGCTCCTGCAAGTCCATTTTCTTCCCCGTCGTATCGCAATCCCGTTCCTCCAGCTCTCTCTTCAGCTCACTAACCTTCAAGTCCACTAATTTTGTCATTTTCACAATAGCCTGTTGACGTCCAATTCACACCCCACACCTGACACCAATGTAGCGTTTCTACCCGTTCGTCAAGTGTAAATTGAAACACTCGAATACACGACAAACAGTCAACAAATCTATTATACAGCTTTTTATAACTAACACAATTGCTCGAGACTCTTGTATCTTTTTTTTAACAATTATTCCGTCTCTAAAAGTCACCCGACATTTTCTGACTCTCCCTCCTGTCAGTGGCGAGCGCGTTCCTTATATCCGCCAGACCGCCTCCCAGAATCTTCGTTAAGTTTTCTGGGATCGTCACGGTATTATACGTAGTGAAAAGATTTTATATCGATAGTGTACGCTAGTATCTGAAAAGACCGTATTCCAATAAATGATATGATCATATTTTCAACTAGGTGTAATGAGAAATGTAAATGAGCAGAATTCGATACATAAGTTTTTCTTGATTGAAAGAAATGAAGCGTGTATGCCCTAACGAATACTAAATCTGTACCACCCAATGACCAATACACAATACACCACACTGAGACTCTGTCTGGCAGCTTTCCCAGCAGTTTTCCCAAAATATAAGGTATCGAGAAGAAAATAATCAAACTAAGCATCAATAATAATATCATAATTGTACCCATAATATTCTACTTTAATGCGTCTTTATATCGTAGATGAAACTAAAGCAGAAACCTTATGAAATTAAAAAAAAAGTTGATGCTGAAAGCATACAACTAAAGTGCTTCATACCTCCTGTTGAAAGGCAGACAGACTTCTAGATAATACGGCATTTTGTGGAAAAAATTCTTGCATACCATGCAAAGTGGAGAGTCCACGTCTTGAAAGAAATTCCATGGAATATTTTTGCATAATCTTTCAAGAATAAATTAGATTTGTCAAAGAGCTTGAGGCCTCACTACTGGTGATTTTAAATTTATATTGAAATTGCAATTATATTTTCTCAAGTGTGATGATAATCTACATAGTACATACATACTATGAGCAACTCTTTTGAAGTTCAAAAAAGGTAACACACGGACCCTTTTCAGTTTCAAAACAACTTTCGCACTGAGAACTCTAGAATTCATAAAGAGAAAATATATATAGCACAACAAACTACATTTCACTGATATGAAAGTAGCTATATCAGCTCCATTTTCTTTTGTAATGTATTTTCAGGTAGAGTTGTAAAGTGACTTTTCTCGACATAAATCCTCGCGTGTCTATATAGAACATGTATTTCCGAGTTGGGCTTCGGAAATGGAATCGCCATTTTATATTTTTCTCATTCAATCATATTTCGGTACAACACGTATCGAATAACAAGGTGAAATTATCATTTCCCACTGTTATACGTTCCGTGCGTTCCATATAGATTAAAGATATGACTGACTTCACAAAACCAGTCGGTGTAGTGGTATGTAATACAATTTCTGATTAGATTGATTGGGGAATAGAGGCGCAGGGCATTTCGATTAGATTCGCACGTATATTACCTGGAGATATATGTTTTGTATCCGCTTCCTCAGTCTACCATGAGATGGATTAGCTTCTCCACATTGATGCACGGCGAGATGCGGCAAAAATATATCTTCATTGCTTGAAACTTGAACTCACTCGAGATTACATTTTTTTCGAAATCTTATTCGCAATGCACAATGAAGCCATTGAAGAACTTTCATATTCAGATCCGTAGTAGTACTAAATTTGTTGATATAGGTATTCGTCAGAGGGTGATTCTCAAGCATACGAAGAGGCGATCAAGTACCTAGCGGTATCGTTTTGCTTGCCAATGTACGACGCAGCACGTACTGCGACCAGTCTATTGAAGTATAGTTGAGAGGTGAACCAGTAGCCAGTAGGTACGTCTTTTGATGAAGATCAACTGTACTATCTCAGCGATCTCTCTGTTCCAGATTTCTTCTATTTCAATCCAATGGAGACTGACGAAAAAAACTTGTTCTTATCTTACATAGGAACACCTGATCACCCAACAGCATGGCTTTCAGGAAACAAAAGGGACATGAGATGCAATGTTCAATTTCCATCAACAAATTCATTTGTCAATAAACTATGAAGAATTTGCGGCAACTGTATATTGTGATCTATCCAGAGCCTTCCACTGCTTCGACCATGAAATATTGCTTTTAAGCTGTGGAAGTTTGGATCTAGGGGATGCCATTGGAATGGTTTTGGTCCTTCCCCTCATACAGGACGCAATGTGTGATGACATCTTACCAATGCTCTTAAATTGAACGAATCAGCTGAAGAGTTTCCCAAGAGTCAGTTTTGGGACACCATGCTTTTCCTGTTGCATGTGAATGAAATCGTACACATCAACTTTTGGGGGGCATTCACAATTTTCGCAGACAATGCAGCATGAGTAATATTTATATAAACGTGCAAGTCCAGGAGAAGAGTGTAGCTGGCTTGCAACCAAATTGCCAATGAATTTAGCCATGCGCACAAAGAGCCTGAAATGCGAAGTGGTGCGAAAGATATGTTTTTCTCTCAAGCAGATTCATCACAGTTCATCAGGGTGCTTATACTGTGGGATATGATCAAATCATAAGAAAGTGGAAGGAGCTAAGTGAAATCATGTGATCTTCTATAGGGACGTATATTCGAAACGCGGAATTAATCTCATGTGACTTTTTCGTGAGAAGTGATCATCTCCTGGTTTCTAGTATGCGATCAAGCAAATCCCATGAACTGAAACCTCTAAGATAGAACTATTGACAAAAAAAGTTTCTATACAATCATCTGCCGTCGTCCCTGAAACCTAATAAAGACATCAGGGCCCTCAAAAGTCCGCTCAAGTGCTTGCTTATTGAAAGACCATATTATGAGTTGGAAGAATTCTATGCAAGCTCGTCGCTCTGAGTATATGTTATAGTTACTGAATGTTTTTGCTCTCACGTTTCATAAAATCATCAAGGTTAGTCTTTTTGAAGTGAGAACTTCAGGCGCGCTAAGCACTTCATTTTGTGGGTCTTGAATAAGACTGAGCCGTCACGCGTCACGCTCTGTTATGTAACGCTCCTTCAGGTGAATTCGGCTCGAGTCGAGTAAGTCATGGCTGCATTCAGAGCATTTTTGAAGGAGTGGAACACAAGTGCTAGTTTGCAGTGTTGATACTATCATATTTCTTTGGTTCTTGGGTTCTCCGGTTCTTATTTATTAATAAAAATTGACCGAGTGAGAATATGTTTGTATAATTTTGTTTTGTTGTTTTCCAAACGATTTTGTTCAAATTAGGTAGGTATGTAGGTTCTAATTTGAGGCGCATCCCACATGATTCACCAGATTTTTTTTGTGGGTATTTTGCCGTACTCTATCAAAAAAAAAACAATCAAACTAGTGTCAATATACCCGATTTTCAATAATTTTAATAAAAATAATTTATCAAGCTCGATGCTTTAATTCACAGAAAGTGATTATACAGGGTTTTTCACTCAAAACTCCGCACGCCAATATCTTGGAAACCGAATAGAAATATTTGATTTCTGTGAAAAGTAGTCAATGTATGGGGTCAAGTAAATATTTCTTACAGTTAAAAAAAAATCGATGGCCACCAAGAGTGAAGCGTCGTTACGCATCAAAAATATTAATCGATTGCAGGGACTTTGAAATTACGCGCATGCAAGAGTACGTTTTATTTATAAACTTTTTTGTTATTGAGTCGAACTCATTCATCTTGTTCAGTTCTGAGTTATAATGGTTTATAGTGAACATTTCACGATTAACAAAAAATGCGATCACGGATGATTTTCACAAGAGAGCTATTCTCAATTTTTGTGAAAAAAGTCAATGTATAGGGTCAAGTAGATTTTTTCCAAAGTTGAAATAGTTCGACGCCTACTCAGAGCTAAATTTCGCGACGCGTCAAAAATATAAATCAATTGCAGGAATTTGGCAACCACGCCCATACGAAAGTACAAGATATTTATAAACTTTTTTGTCTTTTACTCAAACCCATTTATCTGATACAGTTCTGAGTTATACAAGTTTATAGTAAACATACCTTGATTCACAAAAAATGCGATTACGGATCAAGGTTAATTGATAGTAGTAAGGTTGCGTCGTTATACGTCCGGGCTTCGGACGAATTAGAATTCAGACAAAAATGACGTCAGTCGGCTCCGATCCGGTTCTGAAATTCAAAAACACATCTAAAAAAAATATAGAATATGGTTCACACTTGATAATGAGTACTGTATACAAAAAGCTGTGTGATAACTAACCCTCAAACACGTTTAAAAACGGGCGACACTTGGTAAAAAAAGTGTTAAGACCCTGAAATACGGACATGTTTTGACATCAAGATGACACACCGATGACAGGAATGTCAATAATGGAGCTCGGTGACGGGATCGATTCGGTTTATTGTTCGTGGATTTCCGATTCCCTAGTTACGGCGCAACCTCTACATATCAATTAACCTTGATTACGGATGATTCTTACAAGAATGCTAGTCTCAATAATTTTGGTAAAAAGTGTGCAGTATATGGTGGTCAAGTGGATGTTTATCAAGGTTCAAAAACTTTGACGCCTAGAGCTAAGTGTCGTGACGCGTCAAAAATATCAATCGACTGCAGGTACTTTGAAACTACGCGCATGCGGAAGTTATTTATAAACTTTTTTGTTATTTACTTGAACCCATTTATCTTGATCATTCCTCACCTGAACTGGTTCAGTACCTGGAAATTTTTTTGGTTGACAAAAAAGTGTTTTAAAAATCATCCGTAATCTCATTTTTTGTCGATTGAAAAATGTTTAATTCAAACCGGTATAACTCAGAAAGGAGGAAAATGAATAATTTCGAGTGAATATCAATAAAATCTACTGATAACATGTACTTTCGCATGAGCGTAGTTTCAAAGTCCCTGAAACCGATTCATATTTCCGACACGTCGCGACGCTTAGCTTAGGCGTCGAATTTTATGAACTTTGAAAAATAATCACTCGTCCTTATACTGATTACTTTTCACAAAAATTGAGACTGGTAACCTTCTAAAAATCACCCATATCCGCATATCTTGTCATTCAAGACATGTTAACTATAAACCGTTATAAACTCAGAAATGAGTTAGATAAATGAATTCGAGTAAATGACACAAAAGTTTGTAAATAACATGTACTTTAGCATGAGCGTAATTTCAAAGTCCCTGAAATCGATTTATATTTTCGACGCGTCGCGGTGCTCAGCTCTCGATAGGCGTCGAATTTTTTAAACTGTGAAATATATCTACTTGACCCCATACATTGAGAATTTTTCACAGAAATTGAATATTCATATTCGTTTTCGAGATATTGATATGCGGAGTTTCAAGTGAATAACCCTGTATATAGAAATAGTGTAAAAGATAGTACATAAAAATGGGTTAGTAAAATGAGACAAATGAATTGAAAGTATATAGTGATAAAAAACAGGTATATGTATATGTTACAGTAAATGTTAGGAATTCAGTGAATGCTAGCTTTTACTAGTTGATGCTAGCAATTACTTGATCCGTTAGGAAATGTTAAATTTTGAAGAATATTGTACACTTTCACTAGTGAATGTTGGAGAAACTTTATCAAATCAACTTTTACTGAAAGCAGTTAGGAAAAGTTCTTTTAAAACTTATTTCCGCCATTTAACTATCCCAAGGTGGACGGGGCACTAAATGATGTCGCTCACGCGACATCAAAATTTTTGCCAAACCCAAACTAACCCAAACTAACCCAAACGAACCCAAACTAACCCAGACTAACCCCCACTGAGAATACTTAAGTATTTTCTATGATACGGTATCTGAACAATGTTCACATTGTACACCTGTAATTCATAAGTCTCGTATTTTCCAGAGCGTCTAATCTGTCGGCGAATTCCAACTCGGACCAAAAAGGATATTTATAATTACGATAATAATTTTCAGTGTAGCAGCTTTCACTAGAAAAGTTACGTGAATGCTAACAATTACTAGTAAAAGTATGATGAAGTCGATCGAATTCAACTTTCACTAGCTATATGTTTCCAAATCAGGAAAAGCTTACTTTTCCTAGTAACAGTTAGCTTTTACTGATTACCAGGTTTTACTGTGACATATATAACAGAGAGATCACAAGATAGTTTGATTTACTACAACTGGAGTCTTATCAGAGATCAGGCTTGCGGGACATTGCATAACACATATTATCTCATCGGTCTCTTGAGTTCGAGGACATTATCACAGATTTTGAAGCTGGTAAGCAGTTTGTTGAAGTCCATCAGTCCTTTGCATAGTACAGATTTCGCTAGCTGGTCACCTCTACATCTTGTTAAGTGGATGAAATCTTCACGGTGCCTGGTACCATATCCATGGACGTTTCGAAATGTGGTGGTTCTACTGCAAATATATGATGGTAAAAATTGCAATTGTAGTTCGAAAATAAACATGTTAGCATTAAAAACGACTTCTTGCTTGACGGACGTGACATTCAAAGTACTCAACATAACCAAAAGCCCAAAGGCTAGGGGTTGCGAATGACATATATTTCTCTCCCACAGATCTCCATCATCCATCCACAGACTCAACATAAGCCTTATTGGTGTATATCGGTTACACTTCAGTATTGTTCCCATCACTCTGTTTTGGAGTATCTGGAATTGGTTCATCATAAAGTTAGGTATATTAAAAAGCAAGGTTGAACAGAATTCCAGGTTTGGACTAGCTATGGCTTTGTAGAGTAGTCATTTTGTTTACATTGAGAGATGTTTTCCTATCCTTTTTATAAAATATATTACCTGAGAAAGAATCTATTAGTAAACAATAAAACCTATCAATACCAAACGTTTCGGAAGCGAATCTGCTTCCGTCGTCCGTGGAACCTAAAAAAGGTACAATTGATTCAAATTCAAAAAATTCATTTCTTGTTTTTATGTGGTTTGACACCAAAATTGGCTTTTTTGAGTTTATGGAACATAATGTCGCTTTTACTGACATTGAAGTGTATGGTGTTGACAAAGTGAGGTTATGTGTGCATAGTTTTGTTATTTCCCGAGGGACTCTGTTCAAATAAGGTATTTAGTTTCCAATTTGGAATTTGATCAAAAAAATCAAAAATTACATAGTGAGGTTATGTTTGCATAGTTTTGTTATTTTCCAATGAATTTTGTTCAAATTGGGTATGTTGGTTCTATTTGGGATTTGCAAACCAAATAATTATTTAAACAAAAAAATGACATAGTGAGGTTATGTTTGGGTTAGTTTTGTTCAAATTGGATATGTATTTAAAGAAAAAATGATATAGTGAGGTACCTAATGTTTGCATTTTGCTATTTTCCAAAGGATTTCGTTCAAATTAGGTAGATTCTATTCGGGATCTGATCAAAAAGTTTATAAAAAGTCACATAGTGTAGTTATGCTGGCATAGTTTTGTCATTTTCCAAATGATTTTGTTCATAATTTTGTTATTTTCCAAACGATTTTGTTCAAATAATTCAAGAAAGTGACTAGTGCACTGTCTAGACAGATTCTCAAATAAAATTAATTGTTGCACTGTTCAACATGCGCAGAACGTTGTCAAGCTAGACGGAACCGCAAGATCTTGATAGTGTGGAATGCTAATATTGCTGCGCTGTCTATATTGAGGAGACAGTGATTATCTAAATACAGAATGATTTTCTTAAGTGAGAAGTAGGCGCAATAAAAATAAAGCAAACATTTTCCATCAACTTGGGTCGTTGATGAAAAAGCGTCGTTGCGGAGATCAATGTGTTTGAATCTAAAAGTTTGATTTCTATTTTTGCTAAAAAATATTTGGATACTAGTCTAATAATGGAAATCTTTTGAAATAGGTTACTTATAATAATTTGATATTATTTTGTTGAGTCCCCTAGGGGTTGCGAAAAGTTGAATGATCATATATTTTCTGTTTATTGACTATTTGAGCATTGATGATTATGAATACATATATTTTATCAAATAGGAAGGAATGACTGCGTTGCTCATCTCGGAGTAGCAGGAAGAAAACAGTCTGTACTCAGAGCAAATCTATTAATCAGAAAAGCTGGCGATGCACTGTCGGCTTACAAGGGCATCATCAGTGCCCCAACTGGAAAGCAAGATTGGGATGAGCCAAGTCCATAAATGTTAAGCGAAATTTCAATAAAAACAAAAACAATCAAAAATTCAATGAGAAATCTACGAAATACTCACTAGTCAGTTGTGTACAGGCGACTTTTTCATCATCTTGAAGTTAGGCCCTGATCAGGAGTTGTTTTAAACGATATGGCCTAGCCGCTGGATAAAAGTTTCGTAACGAAAATTCAGCATTACTGGATAATTCTTATGCATTAGTCTATGTGGACAGTTGAATGAAATGAATAAAAAACAATGGACAAAGCACGAACAAGACATTCACAAACACTTTAAAATCGACTTTTTGTCGTAGCTTATTATTGTAACCCTGTATTATTATTAATTAGATACCTTTAGTTAAATGTTATTCAAAATATGAATGTAAGAATATAGATTCAAAAAGCAATTAGCATTATATGATATCATTATACTCTTCAAAAACACATCAATTTTGGCGACGAGAGAAGAAACATACCCTAAGTATGGATGTCGAACAGTTTCAACAACTTCTAGTAGCAATGTCGAAAAATCAGGAATCACTAATTGATCGACTACGAGCTGAAAATCGAGGTAATAATCAAATGAATAGCTCCATCAATCACAACACAGTTGTGCCTCCATTTGAATATTTCAATACACAGAACGAAGATTTCCATGGTTATATTCAGAGATTTGAAAACTATCTATGTTCAAAGGGTGTTTTTGGAGATGAGATCTACGTTGCACAAGTGCTAATGAATTCTATAGGATCATCAACTTATAATAATACACTCACAGCTTTATAGTTGAACCGCAGCTCAATTCAAATAGCTCAATTCAAACCTTAACGAATCACTTTTGTCCTAAGAAGAACATTCTTGTGTCTCAGCATAGATTTTCATCTACTTATCAACTGGAAAATCAAACCATTTCTGATTATGTCACCACATTACGGCGATCAACTACAAATGGACAATTTGCAAATGACTTTCTAATATTGTCTAGAATACGTATATAAAATCTCAAGTCATTTGAAAATGTATGCAAATTGTCCATTGCGCATTAATTTTCTCCTGCACCCGTCAAACAAACATCTCTGACGTTTTTCTCAGAGCACAGTTTATTAGAGGCATCAAAGAAAATTCAATTCTAAAAACACTACTCCAATCTAGTACAAATGACTTTGATTGAATCGTTTCAAAAGCTGTTGCCCTTGAAACCGCCAAATTAGACTGCAGAGAACTAGCATTGACAACTTCTAGTCAATCTATCAATAAAATCACACGTTCATCTAGAGGCCTATTCAGACACAGATCTTTCAATCAAAATCGTTCAAAATGCACAATATACAAAATGTCTGGTATTGACAAATGTTGCATACGATGTGGTGAAAACAATCATTTAGTCAAAGGATGTAGAACTGGTCCATCAAAATTGGCATGCACAAGCTGTTGAAGGACTGGTCACATCAAAAAAGTTTAGATTCCTTTCTTTTTGAAAAATAAGAACAAATCTAGTTCATACAGGGTGTCCGGAAAGTCAACGATAATACTGAAAGGGGTGATAGACCAACTCGTGAGCTTCCAGAAAAACATAATATTTTTTATTTTATTTTTTATTTTTTTGTCTTATTTTTTTTTGACTGCTCCCCACCACCTTTCCCTTCGCAATTACAAGCCAGTCACGAAAATTTCCACGTACTTGGTAAAAAAGAAAATAAAAATAAATCATTTCTCTGTAAAATAAGATTTCTTATTGAATATTTTGAACTTTTAGTGGCAATATCTCGAAAACCATAGAGTTTTTACGAAGGTCATATTATATTTTTCTGGATGCTTATGAGTTGGTCCATCACCCCTTTCAGTATTATCGTTGACTTTCCAGACACCCTGTGTTCACATCACATTGTTTATTCAGAAGAAGATTATGAGATTGGTATCAACACAATTATAGATATTTTCAACCACCAGACGAGCTATGTAGAAAAATTCTTCACCACTGTTTATATCAAGAAAAAACCAAAAAAAATCGAAGTTGACTCGGGAGCAGGCTATACTCTTTCACCAGAATCAGGTTTCAAATCACTCAAATTAAATATTCCTATTAAGAAATCGAACATTTTGTTCACATCGTATACAAACAATGTTATCCGTCCAATAGGAAAGGCGTTTCTGTGAATTATCAAAATCAAACATCAAAAGAAGATTAATTTATACATTGTTCCGGATAATTTTCAACCAATTCTAGGCAGAATATGTATTCGACATTTCAAGGTCAATAATCAAAGAGACCAGATTTTTCATAATAATCAGATTTCCATGCTAACTGAAGATCAAATCTTCAAAGATTTTCCAGAAACATTCGAAAAGAAGATTGAATAAGTTACAAATTACAAAATATCATTACATCTATGTAAAAATTAAAAACCAGCTATAAAACATCCGAGATTAGAAGAAGAACCCGATGGAGTTCGAAATCTAAGCGTGGGAGAAAGAGTGCAAGTTGAATTTTATGAAGGAAAAAAAATGATTTGAAAATTTGGACAAATTACAAAAAAATCTGGTGTGCTACACTATCAAGTTCAATTGGATGATGGATACTCACTAAAAATACATATCGATCAAATCCATTCTACACCAAGTTCCAAAGAAGAGTGTAACTTCTGTAGACGATGTCCCTAATGAAAGACCCACTACATCAACATCCCGATGTCAAGGAAATCTACTTCCAGTTATTTTATGTTCTCGTAATCAACTGGCATCTGTAGCATCAATTGAACCACCTCAAGAATTTTCTGAAGAAGAGATTGAACACCAATCTATAAATCAAAGTCCAATTGATGATCATAATACCAAGAACGATCTACTAGAAGATTATGGTGAGTTGATTTACGAAGATCAAGGAGCTAAAGATGGTGTAGATATTCTACCTCAACCACGACGATCCCAAAGGAAACGATGTACGCCAAAACGTTTTGGAGATTTTGTGGTTTGATGAGTTCATTGATTTTGTGTCTCTAATTTTCAAGCGTGGGAGATTGTAGCTCTGTACTATCAATAATTAGATACCTTTACAATAGCATTAAATAATATCATTATACTCTTCAAAAACAAAACACACTTATCATGTTAATTAGATACTGACCACGAGGTGGAAGAGAAAAAGATACAGGGAACCGAGCAAATCGGGATAAAAATTATGCATTCCTTATGTCCAACACAACTCAGCGGTGACAGCTCCTGGACAAACTTTGACAGTTTTGCACACAAATCTTTCAAAATTTACCCAGCTGCTTTGTCCGCTAAGCCTTCGCTGAGCTGTGTTGGACATAAGCATTGTCATGAACTAGAGTTGGCTTCATTATTAACTAATGACAAATTTAGAGGACTACACTGGTGGATCAACCAACGAGTTGTCAGGCAAAACAATGTCAGGCTGATGGCAATATTATTGGAGGAGAATTTTTTAGTTAAAAGTGAGTAATGTTGATAGAGAGTAATTCAATTTTGTAATCTTCCATGAAGTGGAATGTATGGTCCATTTAGGTTAGCTTGAATATCAAGACAAAAAGGATATGATTTTTCACTGGAAATGTGAATGTCTTCCAAAAATTCCAATCGGTTAAAATTCTTTTTCTTCCAAGACTTTCTTCCCCGAAAACTTATTTGGTGCGTGGTGAGTGCGCAGACAAACATTATGTGACAGGTTCAATCAGAATAGATTCACCATGGCATAACGTTACAACGGTAAATTAATGTGAGTCAGGGCTCAGGGTGGGAAACTATTGTTGATAGTGTCAAGTTCCTCCTACATGAGAGAAAATCATCAAAAACGTAAACGAAAACCACTTTATCCTCAAGAAGAATTTGCGTAAATATTTCTTCATTTATACTGTTTATTTTGAGTTAAGTGGTAGTACCTACCTACTTTTTCCAATAAAAAGTGTTTTTTCCAACAACTATATTTGCTCCAGCGAAAAATGTTAACAAGTCTTGTGTTTTGTGGAGAAGTTCTAAAAAGGTTCTTTTTTCACTTTTGCACACATGTATCAAATTAACTCAACTTCAAATTCATTGAATGGCATACTTTTCAAATGTTAACAAATACCCTGATAGAAGATAGTTATTATATTCTAAGAAAACCAACATAAACCTGTATCACAGAACTATTTTTACTTAAAAAAACCTTGAACAAAACCAACTGAAAACAATACTGATATATCTGCGATTTTGTTATTCATGACAGGACTGATTGAATGGTCCTTGCATCCTTTTTGTATAAGTGAATAAATTTTGGAGTGCATAAATCCTCAAATTGTTTCAAACTTGTTCAGTGGTAATCGTGGTATTTTTCATATTTTGGAGTTTATTTCGCTTTTTTCGAATGACATTATAGGAAATAAGGAGATAGTGAACAAACCGAACCAGGAATTTAGAATTTCCAATTTAACTTTTCAGGTTATATTTATATTCATCGTAAACATGACAACAACGCATTGCAGAGTAAGGTTATGTTTGCATGGTTTTTTCATTTTTCAAAAGATTTCGTTCAAATTGGGTATGTAGGCTCTATTTGGGATTAGATAAAATAATTGAAACAGAAAATGATATGGTGAGGTTATGTTTGCATAGTTTTGTTTTATTTTACAAAGGATTTTGTTCAAATTGGGTATTTGGGATATTATCTGAAAATTTAAGGAAAAGATACATAGTGAGGTTATGTTTGCAAGGTTTTGTTATGTTCCAAAGGATTTCGTTCAAATTAGGTAGATATGTATAGTAGTGGTAGAAAGTAAAGCAACTTTTCAAAAATCATAATATTTCTATTATGACAGTATACAGTTAGCACTTTTATTCTGTATTTACCTTTGGTGTTTCATAAGAATTCAAATAAATAAATAGATTATTCTTCATACATATGAATAAATACTTCGCTAATCTGAGCACACACTGTAACCAACTTTAATTTGATAACATATTGAAACTTATATATCTCAGTGTTTTTGTACTGATAAGTATTATTATATGCTCGAAAAAGTATAGCAACTTGAGGATTTTTGAACTGTATTGCATTTTGTTTCTGTTGAAATACGCAATTGCATGAAGAATTTGTTGAATAGTAGTAGATATGCCTGGTGGAAAATCTGTATCAAAAAAATGTTTTCTTTGATCAAACCTGTTGAGTCCCGTGTTTTTAAGGGATTTCGTGAAACTGAGGGTGTATCTGAAAAAAAAATGTCTGGTGGACCAAGAAAAACAAGATCGCAGAAAGACAAAGAAATTAGAAGAACTGCTGGAAAACTTTGACAAAATCAGAGCTCGAATTCTGAAGTTTATGGGGGTATTGGGGGTTGAATTGAGTTCAAGGACCATGAGAGGAGGTTAATTGAAGGCAAATTATATGCCAGAAGACCAGCTAAAAAACTATTATTTTTGACAAAAGACAAAATTCAGACGACCCATATCAAACTTTGTTAGAAATCATTTGCACTGGCCAGACCCTGAGAGGAAAAAAGACATATGGAGCGACCAATCCAAATTCAATTTATTTGTTCCAGAGTTATGGTATTGCTTATGTGAAACGAACTGCCAATGAGAGCAAGCTTATCCGAAATGTCCCTTTCCGACAGTAAAACGTGTTGTTGCTAAGGTCATGGTTTTGGGCTGTTTCTCCGACTATGGACTGGAACGGCAGCACGAAATTCAAGGCAACATGGATCAGTTCCGGTACAAGCAAATATTGTATAATTATATGGTGCTATACTCTGAAAAGAAAATGCATTCACGGCACTTTTTCAACAAGACAACGATCCGGAGCATTTCAATGATATTCGAGAGCATGTTTTAAACAGAAAAAGTTTTATGTATTGAGAATAAATCGCCTGATTTAAACCTTATAAAAAACCTTCGAGAGTTACTGGACAAGAAAATCAGGGCGAAAACGTACAGTTACAAATAAAAATTATTTATTGCTCTAAAATAAGCCTGGCTTGACTTTGAGATGACTACAATGATGAAGTTAATACGGTCAATTCCAAATAGACACAGTAATTGAGAACAAGGTTCTCTGGTATCATATTATTCTGTATACCCACTAGAAAAAAAAATTAAAAAATATTGTTTTAAAAGTTGCTCTACTTTTTTGTCATTCATACAAAAAGATCAAATTAGTGTTTTTTGGATGTGTATTATAAACTAAACATATTATATTAGAAAAAAATATGCCGTCAATTACTTAAAAACAAAATGAAGAATGTAATTTCTCAAAAGTTGCTATACTTTCTGCCACTTCATTGGCATACGACAATCATGGGTGAAAGAATCAGAGCTTTGAACCTCGACAATCGACAATAATGATTTGAAAATGAATTAGCAAGTTCAAGATGTCTGCACCTATGCCGTTCCACAAAAATTGGATACGCAGTTGTCGAAAAACAAAAAAAAATGTGTTCCGTGTTACTAATGTCGCCTTGGTGAAGTTTTGGTTTTTGTTGTGTGGTGATAAGCACACAAGTCAGTCTTCCCTTATTTTAATTTGTTTGTTTTTTTCGCCCATTTCATTGCTGTTTTTTTCTATTCTTTATCTTTTTTTCAGATCTGGAGCTCTAAAAATATATTGTTTAATTCAACTTCAAATTAACGCTCAACTTTGGGATGCTTTGTCTACAGAATTTGAATGTTGACGATAAAGTTTTTTTTTGCCAACAACACGTAACATCATAGTTAACTGCAGCATTTATTCCAACTGCACATTATACACTCTTTGACAATAAATTCCCGACAAGAATAATCTGAGTCAATTTGATATCCCTGTAACTTTTCTTATTGTTGTCCGATTTTGGTTGAATCTTCACGAAAGTGTAGCTCTATTTCTTGAAATGATACCCTACATTTTGGTTTTCAAAAAGTACTGATTAGTTGGCCATTATACAGGGAGGAACAGAAGCTACTTTTTTCCCCTAAATTGACCAGCATTGGCATGTTCTGTTGTGAAGTGCGATCTTTTCTAAACAAAATGCTCTTTTGTTCATGTCAATATCTGCTTTTTTAGACAAGATACATATATTTAAAGAAAAAGCTGTAGTTTTCCTTATGATTTCTGCCATGCGACGTGGCATTCTTTTGATGCAGCTCTGCATTGCCTCTTGAGGAATATTTTTCATCTAATACCAGATCTGTACGTCTATCGCCTCGAATGTGTGTTCTGGGTGATAATTGTTCACTCCGTCTCCCCCAGACACGTCTCGTTCGTTGGGCGAACGCAGACAAAACCTCGATTCATCCTTAAATAATACCAGTGGACACTCTTTTGGCCCACACTGCTTTCTATGCTCATGAGCAAAATTTAGTAGCTATGATAGCCGTTGCTTTTGTACAAAAAATGCGAAATATTCCTTAAGAGACCACGCAGAGCTGCATCAAAAGCATGCCACGTCGCATGGCAGAAGTCTTAAAGGATACGAGACGACACTACGCGCTTTTAATTTTTGATATTTGTCCATGCTAGTCGATGAGATTTTTTTTTATTTATTTTTATTTATTCAAGTGAGAATAAACAAGGGGTTTTTAATTGTATTCAATGTACATCATTGATTTAAAATAAAGAACACGCACCTAGGAATTGATTTCCTGTGTGTGCGAATATTTTCATCTACTTGTTGATGAAGTATCAAAAAGCTGCTTCATCTTTTTTAAACATCTGTATCATCTCTAGAAAGTAGATATTGACATGAACAAAAAAACATTTTGTTGAGAAAAGATCGCACTTTGAAACAGAACACAATAAAGCCAAGTTTTGCCGCTCAATTTTTCCACGGGGTGTTAAAAACTTGAGGAAAAAAAAAGGAGCTTCTTTTCGTCCAGTATAATGTCCAAGCCATCAGTATTTTTCGAAAACTAAAATCAAGAGTAATATCTCAAGATACAGGGTTACACTTTGATACAAATCTCTCCAAAATCGGACAAAATGTGTAAGGGATATCAAATGGACTCAAATTATTATTCTTGTCCGGAATTTATTGTCGGGGAGTGTATCAACGCTAAATTAGATATTCATGCCAACTGCACTTAACATTTGATGCTAGGATTGACCTTTCTCGATAACTTAACTCATCTGCTACGATTGTTTGCTGCTTTCAAGTTTTGACTTCTCAGTTCCTTGCTGTTCTGAAAAATCCTAATTGGAAAAACCAATGACATTTTTGTGATTTTTGAAATACAATGACGAATATTTAGAAAACTATCATTAGATATTAATAAGTAGAATAATTATAATTTATTGTTATGAAAAAGTGAAATAATCTATGATTTCGAAGTATCGACGTGAATGTATGTCGTGTAGGATATACCAAAACTTTTCTAATTTTAAATTGATACCTGAAGCATTAACTAAAAATAAAATAACATCTCATTGGAAAAAAATCTTTCGAATTTAATGAAGAAATATTTATACTTTGACACTTTAAAAGTATTTAATGAAGTGACATTTTCGTCATTACTCAGAAATCATAGATATATTTCACATTTTTATAACAATAAATCCGTATAATTCAATTCATAAATATCAAATATTTCTATTTATTAAATTTAGGTATAGGATATGCTAAATAGAAAATGTTAAGAATTTGAAGGAGAATTCAAATGTCAAATAAAAAAATAAGGTATCAATTTGAAATAAGGAAGTTAGACCTCGCCCAGACTTTTTGGGACACCCTGTATATGTAAAAACAGGGCCATCAAAAATTTCATTCTCAATCATAAAACTTTTATTTGGGACATTTTTTTCTAAAACGTCAAATTAAAAAGTAATAGGGGTGTGGCATTTATAATCAATAACCCTGTACAGGGTGTTTCCTTATATTTCGTCTTCAGACTTACTCGCTTATTATGCAAGATGGATAGGGACTTTAAACACAAAGTTGGTAGGTATTAACATGAACCGCCAGAAAAAAATATTTTTTTGTATACCGAGTGCAGTAGGAAAGTGTGGCAGACACAACTTGCATTTTTAAAAATGGAACACCCTATATATGATTTAATAATAATAATCAAATGGACATTATTTTTCTGATCTCAAAAATTAACATGTAGGCATTTATTCCCCCTTCTTTCGGTCCAAACTTTATTTTTTTTAATGGAACACCCTGTGTATTTATAGTCCATAAGATTTGTCTTTTTTTTACCTTTTCAAAAATATATAAGAGTATGCACTTAAAAAAAAAAAATTTTTTGCCTATAACTTTTTGACCTGAACCTGTATACTGATTCCGAAGGCAGAATCGAAAGTTATATACTTTTTCCGTGGAACTCGATTCTGCCTTCGGAATCATTACTTTTTGACCTGACCCTGTACACAAATTCCGAAGGCAGAATCGAGTTCTACGGGAAAAGTTATATAAGAAACAGTTTTCCATAACTTATCTGATAGTTTAGATACGAGGGGTACCTAAAAATGCAACATTTTCAGTTTAGCCCTGTATCTTGAAAACGAAAAGGGCTATGGAAATTTAGTTAACGGCATCCTCAGTATCACGAAAAAGTAGCACACTTTCGCGAAAACCGCAACTTTCTATCTATAAGAATAACGGAGATACCCCGCAAAAGTACCCAAAATGGGACACCCTGTACAATAAGCGGTCTCCGGAATGGCGAAATTAGAAGCTGAAAATGTGAATAAACTTGAGCAAATCCGGACATACAGGATTTCACGCATTGCAAAAAAATAATGTTAGAATGAGAAGCTGTGTACAGGGCCTGGGTGTTTCCGTATATTGCGTCTGCAGACTGACTCGCTTATTATGCAAGATAGATAGGGACTTTGAATACAAAGTTGGTAGGTATCAACATGAACCGCCAGAAAAAAATATTTTTTTGTATACCGGGTGCACTAGAAAAGTGTGGCAGACACAACTTGCATTTTTTTAAATGGAACACCCTATATATTATTTTATAATCAAATGTACATTATTTCTCTGATCTCAAAAATATACAATATGTAGGCATTCCTTCCAGCCGTTTTCAAAATATTTAGGTTTTAAAGTTGGTTTTTTGGTATTGCCAAATTTAGTAGGTATCTATGACTACAATAATTGTTTGAACATCATTTACTAATTTGTATCCTTTCAATAATCCAAAATAACAAATATAACAAGTGAATACATTGTATTATGAATAAATTGATATCATAAAATGCATTTAAGAAAATGTGTTGTGAATAATGGCGGGCATATTCAATAATTCCACTTTATGATATCAATTTATTAATAATATAATGTATTCACTTGTTATATTCGTTGTTTCAGATTATTGGAAGGATAAAAATTAATAAATAATGTTCAAACAATTATTGTGGTCATAGATACTAAATTTGGCAATACCAAAAAACCAACTTTAAAACTTAAACATTTTGAAAACGGCTGGAAGAAATGCCTACATGTTAGTTTTTGAGATCAGAAAAATAATGTCCATTTGATTATAAAATAATATATAGGGTGTTCCATTTTTAAAAATGCAAGTTGTGTCTGCCACACTTTCCTACTGCACTCGGTATACGAAAAAATATTTTTTTCTGGCGGTTCATGTCAATACCTACCAACTTTGTATTCAAAGTCCCTATCTATCTTGCATAATAAGCAAGTAAGTCTGTAGACGAAATATACGGAAACACCCTGTACAGGGTTATTGATTATAAATGCCACACCCCTATTACTTTTTAATTTGACGTTTTAGAAAAAAATGTCCCAAATAAAAGTTTTATGATTGAGAATGAAATTTTTGATGACCCTGTTTTTACATATACAGGGTGTCCCAAAAATTCTGGGCGAGGTCTAACTTCCTTATTTCAAATTGATACCTTATTTTTTTATTTGACATTTGAATTCTCCTTTAAATTCCTAACATTTTCTATTAAGCATATCCTATACCTAAATTTAATAAATAAAAATATTTGATATTTATGAATTGAATTATACTGATTTATTGTTATGAAAATGAGAAATATATTTATGATTTCTGAGTATTGACGAAAATGTCACTTCATTAAATACTTTTAAAGTGTCAAAGTATAAATATTTCTTCATTTAATTCGAAAGATTTTTTTCCAATGAGATGTTATTTTATTTTTAGTTTATGCTTCGGGTATCAATTTAAAATTAGAAAAGTTTTGGTATATCCTACACGACATACATTCACGTCGATACTTCGAAATCATAGATTATTTCACTTTTTCATAACAATAAATTATTATTATTCTATTTATTAATATCTAATGATAGTTTTCTAAATATTCGTCATTTTATTTCAAAAATCACATAAATGTCATTGGTTTTTCAAATTAGGATTTTTCAGAACAGCAAGGAACTGAGAAGTCAAAACTTGACAGCAGCAAACAATCGTTGTAGATAAGTTGAGTTATCGAGAAAGTTCAATCCTAGCCTCAAATGTTAAGTGCAGTTGGCATGAATATCTAATTTAGCGTTGATACACTCCCCGACAATAAATTCCGGACAAGAATAATAATTGGAGTCCATTTGATATTCCTCACACATTTTGTCCGATTTTGGAGAGATTTGTATCAAAGTGTAACCCTGTATCTTGAGATATTACTCTTGATTTTAGTTTTCGAAAAATACTGATGGCTTGAACATTATACTGGACGAAAAGAAGCTCCTTTTTTTCCCTCAAGTTTTTAACACCCCGTGGAAAAATTGAGCGGCAAAACTTGGCTTTATTGTGTTCTGTTTCAAAGTGCGATCTTTTCTCAACAAAATGTTTTTTTGTTCATGTCAATATCTACTTTCTAGAGATGATACAGATGTTTAAAAAAGATGAAGCAGCTTTTTGATACTTCATCAACAAGTAGATGAAAATATTCGCACACACAGGAAATCAATTCCTAGGTGCGTGTTCTTTATTGTAAATCAATGATGTACATTGAATACAATTAAAAACCCCTTGTATATTCTCACTTGAATAAATAAAAATAAATAAAAAAAAATCTCATCGACTAGCCTGGACAAATATCAAAAATTAAAAGCGCGTAGTGTCGTCTCGTATCCTTTAAGACTTCTGCCATGCGACGTGGCATGCTTTTGATGCAGCTCTGCGTGGTCTCTTGAGGAATATTTCGCATTTTTTGTACAAGAGCAACGGCTATCATAGCTACTAAATTTCGCACATGAGCATAGAAACTGGGAGCAGTGTGGGCCAAAAGAGTGTCCACTGGTATTATTTAAGGATAAATCAAGGTTTTGTCTGCGTTCGCCCAACGAACGAGACGTGTCTGGGGGAGACGGAGTGAACAAATATCACCCAGATTACACATTCGAGGCGATAGACGTACAGATCTGGTATTAGATGAAAAATATTCCTCAAGAGGCAATGCAGAGCTGCATCAAAAGAATGCCACGTCGCATGGCAGAAATCATAAGGAAAACTACAGCTTTTTCTTCAAATATATGTATCTTGTCTAAAAAAGCAGATATTGACATGAACAAAAGAGCATTTTGTTTAGAAAAGATCGCACTTCACAACAGAACATGCAAATGCTGGTCAATTTAGGGGAAAAAACTAGGTTCTGTTCCTCCCTGTATAATGGCGAACCAATCAGTACTTTTTGAAAACCAAAATGTAGGGTATCATTTCAAGAAATAGAGCTACACTTTCGTGAAGATTCAACCAAAATCGGACAACAATAAGTAAAGTTAAAGGGATATCAAATTGACTCAGATTATTCTTGTCGGGAATTTATTGTCAAAGAGTGTATAATGTGCAGTTGGAATAAATGCTGCAGTTAACTATGATGTTACGTGTTGTTGGCAAAAAAAAACTTCATCGTCAACATTCAAATTCTGTAGCCAAAGCATCCCAAAGTTAAGCGTTAATTTGAAGTTGAATTAAACAATATATTTTTAGAGTTCCAGATCTCAATGTAGCATTAAAAAAAGATAAAGAATAGAAAAAAAACAGCAATGAAATGGGCTGTATATTTATAGTCCATAAGATTTGTCTTTTCTTTACCTTTTCAAAAATATATAAGAGTATGCACTTTAAAAAAAAAAAATTTTTAGCCTGTAACTTTTTGACCTGACCCTGTATACAAATTCCAAAGGCAGAATCGAGTTCCACGGGAAAAGTATATAACTTTCGATTCTGCCTTCGGAATTAGTATACAGGGTCAGGTCAAAAAGTTATCGGACCCAACTTTATTTTTTTAAATGGAACACCCTGTATATTTATAGTCTATAAGATTTGTCTTTCCTTTACCTTTTCAAAAATATATAAGAGTATGCACTTAAAAAAAAAAATTTTTAGCCTATAACTTTTTGACCTGACACTGTATACTAATTCCGAAGGCAGAATCAAGTTCTACGGAAAAAGTTATAGAAGAAACAGTTTTCACATTTTCCATAACTTATCTTATAGTTTAGATACGAGGGGTACCTTAAAATGCAACATTTTCAGTTTAGCTCTGTATCTTAAAAACTAAAAGGGCTATGAAAATTTTGTTAACGGCATCTTTAGTTTCACGAAAAAGTAGCACACTGTCGCGAAAACCGCAACTTTCTATCTATAAGAATAACGGAGATACCCCGCAAAAGTACCCAAAATGGGACACCCTGTACATCCAGTTTTTTAGATCAGTAACGTGTTGTTGGCTCACTGAGATTGATTCGCAAATATGTTTTTAGTATGTTGAACGATGAAAATGGATGCCCCGGTTAATAGTGCATTGATTAAATGAGTTAATGGTATTTCTGGGCAACTCATCTTTATTTGAATCAGATCTCCATTTATGATGCCTTCAACTGACATAACTGACGTCATGAGTGCTAAGAAATATCTTCTGATCAAACGATTTTCAATACAAATGTAAAGGATGAGTTTTTGGAAAGATGCAGTTTTCCTTAGAGTAGAATTGGTGCAAGCTGGTTCGGAAAATCGTCAAAAAACGGTACTACGATACACAACGTCAAACTTGGTAATTTCAATTTACCATATAATGCTGGAATTAATGATTCCATGCTCTGTCGCACATCATCTATCATTATAATGAATAAAGAGAAGCAAATGCTTTAACTCTGAAACTATCTTTGTTAGTTGTTTATAAATCGTGTAGTTCAAGAAATCTGGGTAAAAGCATCTGCTTACTTAATGTATGGATAAAGAATCATAACACCACATTTTCATTTACTTAATCTTGAGAAGTGCATTCTACACATTGAGGGATAATAATCTAATCGTTGGTGGATGTCGTCCATCTTGCTTCGAAGATCGATTGTGTAATCTTCCTAAGCGACATCTTCACCAGATGGACAGCCAAATCTCAGATCACAGGGCAGCCGAAGTACGCGCCTTCTGATTATCCTGGCAGAAAATTCGCCAGTCGATTCGTGCACTGCAGATTGGTATGCCAGAAGAAACAGAAGAAAATGCTCGTCCCAGTCTCTTCGATGGTCAGAGACAACTTTGGTCAAGTGTCGGTTGATAGTCCTGTTCACCATGTCATCCGACTGTGGGAGCAGCGCGGTTGTTCTTATCTTCTTGATTTTTAAGATATCGCAGACGTTCTGGAACAATACTGATTCCAAGTTCTTGCCTTGGTCCAAATGCAGCTCCAATGGAACACCAAAACGGCAGGACCATTCTTCAATCAGAACATCCGCTACGGTAGCCGCTTCTTGGTTTGACAATGCATACGCCTCGGCTCACTTGCCGAAGTAATCCATCTCGACCAGGATAAATTTATTTTCTCCGTTTAACTCAGGAAATGGCCCAGCAACATCTATGGCGATACTCTCAAACGGGCTTCCACCATTGTACTCGCGCATAGGAGCTTTTGGGCGTTTCTAAGGTCCGTTACTCGCAGCGCATACGGCGCATTTCCTGCACCACTCCGAAACATCGGTTGTTCTGGTGGAACTCTTCTCCCGTGCCATCCAGATTCTTCATAAGCCTCTTGATCATGAACCACTGAGTCCCATTCACCCCAGTAAGACTTCACGGTGGTCGAGAATCGCGCGACTTCTTGACAAGTTGGCCTGACAGTTTCCATCTTATGACAAGCTTTAGATCTGGATCTTCGTCCTGGTATTCACGAAGCGCGTCAGACTGCCAGAAGTCGTCTACCACAGTTGTTCTGCACATACTGGCTTCCTTCTTCTCAGCTCTATGGAAGTGCTTACAGAGCTATTGGCAAGGTCTTCTGGACTAGGCATCAGCATTCTTGTGGTTTGAACCAGCACGATGTTCAGTGTCGAAATCGATCGACCAAAGTCCTTCGATCGAACGAGCCACTTGCTTTTCCGGGTTGTTGAATTGTAGAAGCCACTTGAGTGCAGCATGGGCGGTTCTCAGCAGAAACTTTCTTCTGTAGAGGTACTTGTAGAAGTGCTCTACCCCTTTGACTACTGCCAGCAGCTTCCTTCTTGTAACGCAGTAGTTCCTTTCAGACTTCGACAAAGATTTGCTGAAGTAACTGATGACCTTGTCATGTCCCTGCTTGATCTTGGACGCGCTGGCAAGTGTCCTGTCAAATGCGACGAAGGCTTTCTGGCATTCTTCATCCCAGTGGAAACGCCTCCGTGCCTCTTTGAGCCTAAGAGGTCGGGCGATGTTGGCAAACCCCTGGACATAACGACGCTAGTATGTGCACAAACCCAGGAAGCTTGATAATTCGTGAAGGTTCTTTGGTACTGGCCATTTCTCAACTACCTTCACCTTTGCAGGTCGACAGCTACTTCCTCCGCCGACACGATATGACCCAGGTATTGAACTTTACTCCGGAAAAGTTGGCATTACTTTGGGCTCAGCTTCAAACCAGATCTTCTCAGCATCTGGAATACCTCCTTCAAGTTCTTCAGATGGTCTTAAACCGTTTTGCCAACAACATTTATGTCGTCTAGGTCACCAGGCATTTTGACCATGATAAACCCTCGAGTACCGTCTCCATTAGCCTTTTAAACGTAGCAAGGGCGTTGCATAATCCAAATGACATTACATCAATCTGTCACAGCCCAGTTTCTATGCTAAAAGCACTTTTCTCCCGATCTTTTGGAGCCATTTCCGCCTGCCAATATCCGCTCTCCAGGTCCAGAGTTGAGAAGATCTTTGATGCAGTCAAGGTATCCAAAGTGTCGTCGATCCGTGGTAGCGGGTAGCTGTCCTTCTTCGTCACGTTGTTCAGCTGACGATAGTTCACACAGAACCGAGTTGAACCGTCCTATCGTATTCAGTAGTATGGTGTGACATTCTCAATTGATCAAGTCATCTACAAAAACTTTGTTCTGTTTGGGACCTAAAGAGGCAACTATAGCATTTCTTCGAAGCATACTGGTTACAGGTCGACGATTGACCCTTCGCATCGATTCTACCTAGTTTTCCGACGTCGAAGAATGTGCTCGTCTCTCCTTTTTGCATCCGCTACGAATGTGGTCAAGCTCTTCACAGTTCCAGCATCGCAGCTTCCTTCGCTTGGGGGCCTCCACTTCCTTGATGACTCTCCTCACATTTGCTTCAAAGGGGTCTTCATATAATCCCTTCGCCAAAACCGCACGAATAACGTAGACTAGTCTAGATCTCTGCAGAATGATGTAGAAATCTTCGACGCCTTCTGGCCTTGCTGGAAACTACTAGATTGACAGCGAAAGATCTCGAAAGATCGATGACCAGCCACACTGGGTCGACTTTGTACCTAAAAGGACAAGAGCCGTGATGTTTGGCCAAGATATATTGATTGAAACGTTGTCTTCGCTGTCAGCTGCCATGAAATTCCGAACCGTTGGGCATGTTTCGTCCTAGGTTTCGTCACAATATTATGAATTTGAAAAAAAAAATGAAGTCCGGCATATCCTTCACACGTATCTTAGCATTTTCAGAAAAGAATACGCGTTCAATAATTGATCATCTATTTTAGCCCGCTGAAGTCGGTCATCGGTCTCTCTGTCATGCTTGGCCATTTGTGATTTAACAGGGCAATACAGGGTGAGCTTTATATGAATAGATATTGAAAATTCAACATAGATGTCTCTATAATGCGTCCTAATAAAAACGCACTATTGTAGATGCTATTATCATGGCATTCTCGACGTAAATCAAACATCAATTCTAAGAACGACCATTCATCTGAATAAAATCCTTCTGCAAGGTCTTTCGCTTATATAGAGTTCAGAACGTGGCGCATAATAAACACGCTGGAAACTTTACAAGTAATCATACAAGAAAATCGCCGGGTATGGATCGTTCGCGACCGGATCCATAAGTCGATGTATATGCAAAACGTGTCGTGTCGAGTTGCCCCCATTGAATATTAAGTGTCGGAAGGACGCTGTGTTGTATGTATGAGCTACGACATCGCGGGACCTTAATGGCCTTAGTTTATTTTACCAAGAGCAGGCGGCTGTGTTTCGCAAAAAAACACAATGGCCGGCAACTATCGGTGATCCTTACGAAATTACAATATTCATTGGTATGTATTCCAAGGATTGTTCATGTTCTATGGTGAGTTTATGAGAATACTTTTCAGAACACATCTTCGTGAACAAGTCAATCTGAGTTCACAAGAGATTGATAAATAAACAACAGTGGTTCTATCAACAATTCATTTATTCAATATCACATAATATATTGACAATTGTATCAATGGTTCATCTCTGAAAGTCAAGTGGATTTCTTCCAATGAAGACGATAAGATAAAAAGAAGATGATAGTACTGGGACTAACAAGAGAATAGTTGAATAAAAACCACATCTGCTACCATATTCTTGAGTTGTAGGGGCATCGAAATTGTAAAAGCCACCAAAAGACGTTCACCTTTTGACACATTCTCTCCCAATTAATATAGATCAAGTACTGATCTAGAACAGTTTTTGGCAGAGAATATAATACTCCATTATGTTGTCATTGTAGAAAAAATATAGAGAAATTCAACTTAGAGAGATTCCGAGATAAGAGATTTTGCAAATCTTAAACTAGTTCTCATGGTAGTCAGCATCACAACCTCGTTTGATATTTTTTAGTGAATCAATAGAGCAAAACATGCAAGACCACGTTTTTCTTTCACGATTGAAGCATTCTCGAATAAGCAGATTCTTGAGATACCAATCACGAGTCGAAATTGATCTATTTTGAACTCGTTTGAAATAACTCATGCATATATCGTGCAGTCGATAAATAAAATTATGGTTCATCTCACAATTGCGAACTCTATACATCACCCTCTGGACAATATTATCTGGAAAAACAAGTGACTGGAGCTAGAAACAGATATTATGTTCAGCTCAGCTTGTTATTGTGATAGAGTCACAATGTTTTTTTGTGATTATTTTTGCCGTTTCACATATCACGTCTGGAATAATCTTCAATAGTCGAAGAGACGATGAACATCATGATTTGATATGAGATATTTTTTTATCATTCAGTGGTGATACCTCTGTCAGAAGTATCAATCATGTATGATCAAATCGTTTTCAAACCTGTCAGGAATATCTCGAAACGGCAGAGTGAATTCAGAACACACCACTTGAGCCAGGATAAGTTAGTACTTGGCATTTTTCCAATTCTGATCCGTTTGTTTGCAAAACGATAAAATATAATATGAAATCCAGACCATTCAGTGTTACGTTATAGTATAATACTTGCAACATCAATGACTTATTCAAATTTGTGATTCGCCATAGTCATCAGCATAATAACAAATTTGTTTGTAAAATCCAGATCCATATTCGAACAAATTGTATAACGAACATGTCACAAATTCTGTTGTATTACTGAAACTGGAAAGCTAAGAGCGAATAATTCTTTGTTCTCTACTAGTATCATTGTATAACTAAAAGCTCACAAACTTTTTGGCAAAATTCCTCAGTACAAAGGGCACAAGGATACAAATTATGGTGAAGTTGAGAATCCAAATTGGTATATATGTTACAGTGAATGTTGGAAATTCAGTGAAAGCTAGCTTTCACTAGATGATGCTAACAATTACTTGATCAGTTAGGAAATGTTAAATTTTGAAGAATATTGTACACTTTTACTAGTGAATGTTGGGGAAACTTTATCAAATCAACTTTTACTGAAAGAAGTTAGGAAAAGTATTTTTTACAACTTATTTCCGCTTTTTAACTAACCCAAGGTGCACGGGGCACTAAATGATGTCGCTCACGCGACATCAAAATGTTTGCCGAACTCAAACTAACCCAAACTAACCCAGACTAACCCCTACTGAGAATACTCAAGTATTTTTTATAATACGGTATCTGAACAATTAGTGTTCACATTGTACACCTGCGATTCATAAATCTCGTATTTCCCCGAGCTTCTAATCTGTCGGCGAATTCCAACTTGGACCAAAAAGAATATTTATAATCACGTCCAGTGAATTCGACAATAATTTTCAGTGTAGCAGCTTTCACTAGAATGGTTACGTGAATGCTAACAATTACTAGTAATATATGATGAAGTCGATCGAATTCAACATTCACTAGCTAAATGTTTCCAAATCAGAAAAAGCTCACTTTTCCTGGTAACAGTTAGCTTTTACTGATTACCAGGTTTTACTGTGAGATATACATATTATTATGATTAATCAATTCACAAAATTCCGAAAGCAGATGTAATCTTTGTTTTGGTTGGCTAGAGGAGTTCTGTACAGCTCTAAAACTAACTACGCATACGCACTTCAATGGTAGTGAGGAAGTGCGCATGTGTAGATGCAGAGCTGTCTGAAATGTGATACAAACCATGAAGTAACAATTGCAACGTCGCAATCAATGGTTGACAAAATTTTGTATTGAATGGATAGGCGTTCTTTGAAAATCAAGGTACAGCTTTTTCAATGATTTTCTGCCGTTACGTTACAGTATCTGACTTTTGCCAGTAAGTTGCAAATGGATCGTAAAAGTGGCTTACCAGTATCTCTTTCTTTTTTGAAATGATCAATCAACTATAAAATGACAACTTGCTCTGTTTAGTTGAACCAAAAAAGCATTGTGGAAGTAGTTAGATTGTCGCCTACATTCGAGAATTTTAAAATTATTGATATTATTGTCAAATGTAAATGTGTTAGGGAGACACGGAAAAGTATGACGTAACCGCAGAAAAATCATAAACAAACAGTATACAGGGTGTTTGTCGATTGAATGCTGATACTTGAGGCAGATAATCCTTGAATGATTTTGAGACAAACAATTTTTATGAACATAGGTCCGCAAGAGCGTGATTTTCAAGAAACAGGGTGTAGAAATTTTGAGAAATAAATGTTTTTTTTTTATGATAATTATTACTTTGATACTATTCCAGATATCCTTATGAAATTTGGTCACGTCTTCTATGCATCAATTTTGTGATGCACAAACATTTTATTATTTTTACCAGTGGCGTCCGCACGGGTTTTGCACTCAATATTTTTGGAAAAAAATACTTGTACGCCACTGCCTCCTTTCAAAATAAAAACTATTTTTGAAGTCTCTATTTATTTCTGAGCCAATTTGTTCTCCTGATTTTTTTTTCGTCTGGCGCATGGCAGTTGCGGCTTCTCTTTAGGTTTGCAAGTTTGCGCAACCCCGAAATACTGTAGGTAAAATGCTACTGATTATATATTTGTTTAATTTTCAGTAATACTGAAAGTCCATATAAACAAATCAACATCAAAACGGAGCAGTCAATTATTGAAACAATTCTACCAACTTCTCCTAATTATCTTTAAAATTCCCGCGCCATCCGCGCCCGATTATTCGCCGTGTCCATGCAGTTTGTATCGTGAACGCAAACCGGCTCGACTTTATCAGGTACGCGGGTTATCGATTTTCCACGGGTGGTTTTGAAAGTTGGGCTGAAATAAAAATACTTGGGAGGCCTATTTAAAAATAGAACAATTTGTGTCTAGCAAAAAAAGGACTTTTACCAGGATATTTGATCCAGAACTTTATAATAAAAATACATGGCTTTGTGGTTGTGGAATTAAAAACGTACTTTTTTGTTTCCCTTGTTTGTTATTCGGAGAAGAAGAAAATGGGCTTTACCTACTTACATCATTCAGGGGACCGCATCAAGAAGGATAAATTGTCGGAAAAACACATGCAGAATGTATTACACTATTCACTTTTTGGAACTGTAAACATAGCTGCTTAGTGCTTAGTTGAGCACCGCTTATCGCCATGATATTGAAGTGCACAATAAACAAGTGAGACATATATCGATATTTTAAACATTATAATCAATTGTGTGCTTTTCTGTGTAGCTTTCGAGCTCGCGTTGAAAGGACATGATGAGTCTACGTCACGTCTTCCTTTAATCACGGGGTTTTTCGAGGACTATTTGATTTTAGTGCAGAGTTGGACGGTGCTCTTAAGCAACATCTATACCTTTTCAAGCTCAAATTGGCACTATTCAAAATCAAAATGGCACTTGTCAATTTCAAAAATTGACATTTTCAATTTCAAATTGGCAATAATCAAAAGCAAAATGGCACCAATCAAAATCAAAATGGCACTAATCAAAATTAAAATGGCACTTATCAATTACAAATTGGCATTGAATAAAATTCAATCAGAAAAATAATTTATTTAATCATATAAGCTCAGTAAATTACAAAATTAAAAGGATGAACAGGAAATACAAAAATATAAACCTAAAAATATTGCGTATCTCATGCGGTGGGAATAAACCTTATTTGTATGTGTGCAATGAATCTGTTATCTTACCGATATTGACACGAATAAGGTCCTCTAATCGTCGCAGACGATATTCCGTTTGTGTAAGTTGATTCCGATCAACACCGGCCAAGATATTACTGAACCCTTCGGAGATTCAGTACAGACCAAGCTTGCTCTATAGGATTAGACATAGGACTATAGGGACTGAGTCGTAGAAGAGTGTGAACATTGAATAATTTTTTTTGAAACACATCATCAATAATGGAGTGACATGGAACATTATCTACGACCAGTACAACTCCAGTGTGATAAATTTCATGGGCTCCTCTCAAGCACTGCCGTACAAGCTCATTGGCTTCTGGCTTTTTGAAAGAACTTCTTCTGAGTTCAGAATAAATAGGCCCCAATGTATCGCAATTATTCAAAAAAATTATGTTGATGGATTTTTCCATAAGAACTCATGTGTTAGAGAAAGACAAAAAATACATTTTTAATAGGATTAAAAACAACCACCTCTTTTTTTATTAGTGCGATACCTCGTTGGTTTAGGAACATAAGAGGCTCTTAAAATCCGTAATAAAAATCCAGGACCGTATTTAAAAAACAAAGTTGATGATGACTGCTCATAGACGAAACGTCGGTTCTTCAATTTAATAACGCTATCTTGTAAAGGGCAAAAAGTGACAATGAAGAAGTTCCATTCATTTCAAAATATCTCTTCAAATGTGGTCAGAAAAAAATGAAAACAATTTTGAAAAATTTCGGTTTTTTCCGGATAATTTCGGAATTTCTTGGCTTTTCAAACGGCATTTTGTTAAGCATCAAAATACGCAACTTTGCCTCCTTTCAACCGACCTTGTATCTCTCACGGTATTCAAGATCCCCATGATAGACATCCTTATCTTGGACGGACTGTATATCTCAAAACTGAGTAGAATAAATGAGTTCAACTGAATAACAAAAAAGTTCATAAATAACTCGTACTTTTGCATGCGCGTAATTTCAAAGTCCCTGCAATCGATTGATATTTTCGATGCGTCACGACGCTTTACTCTTGGTAGGCATCGAATTTTTTTAACTGTGAAAAATAACTACTCGACCCCATACATTGACTTCTTTTTACAGAAATCAAAATTATTCCTATTCGTTTCCGAGATATTGACGTGTGGAGTTTTAAGTGAAAAACCCTGTATAGAGCACAAATCTGCCCCTTCAAATTTGCAGCAGCATTCTTTTTGAAATAAGGCATCTTGAATAAATGTTTTTTGTCAGGATAAGGTAAACAATTCACACTTAACACTGATTTTTCCAATTTCATGTCAATTTGAAATTGATTAGTGTCATTTTGAAATTGACTAGTGCCAATTTGATTTTGGTTAGTGCCATCTTGCTTTTGATTTTTGCCAATCTCCAATTGACTAATGCCAATTTGATTTTGATTAGTGCCAATTTGAACGTAAAGTGGTATAGAGAAAGCATTGGTATTCAAAGGTACGTCAAAAACCATCCAAAATGAAATATCACAGGCAATGTTTAATGTATGCCAAGAGGAAATTCCTGAAGAAATACAACAAGCCGATTATTTGTTTATAATTTCTGATGATACTAGTGACGTATCAATTTCAAATGGCAATTGTATTTAGATACGTTGTAAAAGGTAGAACGATTTTGAGAATTTGTATTGCGTTTAGATCATGACGTCAAAGGTTTGTCTTTGGCTATTCTCACGGAACATGAGAAGCACGTAAAAAACAACAAAAGTAAACTTATTGCACAAACGTATGATGGTGCATCAGTTAAGAGCGGATCGTGTAACGGGGTGCAAGCAATCATTAAAAAACACGCCGCATACGTGCATTGTTATGCACATCAATTGAATTTCGTAATGTTAAACGCGGCTTCCACAAACAAGAATGTTCGATTTTTTTCTGCCAATTCAAAAGGAATTTGTACTTTTTTTTCAAGTAGTCCTCAGAGATCCACAGTACTAGATCAAATTATTAAAAAAACTCCCACGATCAGCTTCGACTCCTCGACCAGATGGAATTTTAATTCGAGGGTTGTTTTTACCGTATTTGAATACAAAGACGGCATTCTCGAGACAATGGAAAAAATCCAAAATGAGGGTAGAAACGTTAGCACTACTACCCAAGCTTCAGATATGTCGAAATACTTAGAAGCAATCCTTTTATTTTTTTGGCTAAATTTATTTTATGAGATAATGTTGTTTGTTGACTTGTTATTTGCTTAATTTCAAAAACGAGAAATTGACGCTGTTATTGCAAAACAATGTATATCATCATTTGAGACTGAGTTAACAGAAATCAGAAATAGCAACTTTGGACGACGTTGAGCCATCTTCATCTAATGCAAAGCGGCGTAACCTGGATGACTCTGCAGAATCTTCGCGAGAAGCAAAGGAAGATCGCTATATTATCATTTGTCAAGCACGGGAACGATTCAGCTCCACTTACTGATTACTGATTACTGAAGGTTCTAAAAAATACGGACAATATGATACCTGTTTACCTGAACAAAAATTTAAAAAGACAATCAAGAATCACTCTTTTTTAAGGAGCAAAAACAACGTACAAAATTGACCGTCATTTATTTATTATTTTATTTCTCAAAATACCCAGCTAAGTAAAACTTTTTGTGAAACTTGATTCCTAGGGCTTCAGCTGAAGCAGAACGGTGCTTTTTTACGCTCAAACGAATAAAAACACTTTTTAGAAACTCTATGGGCCAAGAAAGACTTTCGGAATTGGCAATGCTATCTAAAGAAATGATTCATATTGAAGGCATACCTGACTTCAATCAGGAGATTATCGATAAGTTTGCTGCTGCTGAAGATCGTCGAATGAATTTTCTTTTCAAATCAATTAGCTATTCATTTTGTTAATTTTTGTTCACCAATATGTATTGCTATCAAAGTTGGTAACCTAAGTTTATGTGTTGAATCATTTCAAATCCACTGCTCTCAGTCTTTTTGGACTTGCTCCCAAAAATGTTTTCGCCTTGGGGTAGTCATCCTACAACCCCCACATTTGTCTTGTACGAGCAAGGCGCATGGTTTTTGCTTGAAAAAATAAAATCTATTTAATTGCATTGATACCCTGCTGTGTCGTCTGATATTTTTAAATCAGTGTCGCCCTCTCGCACATTCTCATGCATATTGATGCATAGAAGACGTGTACCAAATTTCAAAAAGATATCTAGAGAGTATGATGAAAGTAGTAAGTAATGATGAAAAAAAGATTTTTTTTTTAATTTCAACAACCCGTGACAAACCAAACATCTCCGAGCATAAAGAAATGTTATGGTGACAAATATCTCGGCACAAAAACGTGTGACTCACCCCAACCGTCGAGACATCGGACGATCAAGATAGCGGGGAATCCAGGGCAAGGCAGTCGAGTCGTTACTTTTGAGGCGGCATTATTATTGTATTTGATTTTTTGATTGGGAATATATTCAGTTATTTAAATCAATTATTTTGCTATTGGTAACGACCTTTATAGTGCAGCGGTAGGATTGTTCAAACTCCTTACGAATAGACTGGTCATAAGTTAATGTTCTTTATTCGGTTGAATTGTTTTGTTTGTTAAAGTTATCATAAGTTTTTGTTGGTTTCGCCGATAACTGAAAATGGGGAGAAATAAAAGAGAAAGAAGTACTTTGAGTGATTCATCGTCGAGTTCCTCGTCTTCGAGTGAGGATAATATAGGACGATATAAGAGAAAAAGCAGGAAATATAGAAAAACCGTGAGAACGAAAGACATTAATTTGGGTAGAAACGCACAAAAACGGCCTAATGTTGAAAGGGTTGTCGTACATGTACAAAATTCGCGAGGTCTCAAACCTACTTTGGAAAGTAATAAACCTGTAGAGCATGTCACTACTAATATTCAGCATGGAAAACAGCCAGATCTCGATAAAATTGAACAGGCTTCAGATGTAAACGTTACGTCAAAAAGTAGTAGTTTAGTTGTTGAGGAAGATGATTCGCAGAGGTGAATTAGACATCTGGAGGATCTAGTGAATCAATTATTGGATAATTCTAGTGGCAATAATCGCAACAAGGTTACTGTCAACCCAAACTGTATTCCGGAATTTAACCCAAGTGATGAGTCACAAATAAGTTGCATTAAATGGTTTGATAAAATTGATCAACTGGGTCAAATAAACAACTGGGATGACAACTTGAAAATTTTCCATATGCAGACCAGGCTAGAGGGCTTGGCAAAAACTTGGTACAACGGTTTGGATGATTATAGGCATACCTGGAGTGAGTGGAAGAGTCAGCTCATCCAGGCTTTTCCCGACCACCATGATTTTCCTACTGCCATTATGAACCTGATTGAACGCAAAAAGTTGCGAGATGAATCATGGACGGGGTATTATTTCAATAAAATGCAACTACTTCGACGATGTGAAATATCGGGTAAAAATGCGGTAGCTATGATCATTGATGGCATTCCCGATAAAACCATACAAGCTGGAGCGAAGGTGGGCAGATATTCTACTCCCGAACAACTTTTCAAGGAATACCTGTCTACTTGTTCATCAGTGCCTATCAAAGAACATCTGGAACAACCTAGAAGACACGAACAGCGCGTGGAAAATCCTAGGCAAAATCCATACAAACCCGATCTTGGACAGAAAGGTAAAAGGTCAAGATGTTTCAATTGCAGGGAATACGGCCACATGTTTAAAGATTGTCCAAAACCAAAGGCCTAATGTACATATTGCAAACAGCTAGGACATCTGGCCGCCAACTGCCGCAAAAGTAAACCAGATAACTTCCACAAAGCCTTGATTTGCGAAACCAAGCCTAACAAATCAGGAAACCAGGGTTATGATGTTACCTGCAACGTTAATGGACAGAGTTTGCGAGGTTTTATCGACTCAGGATGCGAAGAGGTTTTGATTCGGGAGAGCAATGCGAGATCAGCTGGTCTGACTTAGACTGAAAGTGATATTCACCTGACTGGTTATGGAGGTGCTGTTTGCAAGGTTCTGGGTACTGCCAAGACTTATCTTAGAGTAGATTTGTTCGAAGCTGAAGTACCAGTGTTTGTTGTGCGAGATGATTTGCAAACAATGCCGGTCCTGATTGGCAGATCTGTATTGAATAAAAAGGACGCCGTAACTGTAGAACGAAAAGGAACTGTGAGGCTTTTCAACAGCGAATTTTCAAAGCTACCCGAACTTGATGAACTTCCACCAAAAAAATTAGTATTAACAACAAAAGTTGCGACAGAAATTCCATCAAATCACATTGGATTTGTGAGCGTTTTGTCCAAAGATGACCACAACGGTGACGTGTTCGTCGATTTACGAAATTGTACTGAGCCTGGCAGGGAATAAATTCTTCCAAGGTGTGTGATATGGGTGATATCGGCTGAGGGAGCGCAGGTTCCAATCCTCAATATTTCAAGGAAGTCAATATGTTTCACGCAAGGTCAGGTGATGGCAAGAGGTGTTGTATGTAGTCCCGAATCTGAAAATGTAAGTATCTGTCATAAAGTTGATACTTGTGAATTGCCAAAATCTACTTTGAATAGTTTGAATGGTCGGATTTCCTCCAATTTATCTCAATCGGATATCAATAATCTTTTGCGGCTTTTAAACAAATGTCGTGTCTGTTTTGCGGAAAAAATACATGAGTTGGGTTTTATTAAGGACGCAGAGATGAAAATTATTCTGTCGAATGACAAACCTGTTAATTACAGACCTTACAGACTCTCGATATGCGAAAGAGAGAATGTAAGACAAATAGTGAACGAAATGCTTTTAGCCAATATTATACGGGAATTCAGCTCGCCATATTCGAGTCCAATAGTCCTAGTTAAGAAAAATAACGGTGAAACTAGAATGTGTGTCGACTATCGTGCCCTCAACTCAAAAACAATAATAGACCGTCAGATAACGACAGATTTTGCTGACTGATTTTCTCGCTTCAGGGATTTTAACCACTGAAAAGTATGTCAGTGTTGAGCACAAAAAATGAAAATCTAGCGACCGCAAGTGTGCTAGGCATATGGAATATTAACATTTTTTCTGCAAAAAAAAAAGGATTTTTTTTTTCATTTTCTCGTTTATGGCATTTTAACACATCAACAAATATAACTATGTAATAGTGAAAAAAAAAAACCATAAGGATTGGACGTGCTTAAAGGGTGGAAATAAGGGCCATCTTGTAAAAGAATACTTGGCTGCTAATGCATTTTCTCGCTTATGGCAAACGGCAGAATGAATTTTGATATCATGAGGAGCCCGAAAAAAAATTCCCATAAGCCGATCGGCTGTTGAAGTAAGTTTTCAGGATGGAAAATTTTGCGAAAATGTTTTTCGTCGTCCGGCAAACTTTCTCATTTATGGCATTCAGACAGTATGATTTTAATAATTGATAAACATCATACAAAAAATCCCATAAGCTTTTAGTGTGTTTCAAAAGAAGCCATAAGTTGTAAAGTTGTAGGAAAATTTGTGTTTTTTTTTCATTTTCTCGTTTATGGGAAGTGGCATGTAGGAAGGGAAATTGGTTTCAAGACCAGAAATAAAAAGCCATAAGTCGGGAACATGACATCGACGTTTTATATAAATAAACATATATATAGTGCGTGGTGACAACCAATTTCCTAACGTGTCTAACTCCATTGTCAATTTTTTTAACTAAAAAATTTAAATTTAATTTTTATAACCGTTAAGAATATTGTCAGTGAATAGGGAGAACTTCGAACAGTTCATCCAAGAAATAATGTTAACTTTTTGTAATTGTATTAGGTATACATAATAAATGTAATTACAATTTGACTATGAAATTATTGGTTGACAGTGGCTTCTATACAAGGCATGTAAAAAACTAATATTTTCCAATTATTGATAAAAGCATTCAATTTTTTTTCTCAAGTTGTTCTGTACTAGTGAATAATCTCTATGCACCAAAGTTCATCCACTGTAAGTTTCAGCTGTGTAATTTGATTAAAATTACTGCTAACATGGGATTGAAAATTTAACATAAAATGATTTAAAAATACTGCTGCGAGACAATAATTGGAAACAAATTGCTTATTTTTTCATGGGATTTGGCGTGTACATAGCAAACTTTATTTTTGGAAGCCATAAGGCGGAAGTATGATAATAATGTCAAATACAGGATACAGGCAGGACTTATTTGATTAAAATTTTTTTTGAGAGTGACAATTATGTATCCAAAATTACCATGAGCAGCAATGTTTTTTCCAGTCACAAAACGGAACTTTTAAATGCGTCTTTTTGTTATTTTGGGGATTAACGTATTCATTAAATTGTCTTACCGAATTATACTCAAGTCATCATGTCCTCGGATTAAACTTAGCAGTTTAATTTGATTTAACTCAAAACTCATAATCATCACATATCAGTCTTTTTCGTTGAATTGTCAGGTAACAGAATTATTATTGAAATGTCAAGTTTATTGCGACAAAAAATAGTTTTAGTGTAATTGAAATATGTGAAAAAAAAAATAGTTATGGACTTGAGTCGTGTAAATTGTTGACCAAAGAATGATAATAAATAAAGGATTCATTTAATCTATTCAATTTCTACATCATACTTAAAAAAAAAGAAATTCTTGAAGGATAAAAAATAATATGCTTTATTCGTGGAAACTCTCGCTAAATAATGATTCATCGTCTGAATCTTGATAGAATATAGAAATTGAATAATGTGTAGTAAACTCGTAATAAATGCTATTTTTACCAATGAGTGGCAATATTCGCTACTTATCAGCATTTCTTATTCACTAAGCTGTTTGAGGGGTTTTGGATTTTCATTCACAGACTCGTTCTGTTGCTGTGATGTCTTAGACCTCAAAAAAAAAATGAGCAGATTTTCTCAATTTTCTCACTGCATCATTTTCAAATGATTGTATGTATTTATTTGAATAAAATGTCGATATCATGTTTCCGACTTATGGCTTTTTTTGTCCGATCTTGAAATCAGTTTTTTATTATACTTAGCAGAAAATACTACATTTTCAGCTGTTTATAAAATACAGTAAATATGACATTTTCGGAACAGCGCACGGAAATTTTTTCCCGATCCCTCTTTCCGTGCGCTTAATCGTTGCTATAGACACATTACTCGTTTCTAATGTAATGTGTCTATAGCAACGATTAAGCGCACGGAAAGAGGGATCGGGAAAAAAATTCCGTGCGCTGTTCCGAAAATGTCATATTCAGTGTATTTTATAAACAGTTGAAAATGTAGTATTTTCTGCTAAGTATAATAAAAAATATCGTTCATTACTCGTCCAGAAATGGATTTTCCGTTCTTGCATCTTACCCCAACATCCAATCGGCTTATGGGAAATTTTTGTCTGGTAAATTATAATATTAAAATTCATTCTTTTGATTGCCATAAGCGAGAAAATGCATCAGCAGCCAAGTATTCTTTTACAAGATGGCACCCTTATTTCAACCCTTCAAGCACGTCCAATCCTTATGGCTTTTTTTTTCACTATTACATTGTAATAATTGTTGATGTGTTAAAATGCCATGAACGAGAAAATGAAAAAAAAATCCTTTTTTTTTGCAGGAAAAATGTTAATTTTCCATATGCCTAGCACACTTAAGGTCGCTAAATTTTCATTTTTTGTGCTCAACACTGACATACTTTTCAGAGGTTAAAATCCCTAAAGCGAGAAAATCAGTCAGCAAAATCTGTCGTTATCTGACGGTCTATAAAGGACGGCTACCCGCTGCCAAGGGTTGATGATCATCTGGAGGTTTTGAAGGGATGTAATTATTTTACGACTTTGGATATGACAAGTGGGTACCATCAAATACCAATGGCCAAGGAATCAATAGATAAAACAGCCTTCGTGACTTCAGATGGGCAGTACGAATATCTCAGGATGCCATTTGGGTTGGTTGGTGCCCCAGCCAGATTCCAGAGGACAATAAACCACATTTTGGGATCAATGAGATTTTCCACGGCACTGGCATACTTGGATGATATATTAGTTCCCTCCCCTATGTCAAAGATTTTGCACAAATTGCTCGCCCTTTAACCTATCTAACTAAGAAAGATGTTGCCTTCAAAGGGGGTGTAGCGGAGCAGGCTGCTTTTGAAAAACTTAGAGGAGTTTTGATCAAACGGCCCTTGCTTGCTATATACGATCCCAAGTTAGAAACAGAGGTACATACTGAAGCTTCGAAAGTCGGACTTGGTGGAATTCTTTTACAAAGGCAAAATGATAGCAATTTGGAACCCGTCTTATATTTTAGTCGACAGACGACAAAAGAAGAGCAGAAGTACCACTCCTTTGAACTGGAAGCGTTGGCTGTGGTAAATTATCTGCAGAGATTTAGAGTTTACCTTCTTGGACTGTCATTCAAGGTTATAACTGATTGCAATGCCTTGAGAACGGCTATGACCAAACGCGATTTAATCCCTAGAATTGGAAGATGGTGGCTCATCACTCAGAAGTTTGATTTTACGGTTGAATATCGCGCAGGGTCAAAGATGGCTCATGTGGACGCATTGAGTCGAAATCCAGTAGAAGATACTGTTAGTCAAGCTGGGCAGCAAGAAGTGAATGACGACTGGGTATTATCGGCACAAAATAACGACGATCAATGCAAGGAGTTGCTAGGGACACTTTCTAGGAAACCGGCTTACAACGACGAAAAGCAAGTTCATAAGGACTATGTGTTGAAGGACAACAAATTATATAGGCGAACTTCAGATGGTCCAAAATGGTATGTACCAAAGGCAGGCAGGCGGATTGTGACTATGTTCCATCATGACAATATGGGTCATTTCGCTGTCGAAAAGACGCTAAAAGCACTGAGTAGCAAATATCGGTTTCCACGAATGAGGAAGTACATATCTTGTTACATTGCTGCTTGTTTGCCGTGTGCCTACAACAAAGCTCCGGTAGGAAAGCAACAAGGATTTTTACATTCCATCAAGAAGGTGTCGACTCCAATGGATACTATTCACATCGATCATTTGGGACCATTCGTTAAGAGTACCAAAGGGAATACTCATTTAATAGTGGCGGTTGACGCTTTCACTAAGTTTTTACACGCTTAAGCTGTTTCTTGTACGAAGACTAGGCCAGTAATCAGCTTCTTAGAAAATATTTGTCTCACATTTGGTACCCCAAAACGCATTATCTGCGACAGAGGTACCAGTTTTACTAGTTGCACTTCCAAGAGCTTTGCAAAGGACTTGAGTATTAAATTAGTCCTGAATGCAACAGCGACACCACGAGCCAATGGGCAAGTGAAGCGCTACAATAAAACTTTGTTACATGCTATTTCAACTTCCTATGATGATGAGAGGAAGTGGGATGCGTCTATAAGTGCCGTTGTGTTTGGTTTCAATTCCGCCAAAAATAGTTCTACTGGGAAGAGTCCCTATGAATTATTAGTTGGCTATAGACCTAGAGCAATGGGAGATGCATTCTTGAGCGTAGCGGTAGTAGACGACTCTGTGAAAAGAGACTTTGAAAAATCTAGACAGGAAGCCGCTATGAACATTAAAATGGCGCAGAGTAAGCAAAAGGCCTACTTTGACGCGAAGAGGAGAAAATCTCATCAGTATAGCGTAGGGGACCAAGTTGTCCTAAGGAGGACGAATGTTTTGAACGAAGGTAAGAGTAAGAAGCTCTTGCCGAAGTTTAGTGGTCCTTACCAAGTCAAAGAGGTACTAGAACATGATAGGTACATTGTGGAAGACCTAGCGGGGTCAAAACGGGCAAGAAGGAAATATCAGGGTATTTGTTCTGCAGACAAAATGATTCCCTTCACAGCTGCTCTTGAGAGTAGTGAGTCTGAGTCAGAGAACGACTTAGGAAAAGAGGAATCCGAGAAAGTCTTAGATAACGAGAAGTCTGATAAAGTATCAGAAATCTAAATGTAGCTGTGAATTATGATTCGATATCGATAATTTTTGTTTGAATATTTTGTATCTTTTTATGATTTGAGAATGACGGATGCTGTTGGTGACTGGCCACAACCGTCGGTGTCTGTCAGGCTTCAAATTGTAAATATTGTTGGTGCGGGTTCACTAATTAATTTTTTCATAGGTAGCCTAAATTGTTTCCGGAACGGAAAAGAGGTAGCGTGGTCCACTGTGACAAACCAAACATCCCCGAACATGAAGAGTTGTTATGGTGACAAATATTTCGGCGCAAAAACGTGTGAGTCACCCCAACCGTCGAGACATCGGACGATCGAGATAGCGGGGAATCCAGGGCAAGGCAGTCGAGTCGTTACTTTTGAGGCGGCATTATTATTGTATTTGATTTCTCGATTGGGAATATATTCAGTTATTTAAATCAATTATTGTGCTATTGGTAACGACCTTTATAAACCTGTATCTTGAGATCTAGGCTCTTGCGGACCTATGCCAATATGAATTTTTTTCTTGAAATCATCCAAGGATTATCACTCCTCGGCATCCAATTAGTAGTATCGGCATCCAATTAATAAACACCCTGCATAAATAATATTACGATTACAAGATAGGAAAAATGTTCAATGAAACAGTTATTAGAAAGAAAAACATATATTATCGCAACAGGTATGATGTTTATCAGCGTATAACATAAGAACTGACCTAATACATATCCTAATAAAACATGAGTTTTCTTATTTTATGGGAAGAAAATAAAAATAATTATTCTGAACAATGAAACACTTAAACCGCCAGATATGTAGATGGTTACAGATTTTGAGATGTGATTCCATCAGTTTCTGGAGGACAGGAGTTGATGATAATTATCAAATCTGATAAACCGTTGCTCCGTCATCATATTATTTTTCCAAAACGAACAATACAACACTCGTTTACTCTGATTTTTCCACATGACATAGAAGCTGGTGTTATACAGGGTATGAATTTGTAAACTACATACCCTGAATAACGGGCTCCCAAGAAAATGAAATGGAATACGCTCGGACCCGTCAAAATGTCAGTTGGCGTCTCTAATATCGAGGAGGACCTTTTGATATTCTGCTGATGACTCTATACCGTGTAACTGGTTTAGGCTTGTGTCGTTGATTGTATGTTGTGAGTAAAACACTGTTTGGTTTAATACTGATGTATTATACAATATTATGTACAGGGTGTTCCCGTATATTTTTGCACCCTACCTAGAGAGTTTATTTGGAAAAATATTGAAATAAGGCCAAGACAAAACTTTCATGGTTTTTCATGAACTTTTAGAATCTGTAGGCAAAAATGTAAAAAAAATGAGTAAATGTCAATTATTGACAGGTTGATGATGTTTGCAAATGGAACACCCTGTATATTATTTCAAATTTTTGTAAACCTTTTTATTCTGTTTTTAAATGTATATATATTTGTTGCATTTCATGCATTAGTTTCCGAAATATAAGCGTCCAAAGTTTAAAATGACTGTCACATATTCAGTCATGATAATTATAATTATTATTATCAGAATTATTATATTGACATTATTATATTTGACAAGGGAAACTGATGTCAATAAACTATCAGTTTAACTTCAACTTGTCAAATATAATAATAATTCTGATAATAATTATTATTATTCAACTTACCACGGCATTGAAAGATGGGTTATAATTATTTGGCAAGTTGAAGAAAACCTGATAGTTTATTGACTCGTTGCTATGGTCTTTATCATGGCTAATATGTGACATTCATTTTAAACTTTTGACGCTTATATTTCGAAAACTAATGCATGAAATGCCACAAATATATATATATTTGAAAGCATAAAAAAAGGTCTACAAAAATCTGAAATGATGTACAGGGTGTTCCATTTGAAAAAATCATCAACGTGTCAATATTTGACATTTACTTACTTTTTTTGACATTTTTGCCAACAGATTCTTAAAGTTCATGAAAAACCATGGACGTTTTGTATTAACCTTATCTTAATATCTTTTCAAATTAACTTTCTAGGTGGAGTGCAAAAATATACGGGAACACCCTGTACATCTATGAATACCAAAATAATCCATATAAAAAAAGTACGTAATTGAGCTTGTGCCTGGAAAGAATGTTATGAGCTTGCAGTTTCGACATTGATTTACTTGTCGGTACTGTCCTGCGAAAACATATACTTACATCATGTTTGTTCAGAATAACAATATACGATACCTTTGTGAAACAGATTGATAAACTATTTTGTCTTACTTTGCGGAATGTGATTTGTGCATAGATAGGTCATATATCAATAATTTCATCATAATTTACTAATAATGTTGATTTTCAATTAAATACAATTTATGATTATTATTGAATATTTCTGAAGAGTGGACACCCTCGGAACAAAAATCGACGGGTCCGAGCGTTTTTCATTTTATTTTCTTGAGAGAGTGGGTTTCCAGATTGACACCCTGTATACATGAGGAATTCGCCTAGTTGGAAAATATTGAATGCAAGATTACGATTTATTTACTACCTACCCATTTACTTTAGTCTTCAAAAGTTTTTTAGAACGCAGATCACTCCACTTCTCACTTTCTCAAAATCAAATCAATGTGACCGCGTAATCAGCCAGGCCACTCGGAGTGACACAGAGCGGCACAGAGCTGCTCTGGCATGTGAAAGGAATGCAGTAAATGGCAGTAGTTGAATATTGAGTAGTTGCAGAGCCGTCTAAAGTGTATAGATGTAACTAAATTTGGTCCACACGAGGTGCGGAGATTTTTTTTACTTCAGGGCTTGTATTACAATATAGACGGCTCTGGTAGATGGCTATAAAACTGTTCAGAAATGGTTCAACTTACAACCAAAACAAAGCTGTCATGTGTAGTTTAGCGCTGGATAATAATTGCGTGCAAATCTTCTAAGAAAAATTGGAAGATGAGCTTTTCGAAAGACCGAGAGGCTACTCTGGATATCAAATCAATTGGTCAAGAGAGCAGATGGCATTTTCAAGTTTGGAGAACCTGTATTGGAAAGAGTTAGACTGATCTGAGATTCCCAGATAGGTGATATTATGCATAATCACCAACTAGATAAAAATATCTACCTTCACTGTACGCGACACAATTCATATAATTAAAGAAATAATAAAGTTATAATACTCAATACACAAAAATGATAACGCTATCGCCACCAAGACTCATTATATGCGCCACAGCTAGATGAAATCGGAATGTTTTCTACAAATCAACGTCTCACACTCGAGCCTGAAATTCCACTGGCCAGATGGTTTTGATAATGAAACCTATAATGACCGTTCCCCAACATGATTTTCACACATATAAAACTATTTTCAGTCATGCTACACATGAACGTCTCATACAGGGTGGCCATTTGAAAAGAAAACGGAGCTAATTTTGGGCGCCCCAAAAAATTTAAGAAAAATCCTCGGACCCGACGATTTTTGATTTGGGGAAAACCATTTTTTGTTTGGCATTTCCACCCCATGAAGAGCAAAGCCCTAGCGGGGGTGCCAAGGGCCTTCAAATTTAAAATGACATGGGGAAGCACTTCCTTATTTTGAAGGTATTTTTATGTAGATTACAACCCTCAAGTGTCACACAGCTATTAGTATCTACCTGGTCATTACAGGGGCGACATTCATCAACTATTCGGTAATGCAGGTCTTCCACAGATATTGGCAGGATCGCATAAATTCTAGTTTTAAAATGACCTTATAAAAAATCTGACGGAGTCAAATCTGGAAAACGTGGAGACTACTCAATAGCCCCTTTTCTTCCTATATCCATTGTCCTTCTGAAAAATTTTGGTCCAAATATCGACAAAAAAAGCATAGGATAGTGGAGTGGCCCAAATCTTGCGATGGTTTACAAACATTTTTTTTGTAACTTTGATTATTTACTTTAGAAATGGCTGTGTAGACAGAAGCGATGTGAAACTCGGGGGTTATAATCAACATAGAAATACCTTCAAAATAAGCTATCAATCGATCCCACGTTAGGGCTTTGCCCCTCATGGGGCGAAAATGCCAAGATAATGGAAAAATGGAGCGCCCAAAATTGTCTCTGTTTCCTTTTCAAATTGCCACCCTGTATACAAGCAGAAAATAGACCCCTGGTTTTGAACGTCAAGCGTCAAGTTAGCAATAACTTCGAAGACATCGTCATGTGTACGCCAGAGGACAAGCTGCGAAGTGATCATCTAAATGCATATTCATGACAGAAACTACTGCAACATACACTCTGTTGCAACCAACGAGAAATGATCCGTTGTTTGTATTTCGAAAAATGGGAACGGTGAGTATAGTATTTTCGAAAAATTGAAAAACAAACTGATACTACATTGTATCGGAAACCATTATAACAAAAAGAATTTCTGATATCTAAGTATATTGAGCCAGAAAATTCTTCGAAACAATCATCGTCACAACTACTTGTCTTTTTTTGTCGCCTGACCAATAATAATTGGAGTGAGAATATATTATACTTTTTACGGTCATCAAACAAAAAGCATCTTAGGATACAGAACCAGGTAGCTGGTTGCAAACTTTTTATTCATAACCAGGATTATTATAGACGCACGGACCTCCGTTGGCCTGCAGGGTCCCTATTCTTGAATTTCAAGGAGTAAAACGCGCTATACGCGCTGGGAGTAAGATTTCAAGGTCGCAACAGACAGCGAATATCCTGCACGATAATAGAAATGACCGTTACTATAAATTAATAGGAATAAAAGTTCATTTCGTTATCCAAGAAGTGAAAAATAAACATGTTGTCGGAAAATGTTTATTATTTTATTTTTATGATGGTTGGTGAATTGAATACCTACATTGTTTTTTGTATCGCACTATTCGCACCTGTAGTATTCAGTTGTCAGTCTTGTAAAAGTCAATCTAGGCCTATGATCCAGGCAAATACATGGTAGAAAGAAACAAGGCATGTCAGACACTCGGAGAAAGATTGGCTTGAATGGCGCAATGACGTCAAACGCTACAATTTTTGTTTATAGTAACCATGGTGACAAAGGAACGTAGCTTTTCACGAGTGCTATCTAGCATAACAGATAAGTTGTTTCATTTACTGTGGTTATTATCTCATTTATAAATACTTATATATAAATAATCAAAAAACATACCTTGAAAATTAATTGCTTGTTCCCATTCCTTTGTATATGGCATTTACTATTTCCCATCTTCGTTGAAGTTTGATAATAGGTGTGTTTGTTATGCTCCACTAGTGCACACTTTTCTACATTACAACACTCAGTGTGGCTTTGTTTGTGGAAGTTTGGTCTGTTTTTCAGGATAGAATATCTTTACTAGTTTAGTGAAGATATTCTATCCTAAAAAACAGACAAACATTCCACAAACAAAGCCATACTGAGTGTTGGAGTGTAGAAAAGTGTGAAACTAGTGGATCATAACAAACACACCTAATATCAAGCGATCAAAAACCAGACGAGGTTTGGAGACGGATTTAACTGACTAGGTCACTAGGTAACAAAATTAAGAACGAAGCAATAAACGAAAAGACGAATTATTCCTTTAAATATTCAAAAGCCAAATCAATTATATCAACGACGGACTTTATGTAGACTCATTCCAGTAAGACCTGTCATCTGTCAACCCGACACTCCAGTCAACGTTGCCAACTTGCAAATATACTGTACACCTTGGAATGAAACGTTTTCAAAATAAAGGTTGAATACAAAATTATGTTTGATTTTAGGCAAAATAGATAAAGCAAAAAATAGCCTCAAATCAAAGCAAGTAATTAAAGAACCGCCTAGCGATATTTCTTAAATTTTGTCTTAAGTTGTGGTTTCTAGATAAATCGCAAATATGGCAACACTGTATCTTTGTTGCATTTGAAATCACAGTGAGATGCGCGTTGGCATACCTTGTTTCTTTCTACCATGGGCAAATAGAAAAATAGAAAAAGCTGGCGTTTGCACTTTGATTGCTGGAAGTGTTGCTTGGTCAAATTGATATTTGAGTTGTAACTCCAGGAAACTTGGAAGGAAAAAATGACTTGGGATATACACACACCGGCAAAATTAGGGGAACGCACAAAATGTATACAAAGTTTGACTCAAAGTTATCTCTGGAACTCAATGCTCAATTTCAATATATTTTTTACTGGATTGTTGATCGGCTCTTCAAGAATACATCTGACTAGTTTTCATTACAAAATTATTCATTTTTATACCATATACAGGGGTGAAAAGAAAGTAAAGATTTTTTGATGTTTTTTGAGACACTCTGTGGAGTGAACCGCTGACAGTTGAATATGGTGTTTGGCATCACATCGTAGATAGATCTATTCTTCACATTTCCGTTTTTTATTTTTTTGTGATATCTCAATTTTTAACGAAAATACAGGGTTTCTGAGAAAAGTCTGTCATCGAGTGGCCAGACTGGAATTTTCTGGGGATCATGAAAATTGAGGCAATTAGATGGGCCAACGTGCTTTTCACAGATGAGAGCCGGTTTTGCATTAATTCGATTTTTTTTCTGGATAACGTCAGAACCATGAATTGGCCTGAATGTTCCCCGGACTTTAATCCAATTGAACATATCTGGGACATATTAGGCCGACGACTACGTTCTAGAACTCCCCAACCTCAAAATCTCGAGCAAGTGGCAGCTGCTTTGGTTGAGATCTGGGACAATTTGCCACAAGAGCTCATCGACAATGTCATCAGAAGCATGGGAAGGATGACTTCTGTCATAAGGGCTCGTGGAGGTCACACGCGTTACTAAATTATTCTTACTATTGTTTGATTTTCAATCTTTTATTGTTATTTAAAAAGTTATTATGTAAAGTAAAAGATGAAGACTAATTTCAGACTTTTCTTAGAAACCCTGTATTCTCGTTAAAAATTGAGATATCACAGAAAATAAAAAACGGAAATGTTAAGAAAAGATCAGGCTATAATGTGATGCTATAGACCATATTCAACTATCAGCGGTTCACTCCGCAGAGTGTCTCAGAAAACATCAAAAAATCTTTACTTCCATTTCGCCCCTGTACATGGCATAAAGACGAATAATTTTATAACGAAAACTAGCCAGATGTTTTCTTGCAGAGCCGATCAACAATCTAGTAAAAAATATATTGAAATCGAGCATTGAGTTCTAGAGAGAATTGATGTCAAACTTTGTGTAAATTTTGTGCGTTCCCCTAGTTTTGCCGGTGTGTGTAGTTGGTCGAAATACGGAGAGATCGTTTGAAGATTGGGAAAAAGCTTTTCCTATTCAGTTTGACATAAAAGTTCATCATTGGATACATGCATATGGCTTATGAAATGGAAATGAACTTGCACTCGTTCTGCGATGCAAGTGAAAGTGTCTGCGCTACAACAGTATTCTTGAGGTATTCGCTTTGTGCAACTGGTTGGTGGGGAGACGAGAAACGATCCCGCGCTACCAGCGGAAAAAATTCGCAGTTTTGTGGGCGCGCAGTGTTGCAAAATTTGAATCAAGACTAGAAGCGGATGAAAAAATTGGGTTTAGCAGAGAATCAACTATAGTTATTTACATTACTAAGGCGGTAAATGACTTTTTAAATTACGAGTCAAGATGTTTATGGACGAGGCGACGAAGGAGCCAAGTCTAGAATATCTAGACGAGTAGTTTAATGACATTTAATGGCTGTGTATCGTACATTGTTTTGTTTCATACTGTAATAACTATTCTTAATCGGTTTAAAGTGCTTTCTTCTCAAACCACACACTTAGGGTGGCAGTCCACCTCACATTCGTACCATGAGATGGCGCCAGCCAGACCATGTAACAACTTATGTTTGTCCTATCTGATATACCTTACCAACCGTTTATGTTAAGTGAACAAGTTGCAAAATGGACCAAATTTTGCATAAAAGCTGCGAAGCGCAAATCGGTGGAAAGGTATCAAAAGGAGTTTGAGGCTTTCTGCAAATGGCGCAAAATCTTCCGTGTAGATAAGACAGTGAACGAAAATATCGTGTTTCGCGCTAGCCAAACCGTGTTACCATGTTACCAATGCAATTTCACAGTCTTTGATGATGCAAAATGTCATTTTTGGAGTAGTCAAGTAATTTTTTTTTACAGTCTCTGATGATGTAAAGTATCATTTACCGGACTGGTTTTGGGTCCGGTAAATGATACTTTACGGTACAGTATGAAATAAAATTTATTACACTATTTTGAGGAGCATTTTGTTTTCTTGGTTTTCTTGATACATCTTCATCTTCATCTTACTGTCTTCCTTCCTGATGCTATTTGAACCTTTTTCTCCACTCTGGAGGCCACTTGGCCTCATAGTGGGGCTCCACCTCGCTTTTGTCCTCGGGGCCCATGATAGGGCTTCGCCACAAGGAAGCCCCCGAGTCTCAAAATGGAGCCAACACTCGTTTTGGGGATTTTGCCTTGTTGTAGGGCTCCGCCTCAAGGGGGCCCCGAGTCTCAAAATTGAGCCAACACTCGTTTTGGGGATTTTTGTTTTGTGGTAGGGCTCCGCCTCAAGGAGGCCCCGAGTCTCATAATGGAGCCAAAACTCGTTTTGGAGATTTCTGCCTTATGGTAGGGCTCCGCCTCATAGGGCTCAAACCCCGCCTTATTTTGCGGACCCCAGGATCCGTGATGGATTTCCGTTTCAAGAGGCTTCGTTTCTTTGCTTGTACTCCTTTTTTACTACTTCTTTATTGTTTTTTGCCTATTGACTCTTCCTTATGTTTATTGCATATTTCTCCAACCTACCGTATTGATTTTTGGTAAATTATAAATCCACTTCGCGACCTTTGTAACGGCTTGATATAACCGTTTTGAATCGGGGGGGCTGCGTTAGATTCAGCTTAGTTTCGTCTTCACAACAAATCTCACTTTTTTAATCATTTTCTTCTATTTTTAACTGAATCACGACACAATGTAATACAAAATTTACAATAAAGTAATGGGGATGGAAAATTATAGATTTGAGGGGATCTTTTTTCCCTTTTTGACTATTGATGTCACTATGAAGTATACAAACCAAACATGTCGTTATAGCTACCAATAATACAAAAAACTTTGACATGGAAACCTAACAAAATCAAATTATTTTTCTACCAACCTAGGAACAAAAAATATACAAACTGCAACATACTGCCCCACCTTGAATCTTCCAAGATTCAAAGAAAATGGAAGAAACTAAGAAATGTTAGTGAAAACAATTGAGAGTAGTCAGGTAAGGGACATAAATTTGTTATATTTCGAACAAATGTTCCCTTTTGAGTCTTGATTTTTGCAGACCTTGCTAGTCCATCCTTTCCAGGATAGAGTTCAACTATCCTAGCTCGTGCCCAATTAAGGGGCTTCAGATTGCCATCCTTTACCAGAACAAGGTCGTTTATTTTCAATTCCTTCCGTTGAGTTAGCCATTTTGGTCTGTTCTGGAGCTGATTCAAATAATTTGTGCTCCAACGCTTCCAAAATAATTGGTTGGTAAGCTTGGATACATCGTTGGTAACGATTCAATCTATTATGAGACAAGTGGATTGTGTCCTTCTCAGGGTAAGAACTTAAACTATCTCCTATTGAGAAATGGCCAGGGGGAAGGACATTCAAATCTGAAGGATCTGAGGACAATGGGCAAAGTGGTCGAGAGTTGAGAATCGCTTCTATTTGGTATAATATTGTAGTTAATTCTTCGAAACTGTAATGAGACTCGCCAACTATTCGTATCAAATGAAACTTAGCACTTTTAATTGCTGCCTCCCAAATTCCTCCCCAATGGGGACTCTGAGGAGGGATGAATTTCCATTCAATCTCTTTGGAAGCGAGAAATGACTCAATATTATTTTGGTTTTCTCGGTTTCGAAAATACAAATACAACTCATGCAACTGGTTGCTAGCTCCGAGAAAATGTGTTTCATGGTCTGAGTAGATAGTGCTAGGGACACCTCGCATTGCAATAAATCTCTTCAAGCACAATAGAAAAGCATCTGTTGAAAGATCAGTTACCAATTCTATGTGAATTGCCTTAGTGACCATGCAAATAAAAACAGTAATATAAGATTTTGAAATTGGTGCTTTTCTTAAATTGGAAGATTTAATAAAAAACGGACCTCCTCAGTATTGGTAAAGGGTTTAGAGGGTTTAATTCTAACTGAAGGAAGAGCTGACATTAATTGTTGGCAAGGTTGGGGATTTTGTCTAAAACAAATGAAACATTTCCTTATAACACTTTTTATTTCTGGTAAACCATTAAGGGACCAAAAACGAAGCCGAAAATTGGATAAAGTAGTTTGTGGTCCAGCATGACCTAATCGTACATGTTCATGAATGAGCATTGGATGAACAATTTCATTCTTGGATGGTAACAAGAGGGGATGTCTTTGTTCAAAAGGTAAATCAGAGTAAGATAATCGGCCACCAACTCTTAGAAGATCTTGACAATCGATAAATGCAGTGGTGCCGGTGAAAAAGGGGATAACTCAATTTTTGGTCAAAACGGGATATGTCTTTATTTTGACTTAATATATCAAAACCTTGCTTATGGGCGGAACGAGATAAGTCAAATCAAACAAATATTCGTCAGAAACCGATGTTCGTAAGAAGATATCTGTGAATGTCTCTTTTACAATGTTCCTTTGGAGACAAGTAGACTTATCTCATCTGGAGCAAAATAATAAATCTTTATTGATGTCGGACATAACACGATGAGTCAACTTATCCCTTTTTGCCCAAAATATTTTGGTCTGTTTACAATTACATATCTCTTTTTTTTTCCGCTTGATTCAATTTAGTATGAGTTGTAACTTGTTGAGAGAAGTGTTGGTCGTAAAATATTTGTAGAGAATACGGTTTAATTGAGTCTCTATGGAATCTAGAGGAAAACGGCTCGTGGCCATGTGCCACAAAAACCCGGATTACGACGATGGTAAGTAGATTAGAAAGTTATTCATGCATTTTACTATTTAACCTCAAAATTTTAATAATAATGCATGGTCTGGAATATTACTGATCTTTTATTACCTTCAGATTCTTCAAAGCATTTTTGGGGGCATTTCATACTAGCATATACAAACATGGGCATGTTTTTTCCAGATTCCGTTTCAAGTAGTCCCGTTCCTTCCCTACCTGAAGAATTGAAAGAAATTTTCGATAGTCTGAGTACGGACGATGAATATCTCCCTTCTGATGTAGGATCCAGCGACAGCGATGTTCCCTTATCTTTGGTGAAGCAAACAGCAAAAAAAGGAAAGGCAGCTCTACCAGTGCAAGAAGTGAATCCTGGAACATCTAATGACAGGAAAGCAAGGAAATCCATCAAAGGAAAGACCAGATGGAACAAATTGCAAAGAAAACTGAAACGGAACCATGGTGAGGAATACATCACAGAGTCCGGGAAAATAAGAAAATCCAGATTGTGTCAACCATTAGGCAGCTGTCGAAAGAAATGTGAGGAAAAGTTCAAAGACGAGGATAGAGAGGTAATTTTCAAGGAGTATTGGGGAGCTGGTTCGTATGAAAAACGTGTACATTTTATCACGAGCGTGATAAAAAAAAGAAGAAGGCTTCGTCTAAAGAGAAGAAAACTGAAAGCAAAAATAAAAATCGACAGTTCACTCATGATTATCACTTAAGAATTGATGGAATAGAACATAAAATTTGCAAAGAATGTTTTCGCAGAACCTTGGGTGAAACAAACAAATTTCTAGATCTTTGCAGTCTCAAGATAAGCTCAAACTGTTCCGGAATTTACCAAAATGATCTTCGAGGAATGCAGCCTCCAAACAACAAGTATTCGGATGATGACATCAAAAAAGTTACCGACTTCATTCTGCAAGTCCCACTCTACCGAAGTCACTACAGTAGACGAGACAGCAACAAAAAATATTTACCCCCGCATTATACAATAGCAAAACTGTATAATCACTATCTCACCGAATCTAATCATATTTCTATCAGTCGTACCAAGTTTGAGGAAATTTTATTGGGATTAAAAAAAGGCCAAGCAAAGATACTTGCAGAAAGTGTGACAAACTGACATGCAAATGAACTTGTCCGCTAGTCTGGAAGAAAAAACAAAACTTCAACAAGAGCTAGATTCACACTTGAAAGTGGCCGATGACTATTATAGATCAAAATCGGAAGATAAGAAATTATCGAAAAGCGATAGATCGAAGAAAACGGTCACTTTTGACCTTCAGCAATGTCTTCCGACTCCTCAGCTATCATCTGGAATAACCTTTTATTTGAGACAGTTATGGACGTTCAATTTACCAGTCCATGACTGTGATGTGGATCAGGCCCACTGCTTTATGTGGCACGGAACTGTAGCCGGCAGAGGAGCAAATCAAATCGTATCATGTTTATACCAGTTTTTCAATAGCCTTCCCAATCACGTCGAGGAGATGACGCTGTATTCAGACTCTTGTGCGGGCCAAAACAAGAATGCCCATATTATAACAATGTATTTCTCCATATTGAGGTCCCATCCATCCCTTAAAGTGATAAAGCACAAATTTTTGGTCCCTGGGCATACCCATATGGAGTGCGATGGAGATCATGCACTTATTGAGAAAACAAAGAAGCGCACAGAAGCACCTATTCACCACCCTCGGGACTGGTATCAACTGGTTCGATGTACTGGAAAAAAACATCTTTTTAAAGTAATCGAAATGGGCCAATCAAAATTTTTTGACTTCGCTAAATTATTGAAAGACGAACTACAGATGAAGAAAAAGGATGATTCGGGAAATCCATTTTATTGGCGCAATGTTCGGGAAATAAAAGTAGAAAAAAATGAAATTGGAAATATGTTTTTCAAGACCAGCATAGATGAAGAATACAGAACTGTTTCATTTAGGAAGAGAGGACCCATACCCAATCTGATTCCTGAACTACAGTATGCTGGCCCAGTTCAAATTTCCGAGAAAAAAAAAGCCAACCTTTTGCAACTATTACCCTATATTTCGGATGTATTTTGGGATTTCTACCAAACGCTACCAACCAATAATGACAAGGAGACACACCCAGAGTAGTATCTTCTGATGATGATGAGAACGACTAAATTAGTTCTCTATTGCATTGATTTCATTTTTTATATTGTATTTTTTAATTTTCTGTATTCTTGCCAAGAATAATTAAGTTTTTGTTACGTGGAGTTCGATTTACATTGTTGATAGTATGGTTTGAAAAGTGAATGATGAGATAAGTACATTTTTTTGGTAAATCCAAAAAGAGATAAGTCTTTTTTTTAAATTTTTCAAAAAATTTAAAAACCAGTTGAACTTGTCACTTGAATATAAAAAGAAGACTGCATTTGAATCTTAGTCTTTGTCCAAAACATCATCCCAATCCACTTTTTGTTTCCAAATTTCTTGCATAAACAATTTTGCAACCACAATAATGGGACCAATTAAACCAAGCGGGTCAAACATTTGAGCGATCAGTGACAGAATTTCTCTTTTGGTGAGAGCAGTCTTATTTGACTGTTTGGGCAAGGTTATCGCAAAATGATCTGAATCAGAATTCCATTACATACCCAGAACTCTACTTGGAACTCCGTCATGTTTGATTTCATAACTTAGATGAACAGGTTCTTTGAGTATAGTCTGCAAAAAAGTTTGAGAGTTCGAATTCCATTTATGCAAAAAGAAGTTTGCTGAATTTAAGAGGGAATTTAACTGGTCGTGATAAACCTTCAATTCATCGTAAGTGTCCGCTCCACCAAGGATATCATCCACATAAGTTTGATGAAGCAACGCATTTGAAGCTAGAGGCAACGTATCGGTATTGGAATGAGCTAACTGATTAAGGACTCTGGTCGCTAAATAAGGGGCACAATTAGTTCCATAAGTGACTGTGAGGAGTTCAAGACATTGGAGAGGTTCAGAGGGATTATTTCTCCACAAAATATTTTGAAGAAATGTGTGATTGGGATTAATTTTTACTTGCCTATACATCTTTTGAATGTCACAAGTCAAACCAAATTTTAATGAACGAAACCTGCAGAAAATATCAAACAGATCGGGCTGAACTGGGAAGCCTTTGTATGATATATCATTCAGAGAGACACCTGTTGATGATTTCATGCTTGCGTCAAATACCACACGCAATTTGGTAGAAATGCTCTCTTCCCTTATAACACAATGATGGGGTAAAAAGAATTTAAGCTTGTGGGGCTCATTTTGAAGAGTCAATGGAATAATTTGAGCATGGCCTAAAGAAATGTACTCATCTATTAATAATTTATATTTCTCAAAGAGGAAACTATCTCTAATAAATCTTTTCTCAAGATTAAAAAATCTTTTCTCGGCTGCATAAAACGAACAACCTAGTTTTGTGTATTCTTTATCACTTTTCAATGGAAGGTCCACTTGAAATGATCCATTTTTAAGAATTGTGGTTGTGCTCTGAAATATGTCCTCAACAATTTCTTCCTCTGGAAACAAAATGCCTTTTTCATAAGGGGGGTTTTCTATTGAACAAAATTTTTCAATCAAATCCCTGACATCGGGTCTTGATTCATGAATTAAATGGCACATTGAGTTTTTATTAGACGAATCAACCTTTAATGAAAGCAATTGAGAGGGAACTATTCCTCCAATTATAAAACCTAAGTGAGTGCCAACATATGTGAGAGAATATTTGTGATGCTTAATGATCTCACCTGACAGTAAACTATAATAAATATCTGCCACCAATAGCATGTCGATATCTGAAGGGGTTGAAAATGTTGGATCAGCTAACTGAATACCAGCTGGGGCCTGGAGAAGACTGTTATTTAAAGTGAAATGGGGTAATTTTTGGGATATATTTGGAAGTACCAAGGATTGTGTACTTACGGAAAATTTGCTTATACTTGAATTAATGACAAGGGGGAGAATTTTAGATGAATGAGTTGTGGTTCCGTTTACACCACCAATGGAGATATTTTGCGTTTCGGGCACTAATCCAAGTTTTTCAACTAATGTTTCAGTGATTAAGGAAGTAGTACTGCCTGAATCAAGTACAGCTTTTACTTTGAGGGGCTGCTTATTATAAGTACAAACAATAACTAAAGCTGTAGCTAATAGAACTTCATCACCTTGAGTGAGCAAAGAAAGTGAGACTGGGGATTGGAGTTGTTCCTGGGAGATCTCTTGAGAAATGACAGTAGGCTGAGAAAAGTTTTGTATAGGTGGTCTTTGGTTTTCAAGAATCCCAAGTTGAGAGCTGCTTTGAGTAGTCTGACCTATGCTTGACTGAGGAAAACCATTTGAGGAGTTGATATGACTTCTGTCGATATGTAGAAGGGTGTTATGTCTTTGAGAACACATTGAACAAGGATGGGACTTACACTGAGGAGTCTTATGAGTTTGTCCAAAACAATTGAAACATAACTTTTTATTCTTCACAAATGTGGATTTATCATTATGGAAAAGGTTTTTGAACTGGACTCAAGCAAAAATTTTATGACCTGATAGGGAACAGTAAATACATTTTTTAAAATCTCTCTGACCACTGTGTGTGAACGAATGAGAAGGGGTATGCCTCGTTTCATCATTAGATTGAGTCGTTACCTGTGTGTAATGAGTTAATCTATGTTTAGATTTAGATCCATTTAATATGCTGGTTGATGAATGATCTGCAGCTGCTAGATTTTCTAACGCCATACATCGGTTCTCCAAAAAATCCAGAAACTCTTTAATTGTTGGATGACCATCTGAAGCACCCTTATATAAGGTTGACTTTTCCAACTCATACCCTTTTCTTGTCGCAGGATCCAATTTCTGTAGAAACATGAATAATAATATTAGATCCCATTCTTGAACTGGCACTGACAAATTTTTCAATGCTTCAATATTTTGAGTAATAAGAGTAATGAATTCCCGTAGATTTTGAGGGTTTATTTTATTCAATGGAGGGACATAAACTATTTTTCTTATATGAGCAAAAATTGCTTGGAGAGAATTTTCATATCTCTGTTTTAATGTATTAATGGCAATAGGGAAATTTTCTGGGATTAACGTTAAATTATCAATTAGTTTTAAAGGTTCACCAATCAAATAAGATTTTATATAAATCAGTTTTTGGATGTCACTCAAATCTGAATTATTAGTAATAAGAGTACTGAAAATTTGATAAAATGAATTCCATTCCGTAACATCACCAGTGAATTTTTGAATTTCAAGTTGGGGCAGTCTTACATTGGGAGAATTCGAATTTGATTGCACAATGACACGTTGAATGGGTTCTACCGACTGAGTACTAGTTGGTGTTGATGTTTGAACTCTACTTTCAAGAGTAGAAAGAACAGTAAAATATTTAGATTCAAACACATCTCTATCTTGAATATCATCCTCATGAATCTCCTCAATGGCAGACTGTATTTCATTATATTTAATGAAGGCCTTGGATAAAACTTCTTCACGAGTTGCGAATTCAAAAGGATCAGAAACATCAGAACTGTACCTTTTGATCCAATTTTCAATCCTTGTGACAACAGAATAAACTGACTTCCGTTTTTGTGTAAGGTCTGGATTTCTGCCATTATAATGAAACAATGTTTACGACAAAAATAACGTATTTAACATTAACAATTGATGGAAATGGCAGCAACTTGGATTAATAATTCGACTCTTGAATCTTCCTTTCAACTCTTGACACTGACGTTAGGTACTGTAACTTTTGACAATTTAAATCTCCTGGGCAACGTTATGTTGTTTAAATCTCCTGGGCAACGTTATGTTGTTTGAATCTCCTGGGCAACGCTATGCCAATGGGGCTCTGGGGCTCAAAATGGGGCTCATTTACCATATGGGTGATTTTCTGGAGAGTACTTCAGCACTGTCTGAAGGGGGATCCGTCTCGAAGGACCATGTAACGGCTTGATATAACCGTTTTGAATCGGGGGGGCTGCGTTAGATTCAGCTTAGTTTCGTTTTCACAACAAATCTCACTTTTTTAATCATTTTCTTCTATTTTTAACTGAATCACGACACAATGTAATACAAAATTTACAATAAAGTAATGGGGATGGAAAATTATAAATTTGAGGGGATCTTTTTTCCTTTTTTGACTATTGATGTCACTATGAAGTATACAAACCAAACATGTCGTTATAGCTACCAATAATACAAAATACTTTGACATGAAAACCTAACAAAATCAAATTATTCCTCTACCAACCTAAGAACAAAAAATATATGTTGCAAACTGCAACAACCTTCATTTGAATTCACCGGAACTACTGAGAATTCTGCAAAGTTGGCAATAGTCTAGTTCATGTTTACATCTTCATAACCTCAGTTTTCAACGTCAAAACACTAAAAACGATAAATTATACACGTAAGTATTGTAATTACAATTATCTTTTATTTTATTGATAGGAATAATGATTATCAAATGGACCTGATGAAAATTATTCGTACTGATAGTCACTGGAGGTCGTAACAGGTATTTTTCTCTATATTACCATTTGATCATGTATGAAAATAGCCCACAGTTTTGCCAGTTGCTGACACCAGATTTCATTGAAGACTGAAGACTTCAGATGACCAGACACCAGATGTCACTGAAGTGACCAGAAGACTACCACAAGGGAGAGCTGGCATAATGTTCCTGGATCTCAAAACCAAGCGAACCTTCCGTCAAGAGGATGTCTACAACGACAGGTGTATGAATCAAAATGGTGGAAGGGTCCCGATTGGTTTTATGATAATCTTAATTCGAGGCCCCAATAAATGTCATAAATAATGAGACAGGGATCTTCGCTGAAAAGAAAAAACGTGTGGTAGCTTACTCAGCTAATACCAGTGTTGCTGAAAGTACAGTGGTATGGCATTCTGTGCAGACATGTTTATGTCTTGGAGAAGGCAGGAGTATTTACAGACATGGGGAGGATCCTTTGAATGTTGAAGTTGAAACTCCATCGGAAGATACCGGAAGTCCCAAGCAATCAATTGGGGATGTACAAAACAGATTACCCGCTGAAAAAAACACGCGAAGTGGCAGGACAACAAATTTACCTGTCGAAACATATGCAGCTGTGCAATGGATAACGTGGCGTTTTAACCCGCCAACAGCAGCCTGGTGGGGCGGATTCTGAGAGCGGCTAGTGAGCATTTCAAAGGGACTGTTGCGAACAGTGCTCAGACGGAAGATGCTAACATATAAGGATTTGCTAACCGTGGTATTGTGACTGTGAGAAAATCATAAACTCCCGGCCACTCTCATACATAATATCCGAAGACGCCAGTGCTCACGCCTGTTATGTTCATACACGACTTGTCGGAAGAAACTTTTCCTGAATGTGATGTGGTTGATCGAACCTTGATGTGTGAGAAAATAAGGCGAATTCAGAAAATCTGGGATGATTAAAGGTTAAGATTTCGCAATAAATACCTAGGACAGCTTCGACACGTCGCTAGTGTGAAGGAGTCCAGACCAGTCAAAGTCGGTGAAGTTGTGCTTCTCGGCAAGAATAACAAGAAGAGGATTGACTGGCCACTTGGACGAATCACTGAAGTTCTACAAGGCAAGGACGGAGTAATACGCCTGGTCGTGTATCTACTGCAAATGGAATCTTACTTCGTCCCGTGCAGAGAGTTTATGCCTTGGAGGAGACTTGGGTATCTGGAGACTTGGGAGACGAACCATCAAAGGTTGCAATTGAAACAACATCAGAAGATACTAGAAGTCCCAAGCAATTAATCAGGAGGATACAAAGCAGAGTACTCGCTGCTGAAATCACGTGAGGTGGCAGAAGAACAAATTTACCTGTACGGTATTTGGACTGATTTATTAAAGGACTGATAGCATTTTAGATTTTCTGATTTTGATGAGAAACATGTATTGTGTTATGATGTCCGCTTCTCTGGTAGGAGAATGTCGGAGCCCACAGAAAATGTTTATCATTTAGTTTTTATGGTGGTTGGCCAATAAATTGTTTTTTGTATCGCTCCATTCGCACCTGTAGCCAAGAAAAAATAACAATGAGAAGCGATAAAACTTTTCCCGTCAAAAAGTTAAGGTAGGGTATCTGATGCTATCTGTCATAGGCTTCGTCAGCTGTTTATTAGTGCGAGTGTCCAATCAGTTTCGACTGTCGAATATCACGATTACCATGGTTAACATAATATGTAGTTTATAGTTAGCCCCGATCGATCAACGTATTAATCTTTAGTGGTTTGAGGTCCACTACTCTGATAACGGGAACATTTTGATATAAGTGGAACGTAAAAAATATGGTATTGCGCTATAAATTCAAAACAGATTAACATATGGGTATTTAACATTGTTTTCGCTTTTACAATACACTCCTGAAATGTAAATGTTGTCTGTTCCTCCCGACTCACCCTGTATACAGGATGTGAATCAAGTATACTTGATAAGACTTTTAATTGCAATGCGGGAAAAATAGGATATTTTATCGCCACTGCCATGAATCACCAAGGGAAATAAAATTTGCTACTCATATCAAGTACTTTTCTGTCATTAAATATTTTGTTTCCCTTGGTTTCTGATGGTTTCCCATAACGGTTGCGAAGAATTATAGCATTATTCGCCCGCATTGCAACTTCACACTATGTAAATCAAAGTGAAATAACTCAAAAATGGCTCCGAACAAAGGCAGACTATATTGTATTTTTGTTTTCCCATTGAAGCAATGGGAAAACAGGTTTTTTCTCTTCCTATAATCAATTTTTTTCCTGGCCTGTAGTATTTAGTTGTCAGTTTTGTTATAAAAAGTCAATCTACACAAATAAAAAAATTCGATAAAAAAGCTCGCGTTCGCACTTTAATTGCTGGAAGTGTTGGTTGGTCAAATTGATATTTTTCACGTCGTTTATCGTGAGATTTCATTGGACGGGTAGTTCTATGAGGATCCCACACCTGTTTATCGCAGAAATTTGAATAAAAAAGTCATTTACGATATTAATCTCGAACATATAGGTAAAGATTGGGATTTTACATCTACAGATGTTAATGTTTTGCAGTTTTGCACAATAACTTTTCACATAACATACAACAAGCAGTGGATAAGCAGTATGCACCACTTGAGGTAAATATTTCCAAAAAAAAAACATGTATAAATAGAAGGGTGAAAGAAACGCAAAAAGAGAGAGACAGACTGTACAAAAAATTTTGCTTCACAAAAACAGAGAACGATTGGAATAGTGACAAGCAACAAAGAAACCTAGTTTTTTAAATGATCCAATCACAGAAAAGAAAGTATTATGCTGAAAATATTGATAAATGTAAGCATGATGGGGAATAACAAACAAAGTAGGGGAGAGTGGGGTAAAATGATCCCCCTAAGAAAAAAACTTCTTGAGAATGGAAAAATATTTTTTTAATTTTATTTTAATAGGATAAGTCTACTAAAGAGTAATTTCTCTTAATAATACCACACTTTTTTGAAAAAAGAAATGTATTTAATTCTTAAAAATGTAAAAAAAAATAAAAAAATGCTAAGGGATCATTTTACCCGCATACTGGGGGTAAAACGATCCCTTTTACAAACAACTTAAAAATAATACCCTGACAGTTTAATATCAAGAAATAATATACCTAAAACCTAATCTTCCTCTGAACTCTGGCCAATGCTAAGGGAACATCGGAGCAATATTCGCAAATGAAACTATCTTCGTCTTTTTCAACTTCCGCACACAATTCATGAGCCCATTCAAAACACTTTCTGCATTGAATCCATCCTTCAACTGATGTAAAATATTTTTCACAGCAGTACAGACAGGCTGGATTCCTCTCGTTGTCTTCCGAATCCGAAGAGTTGGAGAGGCTTTCTTTTATCTTCTTTTCTTTTTTCTGTTTCTTCTGCTTGAGTGTCTTCTTATCATTTCCAGTTTTCGTTTTAATTGTATTTCCTTTTGCTTCTTTTTTCTTGATGTTCTCTTCAAGGGCAGTTTTATATGGCGTGCTGGTTAAAACTACATTTCCACAAGACTTCCTCTTTCTTGTGTTTCTCTTGCCTTGAATTTTAGGAAAAGGTTGACATTCTTGGCACCTCAAAGATTCGCTCAGCAGTTTTCACAGGCATTCCCCGCTTAACTTCTTCAATGGCGTTTTTCATATACTCGGCATCCCAATTTTGTCTATTGGTTTTTCGCTTATATGTTCGTGGCATTCTGTAACAGGGACATAAAATCAATTGAAAAATCAAAAAATTGATTTAAAACATTTTTTCAAAAACTATGGGGTAAAATGATCCCCTCTTCAAAGCGGGATCATTTTGTCAACCTCCTAGAGGATCGTTTTACCCCGAAGTGACATGCATTACATTTTGTTAATTATAAATCTAGTTGCATATATTGATTGAGAACGGAAACCACAAATCAACCCAGCATCCCTTCCTGAACAAAACACGGTAAGAAGAAGATCGGTCATTCACATCGTTTGAGAAAAGTACACAACCAACCAAATACCTTACCTTATATCGTGAACGTAAAAAACACAAGTTCACTTGTCACTGGTTAGATTCGTACTGAATCGTGTTTTCGATCGTTGACTATTAATAACATCCCCGTCTAGTACATTGTTGCCAATATCACATTGATTTTGCATGAAAGGCGAACTTTTAAATAGAGGGATCATTTCAACCCGTGGGGATCATTTAACCCCCCTCTCCCCTACCTATAGTTCAATGATTAATTTTAGAGTTCAAACGGAAAGTTTGGAGGATAAATGCAATATCTTTTTTTTAAGCTTAGATGAGATTTCTGACAGTATTGAGACCAGAAATTGGAAAAGACCCAAAAAACTTCATTCAGTAGAAAGTTTGGAGCGTTTTGAATAGGTTTCTATACCAGAAATGAAAGGGATATTATTTGATCTCAAAAATAAATGTTTGAGTGATGAGACACTGAGCATAAACATATTGAAAGATTTATTGAAGTTGTGGGACATCATTTGCATTACTTGATCAATACATCACTCGAAACTGAGACAATACCAAACGCCTTGAAAATAAGTACCATAGTTCCTATACCAAAAGTAACGAGACCCAACACTCCGGCAGATTTTCGCCCATAAATCTACAACCAGCACTAGACAAGATCATTGTAAACATCGTATGCCAGCAACTTAGAAAATATTTCGAAGACAACCAACATTGGGCAATCCAGAAACTAGCATTCCTGTGAATCAGCTATCCAGTATGTTTGTGCAGAATGGAGAAAGTGCCTCATTGAGGGTGAAACAGTGTTGTGTGGGTTCGTTGACTTGAAGCGAGCATTTGAGACTCTTGACTGGGATATTTTTATATAAAAAAAATCATTTGGCGTAGATCATGGTGCAGTGCTGTGGCTCAAGAATTATTGAAATAACAGATATCATATCACTAGAAAAGTTTCTGATAAAACGCATAGTGTATTAGGAGTCCCAAAAGGTAGTGTCCTTGGTCAGTTGCTTTTATAATTTATATAAATGACATTTATATATCTATGAAAAACTGTAGTCTCAACTTATTTGCGGATGACACATCAATTCCTGTTTCTGGTATAAATTATATTGAAATGGCCCAGTAAGCTAGGGACAATAATCACTATTTGATAGTTCATTTAATAAAAGACTACAGATATCAATAATTATATATTTTTCCAATGATATTTATGGAAAGGTCCTTAAATTTGATAGAACTCTGATCCTGCATCAGTTATCAAAGAAGTGATGACCCATTTTTGAAAAAATCATGAAAAATGGGTAATTTCTGCCAAGTTAAGACTATCCTTTGTTCAATTATTATGAAATTTTCAGGAAGTGCATAGGTTTTGTCCCTCTTATGTATGGTGCTAGCCATTTTTATCAAAATTCAAGCAGAAAAAAGTTATAAAAGTAGTTTTTTTTAACGTGAAAAAAGGGCACTAATCATTTATTCAAAAAAGTCTCCAGGACAAGTAAACTGACAAATGGATTGAAGTTTTTAAATGCACCATCACTTCTTTGATAACTGATGCAGGATCAGAGTTTTATCAGATTTGAAATGCTTTTTCCATACTTATGTCCGTCACTGTATACCTACCTATTTCATCTTTAAAAAAAAAATGGTAATATGAATAGAATATTCTGATAAAAAAACAATTGTTTTCTCTAGAAAGATAAGTATACTTATTATGATTGAAGTTTCATCTTTATTTTGATAAATTTCTCACTTTTCTATGGGGCTTTGTTGATTGTTCTTGATGAACAATGGTCCTAATTCTGTCCATCGCCAACTTGAGTTTAATGTGAGTCATTGTTTTCACTAATCACTTCAGATATTGCTCTATGTTCTGGACATGATAATAATGTATTATGAATATATTCTATTTCTTCAATCAAAATATTGAATATGTGTTTGGAGAAATCAGCATTCAATTTAACGGAGTCAAAAACATTGTTAAATTGATAAATAGTTTTTTAAATGAGGGCTAAAAATTGATTTGATGGCCGTTTTAGTATTAGTTCCTGATGCTTGCAGTATAGTCTTTGTTGAATATGAATAATTCTTTCTCATCATCTAGGTCTTCCAATTCTTTTTCCACTTTTGGAGACACATTAAGTATATTTTCACGGATGTCGATAGATCTTTACAAAACGAATCAATTTGAGGTCTAGGGGTGTTATCTGACAAAATGACGAAACAATCGAGGAAAGCAATTGAATCTATTGTCATCCACAATAAAAACAATCTAAATCATGTTAAAAATGTCTCCCGGACAATAAAGTTGTACCTATACCTATATGTATGTATGATATACCTCTTTTGCTAAATAATTAGATCCACATTCCGTCATTTTGACGTTAAAGTTAAGTAGCAAATTTCAAGCATGGATTATTCAGTCGTTTTCAAAACACACACCGATATTATAGACTTTTTTCTGTACAATAAATGCATGGTTATTTCAAATTACGATATTTCGAGTACCACGGTGAGTTTCAAAAATCCAAAATAGACTGTAAAGTTCATGATGTCTAGAAATATTTATTGGGTGATAATTACTTTCTCATGCCATAATATCCATACTTTTGCCACGCGCCAAGCAGGTCCGATGAAAAAGCCTAATCCTCAGGGTGAGCGGCGAGCGTCCGGTGGAGCCAACAATGCAAATGTCCAGGTAGGTATACTCAAGTATACTGTTTCAGCGCCAGCAAATTCAAATTCTCGGACATGTTTTGGCCATACGCCATCTAGGAGTCGCCCATATTTAGGGTCACGTTTTGGCCCATCAACTTGCGTATCTTTCTTCTTTTTAATCAACGGTATCGGGCATTTGGAGATATATGCGAGGACCGGAATGACTGCATTGATAGATTATCAAGAACATTCAAGGTAATATTTATTGGAAAACGAGTAATAATACCTATTGTTTTAATACTACTTTTTGATGTTTTTTGTCATTGATTTTCATTCCATTATAGAGCCGTGAGCCATTACTAAATCTCATTAGTTCGAACTAATGAGATTTAGTAATGTCTCACGGCACTATAGAAATAATAATAATAATAATAATAATATTTATTTCCAAATTCAATACAATGTTTGATGACTGCAAATTTCCATATTGGAAATAAATAGAAGACAACCCGAAGTCATAGACTTGTGTGGGTTACAAAAATACTCCAATTTTATCCGCTCAATGGTACATCCAACAAATGTCTGATGAAATATAAATATAATAAATAATTAATGCATATGAAACAGGCATATATGTAGGTACGTATTTGAAACATCAAACTAAAAGCTAAGAAACCTAAAGAAACATATTGAGCTAGAAAACATTGATAGAACTAAATATGATGAGTCTCACTAGAAAACTATGAAGAAAAATATAAAATAACAATACAATCTGACAACATATATAATTTATACAGTTCTACAGTTTTTTTTTTTTTTTTTTTTTTTTTTTTTTTATTTCACAATATCACAATAATTAATCGTTACAGAATTTCAATTCGACCATATCGCGCGTTTCACATCTTGGTCGGGAATACAACCATTCTTTTAATTCTCGCTTGAATATGCTTAGACTAGATGCATTCTTCAAACTCCACGGCAAATACCAAAAAATGTGTGGTGCTAAGAACCAGTAGGATCTCTGTGTCAGTGTTTTGTTCACTTTAGCTGTGGCGGTATGCAGTTTTGATTTAAGCCTGGTGTCGTATTTGTGATCAATATTATGCAATTCTGATTTGTTTTTGAACTGGTGTACGAGTACCCTGAATACATACATCTGTCTAACATCTGGAAGTTTGCTATGTTCAAAGAGTTCATCACTTGGGTAAGTTTTATTTTTATCGTATATGATTTTGATAAAATGTTTTTGAATTACTTCTAATTGTTTGATGCGTTTTGTGAATGTCCCTCCCCATGCTATTATCCCATATTGAATATGAGATTCAACTAATACATGGTAGATTTTAATTAGTTCCGGAATGTCTAGGATTTTTTTCAATTGTCGGAATCGGAATAGAATCTGTCTTAATTTTTTTGTTACATTTTTTATGTGATAATCCCACTTAAGATGAAAATCGATATCGAGTCCTAAGTATCTAAGTTTTTCCATTTCCGATGTTTAATGATTCATAATCTGGTACATTACCTTGGTTACAGCTAAAAGGCACAAACGTAGTTTTTTTAGTTAAATTAATGGTGAGTGACATTTCATCAAACCATAGGTTCAACCAATTCAAATCGTTTTCAGCAATACTTCGGACATCGTTCCAGTCTTTGCCCTCATAAATAATGACTGTATCATCAGCGTAGGAAAAGATAAGTCCTTCACTCCGCAACTCAAGCAAACTGTTTATATAAAGGGTGAACAGTACCGAACCAAGTACGATGCCCTGGGGAATACCATAAGTCAACTTCCGCTCCTCTCCACGAACTTCTTCAATATCCACTATCTGGCATCTATCGTGCAGGTAAGATTTGAACAGGTCTAAAGCTTTTCCGCGAATACCATTTTCCTCCAAGACATCGATTAAAATAGAGTGGTCAACTGTATCAAACGCCTTTGTTAAGTCCAAGAAAACAGCAATAATGCATTTGCTGTCATCTACACTTTCATGTATTTTTGAAGTCAAATAAACCACAGCATCGTCAATGGAGGTTTGTTCTCGGAATCCAAATTGTTTTTTAGATAACAACTTGTGTTTCCCAATGAAACTAACCAGTCTTGTTTTTATTATTTTTTCAACCACTTTGGATATACTTGAGATGATTGTGATAGGCCTATAGTTAGACATATCAGTTGATTCTCCCTTCTTGAACACAGGTATAACAAGACCTTTTTTTAAACAGTTAGGAAAATATCCTGTTTCTATAATTTTATTAATCAAGTATTTTGAGGGCTGGATAATGGATGAACTTATATTCTTTAGTGTTTCTGTGGTAATGTCGTCGCAACCTGGAGATTTGTTATTTTTTAAACCGTTTATGCTATTGAGTATCTCCCTCTCATCAGTAGGTTCCAGAAATATAGACGAGCCATTTATTTTTCTTTTGAATATGTTTCTATTTTGCCTTGTGATTTTGTTTGCTAGGGTCGAACCAACTTGAGAGAAAAACCCATTCATATTTGTGGATATCTCCTTTTTGTCCCTTATTTTCACCCCTTCATTTAATATTTCTGTTATATGTCTTGAAGATTTGTTATTGTTTGTGATCTCATTGACAGTGTTCCAGAGCGCCTTGGAGTCCTTGCGATCGATTGAGATTTTGTTTTTGTAGTAGTTTATCTTTGCCTCATTTAACAGTTTCTTTAGTCGATTTTTATAATGTTTGTATTCTCTCTTAGTTTGTATATTTTCAGGGTTACGATGGTGTTTTTTATATAAATCTTGTTTATGCATGACGGAATTTATGAGCCCTTGCGTTATCCAGGGCTGTCTTTTTCTTTGTTTTATCTTTTTCACTTTTCTGGTAGTACAGTTAAATATATGGGCTTTCAAAGCGGTGACAAAATTGGTGAAAGCCAAATCTATGTTGCCAGTATTATATATGTTATTCCACTCCTCACCTTCCAATAGGACACTCAGTCTATGGTAATCAATAATTCTTATCTCTCTATTTCTAGGCGTGTTTGGCGTTGACATCCCATCCAGACTAATGGAAGCAATAATTGGAAAGTGATCGGTGACATCCGTTTTGTACAAAAATGATTCAACATCTTGATATAGTAAATTTGGAGGACATCTGAGAAAGATATGGTCGATGCAACTGTGCGATCCATTCTGCATACGAGTGAAGGAGTTTATTAGAGAGATGTATCCATTTGAGCTCATAATGTTTAAATATTCCTGGCGTATATCAAGTACTCAATTTTGAATTTCAGTTGACCAACATATTTCTTTCTTACATACACAACCACACCGTCATTCTGATTATAATCTCCTTCGTTATAGAAAGCTCATAATCATCTAGATCCAACATATTTAGATCCCTTATGCGCCAAGTTTCCGTGAAAATTATAACATCGAATTACATAATATCATGTTAATATTCCAGATCATAATAATTATATAATTTTCTAGATTCATCAGAAGAATATTTTAAAAGTTTTTGAAGAAAAGAGAACAACCGCAGAGAAAAAAATCGTGAAAATGGAAAGAAAAAAGAAAGGGCCATGGTTTAACAACATTTTTTTTAAGGGAGGAAATTGGGAGATTTATTTTTAAAAGTTTGGACGAGGGGAAACATTTTGGTTTGTCAGATATATCAGGTCACGTGCGGGAAGTAGTTGATTTTGATGGATCGAGAAGTCTTCTGCACAAAATTATGAGGGATATGGGTTTTAAATTTAAAAAAATCGATGGACGGAAAATTTTATGCGAAAAAAGCCATATAAAACGTTTAAAAATTACTTTTTTGCGAAAATATTTGGAATATGAAAATTCTAGTGAAAACGTGGTTTTTATTTTTTTGGACGAGACGTGGATATACCGGAATGGAAGTCAGATCAGAAAGTGCGTGAAAGAAGATGATCGTAGGATGCAAAATTTGCAGCGAGGGCGAAAGGTTCACAATTTTACATGCTGGGTACAGAGGCGGGTTTCTTCCAAATTGCGGGTTACTTTTTTCTTGTGAAAATAATGACAGGGATTATCATAAAACAATGAATGGAGACATCTTTATGGACTGGGTTAAAAATAAATTAGTTCCGGATCTGGGCAAAATTTAAGAAAAATGTGTCATTGTGATGGATAATGCGCCATACCACTCAGTACTTTTGGAAAAACCGGTTACAAAATTTTCAAACAAATCGACCCTTTTGGCATTCTTGGAAAAACATAAATTTGAATGTAGTCCCGATTGTACGAAAATGCAATTGTGGAATTTGGCAGAGCCTTTGGCTAAAAATTCTTGTGGTGAAAAATACGAAGTCGACGAGTTTCTTCAGTCGCAAGGCTATGAAGTTCTTCGACTGCCCCTTATCATTGTCAGTATAACCCTATTAAAATGGTTTGGGCATTTTGTAAAGCTTATTACAACAAGAACATTACAAATTCCAAATTAGTCGGTAGTGATAAAGTTTTACAAGTGTGTTCCGAGTCATTATCCAAATTCAGTATAGATATGTGGAATAATTGTGTTAACCATACAGAAAAATTAATTAGAGACGACTGGACAAAAGACATGGGTGTAACTAGTATTAACGAAGTACGTCCTTTAATAATATCATTCGAAAAGGATTCATCATCTGATTCTGATAATGACTATTTATCTTCAGAAGATGAGAAATGATTTACAAATGATAATGTCGAAGATGTCTTTTGAAGTCATATCCTTGATATTTTTTATTTCTGCCCAACTAGCACAGTTCTCTTATACTTTTCAATTATTTGTGCTATTTTGTTTTATAACTGCTTTATTACTGCTCTTCCAACACCATGTTTGTTTTATCAACATTGCAAGTGAAATATTTAGCTCTTGATAAAGATTTTGCTTAATAATGTGTACCTACTCATAAGAACATCATTGGAGCAAAAATAGAAAACAATTTTACATGGTCTCACGACAGATTTTGATATTGTTTTATAAAAGTTTTCACAACAGATTTTTTACATTTTTGCTCATCGAACATATTTGTTTATAATATATTTTTACTGTTATTATCTGATACTAGGTCATTCTTTTGCGAACTCCGATAAATTTGTTTTATTAGAGGTATGCGACATATTCATAAAACTATTTTATCAAGTTTGTTTTGTGATATTGCTGCTGCTGCATATTATTGCTCTCAGATGTTACATTTAAAAACGGTTTCCTATATAACCATCAATCAATCAATCAAAAAATACTTCATTTTCATAAATGCAGCACATTTCATGAACACTGTGATAGTAAAAGCTTCATTTGATAATTATGAAACAAAAACATTTTTGTGCATGGGGATTCAAAAGCATTTCTTCACTCGGTTTTAAGAAATGCTTTTGAATGTCCAAGCCAAAATTAGATATATATAATTTAAATACATATTTCATAAAAATATTCGAAGAGTGAAAACATTTTATAAAAATTCTCAAGATAATGAAAGTATTGTATAACATGGAAGCCATATTTTTTGTTGTCTTCACTGCCCAGTGAGTCGGCCATTATCAAAAGTGTTACAAAAAATCATTTAACCAATGATAGAATGCTATAGATAACTATTTAGTATACAGGCCAAATGAAAAATAAAACAAAGAATTATATTTTTGGACATTTCTCTTGAAACTCAAAAATAATTCATATATTTGTGGCGCTGGAACATTTTTCACTATACAGTGTTTTTCACTTAAAACTCCCCACGTCAATATCTCGGAAACGGATAGGAATATTTGATTTCTGTGAAAAGTAGTCAATGTATGTGGTCGAGTACTTATTTTTCACAGTTAAAAAAATTCGACGCCTACCAAGAGTAAAGCGTCGCGACGCATCGAAAATATTAATCGATTGCAGGAACTTTGAAATTACGCGCATGCAAAAGTACAAGTTATTCATAAACTTTTTTGTTATTCAGTCGAACTCATTTATTCCACTCAGTTTTGAGATATACAGTGTGTCCAAGATAAGAATGTCTATCATGGGGATCTTGAAAACCGTGAGAGATACAAGGTCGGTTAAATGGAGGCAAAGTTGCGTATTTTGATGCTTAACAAAATGCCGTTTTGAATGCCAAGAAATTCCGACTAAGTCCGAAATTATCCGAAAAAAACCGAAATTTTTCAAAATTGTTTTCATTTTTTTCTGACCACATTTGAAGAGATATTTTGAAATGAATGGAACTTGTTCATTGCCACTTTTTGCCCTTTACAAGATAGCGTTATTAAATTGAAGAACCGACGTTTCGTCTATGAGCAGCCATCATCAAATTTGTTTTTTTAAATACGGTCCTGGATTTTTTATGACGGATTTTGAGGGCCTCTTATGTTCCTAAGCCAACAATGTATCGCACTCATTAAAAAAGAGGTGTGCGTTTTTGATCCTATTGAAAATGTATTTTTTGTCTCTCTCTAACACATGAGTTCTCATGGAAAAATCCATCAACATATTTTTTTTGAATAATTGCGATACATTGTTGGCTTAGGAACATAAGAGGCCCTCAAAATCCGTCATAAAAAATCCAGGACCGTATTTAAAAAAACAAACTTGATGATGGCTGCTCATAGACGAAACGTCGGTTCTTCAATTTAATAACGCTATCTTGTAAAGGGCAAAAAGTGGCAATAAAGAAGTTCCATTCATTTCAAAATATCTCTTCAAATGTGGTCAGAAAACAATGAAAACAATTTTGAAAAATTTCGGTTTTTTTCGGATAATTTCGGACTTAGTCGGAATTTCTTGGCATTCAAAACGGCATTTTGTTAAGCATCAAAATACGCAACTTTGCCTCCATTTAACCGACCTTGTATCTCTCACGGTTTTCAAGATCCCCATGATAGACATTCTTATCTTGGACACACTGTATATCTCAAAACTGAGTAGAATAAATGAGTTCGACTGAATAACAAAAAAGTTTATGAATAACTTGTACTTTTGCATGCGCGTAATTTCAAAGTTCCTGCAATCGATTAATATTTTCGATGCGTCGCGACGCTTTACTCTTGGTAGGCGTCGAATTTTTTTAACTGTGAAAAATAAGTACTCGACCCCATACATTGACTACTTTTTACAGAAATCAAATATTCCTATTCGTTTCCGAGATATTGACGTGGGGAGTTTTAAGTGAAAAACCCTGTATATCACATATATTATACAGAAAAATTTCTTCGGAAGTAAAATATCAACCCTCAAATTGCAAATCGACTTTTTTTCATTCTGGTATTGGATGAACAATATCAGAACTAAATTCAATTATGGCTGAGGTCAGACATATTTAATTTGTCAAAAAACATGCGATAGCAAACTTTTTTGTTATGTTGAGGACCATCAAAAAATGAATTATTCTAAGTGGGTACAATTCCACAATAGAAATAAAACTATGCTTTTATGGTGTTGGTCAAAACAAAAAAGCTACCCATGATATAATAACACATATTTTATAAAACCTTTTTATGATAAAATTGTTACACAGTACACGTTTTATAATTATTCCGTAGATGTTTATAAAACTGTCCAATGAAAGCTTTGGAAGCCATATTAAAACAAATCAAGCAAATTGCGGTACAAAAGTGCGCCTATTTTGTGTTTATAAGCTTTGTATAAACGTTTTTATAGCGACACTGTTGTTTTATAAAAATAGTTCTGCGTTAACGTTCTTAGGGCATTTATAAAACAGATAATTGTTAGTTGAAAGGTTGACACGTTAAACCGCATAGCTGTACGTCTTATCATAATGAATCACATTTTTCCTGGGAGAAGTTCGGCTAACTAAAATTACCTATATAATTGTTTAAATAACGTTCAATATCATAACATCGCGAATCATATTCGAGAAAGCAGACACTCTGTGGTAATATCACATGAATACGTCCTCCTCCCTACCAAGGGCCCCAGTCCACAAAGGCTCGATGTTCAACCATCCATACAAGGAAAGTCCATAGAGGCTCGCTTGTCATCCAGATCAAGTTAATTCTCAATAAAACTACCAGTCAAAGACAATGGCAGACAAGAACGAGCTCGACCGGCTTGCACTAGAACAAGAAAATGTGACGATGATAAACAGCAAAAAAGACTCACAAACCAGAATCCTGCGTCCAAAAACATTTAGGAGAACACCTGGAAAAATCATGGCAGAAGGCACTCAAGAACGACAATTCAATCAGAAAACTAAAGAACTTCGAGCATCCCTGAAAATCCAAACCATATTTTTAACAAATGTTAGCCAAATATCACGAATTCAGGACCTACTTTTCACTAACATGCCCAGGGACCGCAGCTACATCAACCACCCAATCTGATCCCACTTCCTACAGCTGCCAATAAAAATAAAAGATTTCAAAATAAAACAACTGAAATACTCACTTATGCAAATACTATCAGAGTTGGAACAAAACAAAGCAGAGTAAGTATCACTACAAGCATCTTATAGAAAAAGTTAACCAGCAATGGGATGTGATCCAGGACCTCCATGAAGAAATCTTAGTCAACGAAGAAGAACATGAAAACAAATATTCCACTCAAAACGTATACGAAGAAATCCGCAGTTAATTCGACCAAGTACCACTTAATCAACCCCAATAGCATCTACAGATTCCAAATTTCGATGTCAGATTCGCGACATTTAAAAAAATTCTCCATGAAAAATCTGCATTGACTAGAACAGACAAAATGAATTACCTAAAGACTTGTGGACCTGGTACCTATCAGACGAGTACACGACAGTCGATCATGACACTCAGTTATTTTCAGCTTCAAGAAAGTGAACTCCATCAGTGTACCCACTCCATCCGTGAAGGCTCGTCTGCTCTCCTGTCTCCATACGAAGATTAATGAAGATGAAGATGTGGTATTGAATACAACCGGAAAAATCCAAATACCCCAAGAATGCAGACAAAGTCAAACGTCTTGTCACCCAAAAGAAGCGGAACCGTTCCTGTTATAGGCAGTTACTCGTTACTCCAAAACAGTGCCCATCATCTTCAATGGCAGTCTGATCAACCAAAAAACCTCCATACTAAGCCACCGAGACCATCAGGCAAACAGATAGCTTTGGAGAGTTGATACAAGAAGAAATGGACCTCAAAGATCGTCTCCATGAAACGGTATATGGCGTAGCTTTCATCAGCCAGTATTACGACGATAGCCTTGATCCTAGGATGGCAGTGAAACTGATCATCAGGAAAAGACAGAAGTGACGATGTAGCGCCTAAAATTTACTACAAGCTTCCAAAGCTTCGTTAGGGAAGGAGGGACGTGAAAAGGAATTAAGAAAAACTAACCAGTTGTGACAGCCGCTTAACACCTTACCTTAATCGACCACTCCAGAAAATCTAAAAGAGTCAGAGCCGCCAGCTTACCAGTGGAGACGGGTAGGGTTCAGAATTTATTAAGAGCGCCACGTGGTTTATGAACATCCAACTCTCCAGAAGATTTTGAAAAGAATGATTCAACTACTAACCACGAAGTGTAGTTAATTCTTCTAACGTACCTCAAGTGATTCAAATAAAAGGAAAAAAAAAGTAGCTGTTCACCAAAGTCTATTAACCTTTAAAACCCACAATAAATTTAGAATATAAATAACTAATCAGTTGGTATCAATTAATGAACCAACCAATAATGATTAGTTAAAGTTAAATCAAAATTATCAGTTAGATACTTCGCAAATTTAATCAATTGAACAAAATAATCAATTTATCTAAGTCCGCAAATGTGTATCACCTGTTACGCAAACAAATGAATATTGGTACTAAGTATTTACGTATAAACGCCGCTACCTAAACATGATCATGTTTTTGTATCACAAAAGGCGGAAAATACACCGTTTAAATAAATAACTAAATAATAATACAGTCAATAACAATCGGTACAACCGGTAGATACTACGAAATAATCAATAATAACGTTCAGGTAATTAATCAAACGAAGAAAATGATAAGTAATTAAAGTAATGAAATAATCATTAAGTATCAATCATTAAACAAGAAAATAGCTATAAATTGGTCTCAGTCCAATAATTCAAGAATTTGTTATTAATTTCCCAATAGGGTGAAGAACGTTCAAAGTATTTAAAAGAGAAAAGAATTTAATCCGTTAGGTAATTTTCAGGTAATTAATTAAGTAAGTAATCGATTAAATTATTATTGGCTTAAGGCAAGAATTACAAATATTAAATTTGACTCAAATATAGAAAAAAATATAATATGATTATTTATAATACGGGTCCCAATGAATAAATCGATAAATACCTCCAAGCAATTAGGATACTTATTAGGTCCCTAAGGGTAGCACAACACGGGCGTGGCTCAACAGTCTATCAGGGCAGGTAGGGTGCAGCAGGGGTAAGGGTAGGTATGGTGAGTTCCTCAACCAAGGAAATCTGTCCGCAGTCAATCTCCAGGCAATAAATGAACAGCAATACCAGCCAACTTTTACTGGACTGAATCCAGACCACGTGACCACGTGACAGAATCTCAAAATGAAACTCCAAGTGGGGTAAAACAACCCTAGGAAAATGAATTTCTTATTCGTAAGAAAATTCCCAAGAAAGAATGAACATACCTGATGATGTTAGGCGGGTTTTGTGTGTCTTGTGCGCGATTCCATTTTGATCCAGAAAACTCTGATGTGAAAGGCCAACAAAATCCACAATCATCTACGGATTGCCACAACGAAACACGGCCAAATTACCACAATAGCTTTATTGCGCTTGATCCTCACTAGTAGGAACAGACTTAAATCCAAAATCTGTTGATTTTTGCAAATAAAGCGTTTTGAAAATCGCCGCACAAGAAAACCAGCTTGATAGTTTACAAGGTTTAGAGGAACTGCTGAATTCTAGAACTTTAGGCCTTCCCTTGGAGGCGGAAATAGGAGTTTCCTTCTCCTGATCATTAAAATAGATTCACCTTTTCTCTGTCTGATTCTGCGTAAAAGGGGAATGGGCAGAAATGGTACAACATTAGTCAAAATGAGAACATGTCCTATTGAAAATCCTATTTGGAAAAAACCTTTCCGGTCAAATAAATTACAGTACTATTACAGGACCAAGTGGTACTGTAGCGCTGTTGCCATTTCCTATTTCGGACGAAAACCTTTGGAACTATCCTAACCCTCAGAATCGGACAAGAGTAACCAAAACGAAGAAATAAAAAAAAATATCTAACACCTGATCGATTCCAATAAGTCCCTTTGAAAATTGAACTCCCTTAATGAAAAACCTGACATATAAATGTCCTAGAAATACACCCAAATTCGTCAAGACGGCAACACCGCAATTTCCGAAACCCAAGGTCAAGATCAATGCCAACTTTGCTAAGCGATTCTGACCCTTAAAAGCAATTAAGAGTGAAAAGTGACAGGACTGGAAAAATCAAAGAAATTGATTGAATCCACTGGGAAAGTGACGTCTCCAGTACACGGCAGTTCGAGATTTGTGGTTGTGGTAGTGAGATGAGAATGAAGAAAACCGTAAGTACGACCAATCTATACCTAGATAACCTAACCTCAATTTAATGTTTACACAGCCCGATTTAATTAAAGAAGAACCACAGTTCAACCGTTCCCATTACCGAGACGAGCCAAAATAATGAAGAATTGAAGAAAACCCAAGCGACCCTTTTTTTTTCCCAGCGCATTCACATCTGAGAGTTTTTCCTGTACGGACCGATTAATAATATTGTCTGTTTTTATTTAAACCCTTTTAATAAAATACCTTCACTTCACTTTACTCAATAAAATTATAGCACAAGAATTTACAGACTTTTCTTTATTACACTGAGAAAAATCCCAATAACACTAAAAACTAATTAAATTAAAACACATTTCTTGACACTTTGGTGAACGACATATTTTTAGCGTTACAATTCCCCCCTTGCTTCAATACGATTAACCCAAAGGGTTAATCGGAATCGTCGAAACTGTCCTTTAGGTTCCTAATATGCCAGACACCTTGAAAGAACTTATCCTTGTCCTCCAATTCATAGGTCCAAGGAGAAATCTTCCGTTTAATGAAAAATGGACCAACAAACTTTGTGGCCAATTTGCTACTAAAGTGCTGAGCTGCATTGGAAAGAACATGGTTTCTTCGCCGAACCTTATCACCCACCGCATGCGTCGGCATTCTCTTCCTTAGGTTATATCTCATAGCACTCTTCGCACCTGCATCCTCTAATCGTTTCTTCACACACTCGAACAACTTCCGAAAAGCTGCGTTTCGCGAAATTTCAGGTGTCTGAGTACCATCCTCTAATCCTAGCAACTTATCGTTTTCATAATCATCCCCAGACAGACACATGTTCCTACCAAAGTTAACAAAATAGGGCGACACTTTACTGGTTTCTTGACGAGCGGTTTTCAAAGCACAGGCAAGTTGATGGATTTCTGAGTCCCACGTACGATGATTATCCTTGACATACATCGCGATCATAGTCTTGATGGTTCTATTCTGTCTCTCTGTCGGATTGGCACGAGGGTGATAATGAGCGTTGAACTTGATGGTACAGTCATACTTATTAGCAAATCGACGGAACTCTGCACTCTTATATTGTGGTCCATTATCACATAAAATCAGCTTCGGGACACCAAAGATCAAAAATACCTGTTCCTCAATCCTCTTTATGCATGTGGCGGAAGTTGCATTTCTCAATGGAAACACCAAAGAGAATTTGCTCAAATAATCTGTCACTACCAGCATATATGCGTTTCCCTTAGTTGATCGGGGAAGTGGTCCCATTAGGTCCGTGGAAACCATTTTCCAAGGTCTGGAAGGCTTAGAGTGCGAAACCATCTGATCCCGGATTCCATTAGGATCTACCTTGTACGCTGCACAAATTGAACATTTCTTAATATAACGGGATACATCCTGTCGCATCTCAGGCCAGTAGAACTTTGTAGTTAGCCTGGAGTACGTCTTATACACTCCCATGTGGCCGGAAGTTGGAGGGTCATGTGCAATTTTAATTAACTCGTGACGTTTTGGTTTAGGCATAACAAGCTTCCAATTATCACTGGTACAATCGAGCTCTGGAAACTCTGGCTTCAAATACTTGAACAATTTCCCATCCTGATACCTCCAGTTCAAGAATTTCAAAGGTGCTTTCTGGACATTACTTGTCATCTTCTGATACCATTTATCCTGAGTATTATCCACACTGACATCGCAAACTTCTTCCTTATCAGAGATCTCTACAGATCTGGACAACATATCGGGTAACGCCATATCCTTTCCACGTCTGTGCTGAACCTTAAAGTCATACATCTGGAGCTTGATTGACCAACGACCCAGTCTCCCAGTTGGATCCTTGAGATTTAGTAGCCACCTCAGGCTGGAATGGTCGGTTATTACAGTTAATGGGACTCCTTCAATGTAGGGACGAAGTTTTTGTATGGCCCAAACTAACGCCAACATCTGTCGTTCTGAAGTTGTTTATAACCTCTCAGCTTTCGAAAGAGATCTACTCAGGTAACATATCACTCTTTCACCATCTTCATGAGGCTGAATCAGGACGGCTCCGATTCCATATCCTGACGCATCGGTCTGAATGACAAACTCCTTACTGTAGTCGGGGCAGCTCAATATTGGCGCAGCAACCAAAAGTTTCCTGATCCTTCGAAAGGCAGACTCACATTCTGTAGTCCAGACAAACTTCTTTGACTTCTTTGTCAGTGCAGTTATGGGTGCGATAATACTCGAGAACTCCGGAACAAATCTTTGGTACCAAGAGAAACTGCCCACAATACGTCGTACTTCTCTGACTGTCTTTGGTACCGGTACATCCAACATTGCCTCTACTTTGTCTGGGTCCACATGAAGCCCCCTTCTGTCCACAACATACCCCAGGTACTTCATTTCAGGCTTACAGAACTGGCATTTCTTCCAACTGACCGTAATTCCTGACTCAAAAAGTCGTTTCAGCACTTCATCGACAATCTCCAGATGCTTCTCAAAAGTTTGCGTCACAATAACCACGTCGTCTAAGTAAACGAAAACATAGGGCGAAAGATCAGTTAGTATTTGGTCTATCAGCCTCTGCCAAGTCGCCGGTGCGTTATGTAACCCAAAGGGCATACGTTTAAACTGGTAAAGACCCTTATGGCAAATGAAGGCAGTGCAAGGGTTTGAGTCTTTTTCCATGGGCACCTGCCAATACGCACTTTTAATATCAAGACTTGATAGGTACTTAGCATCTTTAAGTTTATCCAAGGTTTCAGACACCAAGGGCAGAGGATACGAATCTCTTTCCGTTACGGCATTAAGTTGTCGGTAGTCAACACAGAAACGATATTTGTCGGTATTTTTTTTCCTCATCAACACAACCGGCGACGCCCAAGGACTGGTTCGATCACATCCAGTCGTAGCATTTTGTCGATTTCGTCCTCGATCACCTTCTGTAGAATAGGTGACACTCTGTAACTTCGTTGTCTTATCGGTTCGGCACCAGTCACGATCCTATGTTTCACCAGCATTGTACAGCCAATATCAGCCCCCATTACACTCTTATGACTATCCACAAGTTCCTCAAGCTGAGCCAATTCCTGTGCGTTCAAAACCGTCTGTAGCTGTTCACTTCCCAAAGAGCAGATTGTATCTATGTTCTCTGCAAAATGCCACTCATTGTTCCTCAAATTTGGCACAACACCCATTACAATCCAAAAATCAAAGCCTAGTATTAATGAATGTGGTGAGTCGGGTAAAATAACCATGTCCATAATTCTTACTCTGTCTCGTAATTTGACAGGCAATGTCACTGTACCCAAACTCTCTGCTTTTTGACCATTAGCAACGGTACAAATTGACTTCTTAGTAGTTTCCAGTCTAAAATTTAAATCCTTCAGAATATCCCATCCTTTTCTTCCAATAAACGTCCTGGTAGCGCCTGAATCCAATAATCCCATCATTTTAATTCCTAGAATATCCACTTCTAAATATGGCCTCTCGTCTTCACCAGCATGGTCTATCACAAAATCGATGATACTCTTGAAGCCGGAAAACGGGTTGGGCTGACTCACTGTCCGACTGTCTATGAGCGCCTTGGTCCGTTTCCCGAACCGCAATTTGGACAATTTCTTTTGGTGAATCCTTCTCTTTTACATCCAAAACAGTATATTTTTCTCCTTTCCCCACATTTGGCAGCAATATGATCAGGTTTTTGACATCTATAGCAAATGATTTCTTTCCTTTGATGAGTTGAGGCACTACTAGTACTTGGTTTTTGAGAATCTATCGCACTGATTTCTGCTTCTTCAAGACTGAGGTAAGCCAAATCTGGCTTCAAGAACTGAACTCTCTTAGATGATGACGTGACATAGTCGTTTCCTTGCATACGGTCTTCTATGCGTCTACAAAGAGTCTTGAGTTGCAAGAGGCTGGAAATATCCACTGGCCCAAGCTGTGTTCTGTACATAGGTGCTAGATTTCGTAAGATTATGTTCAACTTTGCTTCCTCCGAGATCTGACACTGTAGTCGAAGGAAGTACTTAGACATCACTGCCATATAAGTTCCTATAGATTCGTCTGGTCCTTGCACCCTTCTCTTAATTTCTTCCAGTAGACGCTCTGAGTAAAAAGCAGGTTGATATTCTCGTTTAAACTTTGATACCAATTCATCCCATGTCCTCACTTCGGTTCTGCAGTCTTGGTAATATTCGTAAGCTCGGCCTTCAAACAAATCTAATTCTAGATTCAAATAAAATTTCCTTGGACACATTCCTAGCACGACGCAAATCTTCCACTCTCTCAAAGAATGCAGTGACAGACATTCCCTTCTTCTCACCAGTGAACTTTATATTCCATTTATGCGGCAGAATTGGCTTAAAATCTCTTGTGAAACTAGGTGATGGAGATGTGAATGGTAAATCCAGGTCTTCTGCTATCGTGGAGCTATGAGGAGGATGTTCTCCAGACACTGCCTCTAGTACAGACAAGTTTGGAGGTATTGCCTTAATTTCTTCTTCTTCGGTTAAAGGCGAGGGTGTGGTCTTATTGATGAGATGATCAAGTAGTGATAACGCTTGTCCCAATAAAATACTCTCAAGCTTGTATTTCTCTGCTGTGTCGCAGGTGATATTATCTATTCTGCCCAAAATATGGTTCAATTTTGTCTGATGTTTCAAACAAACAGATCTTTTTTCCACATCTCGATCATCTTCAAGTATTTTTGCTATTCCATCTAGCTTTTGGCTCACTGCCGCCACATCTACCTGGAACGTATAAGGATAACGGGGATTATGAAGGCTATTTCCTGACTTCTCCATTTGTCTTGCCAATGGCAGACGACTTCTCATTTCATCACAAGTGCCAACATCAATACCCCTGTATGTCAGCTCGTAGACTAGCTCGTCTTTATCAAGTCTATTTACTTCCAACTTCTGCGCCATCTTGAAAACTCACACTACACAAGTAAATAGAGGAACAAACCGCATCAAATAATACTTCACTGAGAATATCAATCACCCCTATCAAAAAAATACAATTTTTCACTTTATATAAAGTCAAAAAAAAAATCACAAGTGACACTATAACCAAATTCACTCAAAATGTCCCGCAAGTATCACCAACTTTGTCAACTCTCAAAACCCCACTATAAAGCGCTTAACTCACAAAACAATCTGATCACTTAGTACACAGGAAATATTCACTATTAATAATTATCACTTAAATAACCGAATCAATAATTGGTAAAACTCGCAAAACCCTACTTTTTCCACGACTTCCAGATGTGAATGCCTACCGCAGTACAAAGAATGTGCGCCCCTACAAGCAAACCCTACAAACAAAACCTATCAGCCACTCCTCGAAAGAAAAACTTACAAGAGTTACCCAACAAGAAAAACAAAAATGGCCCCACGTTGGGCGCCAAAAATGTAGCGCCTAAAATTTACTACAAGCTTCCAAAGCTTCGTTAGGGAGGGAGGGACGTAAAAAGGAATTAAGAAAAACTAACCAGTTGTGACAGCCGCTTAACACCTTACCTTAATCGACCACTCCAGGAAATCTAACAGAGTCAGAGCCGCCAGCTTACCAGTGGAGACGGGTAGGGTTCAGAATTTATTAAGAGCGCCACGTGGTTTATGAACATCCAACTCTCCAGAAGATTTTGAAAAGAATGATTCAACTACTAACCACGAAGTGTAGTTAATTCTTCTAACGTACCTCAAGTGATTCAAATAAAAGGAAAACTAAAAGTAGCTGTTCACCCAAGTCTATTAACCTTTAAAACCCACAATAAATTCAGAATATAAATAACTAATCAGTTGGTATCAATAAATGAACCAACCAATCATGATTAGTTAAAGTTAAATCAAAATTATCAGTTAAATATTTCACAAATTTAATCAATTAAACAAAATAATCAATTTATCTAAGTCCGCAAATGTGTATCACCTGTTACGCAAATAAATATTGGTACTAAGTATTTACGTATAAACGCCGCTACCTAAACATGATCATGTTTTTGTATCACAAAAGGCGGAAAATACACCGTTTAAATAAATAACTAAATAATAATACAGTCAATAACAATCGGTACAACCGGTAGATACTACGAAATAATCAATAATAACGTTCAGGTAACTAATCAAACGAAGAAAATGATAAGTAATTGAAGTAATGAAATAATCATTAAGTATCAATCATTAAACAAGAAAATAGCTATAAATTGGTCTCAGTCCAATTATTCAAGAATTTGTAATTAATCTCTCAATAGGGTGAAGAACGTTCAAAGTATTTAAAAGAGAAAAGAATTTAATCCGTTAGGTAATTTTTAGGTAATTAATTAAGTAAGTAATCGATTAAATTAATATTGGCTTAAGGCACGAATTACAAATATTAAATTTGACTCAAATATAGAAAAAAATATAATATGATTATTTATAATACGGGTCCCAATGAATTAATCGATAAATACCTCCAAGCAATTAGGATACTTATTAGGTCCCTAAGGGTAGCACAACATGGGCGTGGCTCAACAGTCTATCAGGGCAGGTAGGGTGCAGCAGGGGTAAGGGTAGGTATGGTGAGTTCCTCAACCAAGGAAATCTGTCCGCAGTCAATCTCCAGGCAATAAATGAACAGCAATACCAGCCAACTTTTACTGGACTGAATCCAGACCACGTGACCACGTGACAGAATCTCAAAATGAAACTCCAAGTGGGGTAAAACAACCCTAGGAAAATGAATTTCTTATTCGTAAGAAAATTCCCAAGAAAGAATGAACATACCTGATGATGTTAGGCGGGTTTTGTGTGTCTTGTGCGCGATTCCATTTTGATCCAGAAAACTCTGATGTGGAAGGCCAACAAAATCCACAATCATCTACGGATTGCCACAACGAAACACGGCCAAATCACCACAATAGCTTTATTGCGCTTGATCCTCACTAGTAGGAACAGACTTAAATCCAAAATCTGTTGATTTTTGCAAATAAAGCGTTTTGAAAATCGCCGCACAAAAAAACCAGCTTGATAGTTTACAAGGTTTAGAGGAACTGCTGAATTCTAGAACTTTAGGCCTTCCCTTGGAGGCGGAAATAGGAGTTTCCTTCTCCTGATCATTAAAATAGATTAACTTTTTCTCTGTCTGATTCTGCGTAAAAGGGGAATGGGCAGAAATGGTACAACATTAGTCAAAATGAGAACATGTCCTGTTGAAAATCCTATTTGGAAAAAACCTTTCCGGTCAAATAAATTACAGTACTATTACAGGACCAAGTAGTACTGTAGCGTTGTTGCCATTTCCTATTTCGGACGAAAACCTTTGGAACTATCCTAACCCTCAGAATCGGACAAAACGAAGAAATAAAAGAAAATAGCTAACACCTGATCGATTCCAATAAGTCCCTTTGAAAATTGAACTCCCTTAATGAAAAACCTGACATATAAATGTCCTAGAAATACACCCAAATTCGTCAAGACGGCAACACCGCAATTTCCGAAACCCAAGGTCAAGATCAATGCCAACTTTGCTAAGCGATTCTGACCCTTAAAAGCAATTAAGAGTGAAAAGTGACAGGACTGGAAAAATCAAAAAAATTGATTGAATCCACTGGGAAAGTGACGTCTCCAGTACACGGCAGTTCGAGATTTGTGGTTGTGGTAGTGAGATGAGAATGAAGAAAACCGTAAGTACGACCAATCTATACCTAGATAACCTAACCTCAATTTAATGTTTACACAGCCCGATTTAATTAAAGAAGAACCACAGTTCAACCGTTCCCATTACCGAGACGAGCCAAAATAATGAAGAATTGAAGAAAACCCAAGCGACCCTTTTTTTTATCCCCAGCGCATTCACATCTGATAGTTTTTCCTGTACGGACCGATTAATAATATTGTCTGTTTTTATTTAAACCCTTTTAATAAAATACCTTCACTTTACTCAATAAAATTATAGCACAAGAGTTTACAGACTTTTCTTTATTACACTGAGAAAAATCCCAATAACACTAAAAACTAATTAAATTAAAACACATTTCTTGACACTTTGGTGAACGACATATCTTTACCGTTACAACGAAACCAGAAAGCGGACAAACAAAAACGCCAAAACGAAGGCATGATGTCTCTACGTTCGTCCATTTATTGTGGAGAGGCGGCAGAATGTTTAATCGCAACAATCATACATAAAATTATTCTAACCATTACATAATATTACTGGATGCATGTTTTTTTACTCGGTATTATATTACATTTCGAGCGAAAAAAAAAAAAGTTTATTGATGAAATTGTTGGAAAACCCTAAATAAAATTATTACTATGAAGCCTTTCGGTTCACCTGGTTCACATAAACACATACGATGCAGATCATTTCATTTTTCGAGTACGTTATAAGTATCAGTAGTGCCAATACTTCAACACTAAAATTGACGTATGTTAGGCTTTAAAAAAAAAACGGAGTTTATATTATAATAGAGACATATTTACTTCAATTTCATCTATATTAGAGACGCATTGAACTAGTTGAATGTGGAAAAGTGTATTATTAGAGCAAATCTTCTACTCACAAACAGGGTGCTCGGAAAGTCAACGATAATACTGAAAGAGGTGACAGACCAACTGATAAGCTCCCAGAATTATTTTCATTTTTCATATTTTTCATTTTTTTTGCTGCTCCCCACCAACTTTTTTTTCGCAATTACAAGCCAGTCACGAAAATTCCCACGTACTTAGTAAAAAAATAATAAAAATAAATTATTTCTTTGTAAAATAAGATTTCTTATTGAATATTTTGAACATTTAGTGGCAACATCTCGAAAACCATAGATTTATTACTAAGGTCATAGTATGTTTCTTTGGATACTTATGAGTTGGTCCATCACCCCTTTCAGTATTATCGTTGACTTTCCAGACACCCTGTGTAAAATCGAACATAATATTTCCGTCCATATTTAAAAAAAAGATCACATTTCCATAATTATAACATCAGGACAAGTCAAAATTTTCATATCACACCAGTAAGATCTACATTGCTTCAGGAAACATCATTTTATCAGGGACTTCAGAAATTCAACAAATGGCCTGATGACATGAAAACTGCACCAACGTAAAGTATTATTTGTAAAAAACTCATGTCTCATTTGTTGCGAGGTTGTGAATGCATGTTACTTTGTAAGTCAGTTTGTATTATTAGCCTATTTTTGTAAGAAGAAGCTAATGCGTAATGAATAACATTTTCATCCCATTTCAATGATGACACAGGAGTAATTTTTGCTCACGGTTTATTGGTGTCAGAGGTCATAGGATAGGTGTTTTTTAGTTGTGCATTTCTGGGCCTGAATTAGGACTAAGTACCAGCTGTTGAATGTTGAGAAGTTTAAATCAAGATATGCGCCCCTAGTGCACAAAAGTTTTGAGTGGCAAACAATCAAGATTTAATGCGGAATCTTCTTCGGGCGATCCTCTTATAACCTGGATTCTTGGGCCGACTGTATAAGTTATGAATATGAACAATACTTTCGGTCAACCATTTTCCCTGAGTGGCCGTCATGTTCACTGGAAAATTGTATATTTTTTAGAACTCCTATTACTCCCGTTACATGAAAAGAAATCTTGATAGCCCATAAGAAGCGGGCTGCAACAACAATAAGCGAAAAACCTTGATGGAGAAGTTGATGAGGGGTTTTTGTGATAGAACAATATAAGTTTCATACTTTCAACGATGCAGAATAATTATTTGTATAACAACAGCCATACATGATCCTTTGTACGCACTTTGATTGTACGTTATATTGTGATCACCAGCCCCCCTTCTATTTTTTGAACCGTTCAGTATACAGTGTGTCCCAGATCCGTTTCCCTATACAGGAATTTTGGCTCATATTATACCTACATCATAGGTTGAATGGGAAAAGCTTTAGCGGAAACTCATCTGGTTTCAGATTTGCGATCGGTCAATTCGTTCTGGAAATATCGGCAAAAAACCGAAAATGGCGGATTGTGTTTTTTGCCAGTAAATCCGAAACGGCTAATCTGACAGCCACGAAAATGAGACATGACATGTCTTGATGGTCTTTTGTTTTCCTGTAACCCGCCTCATTTTTCATTGTTCTCAAGGCCACTATATTGGATTTTTTGGTTTTTGAAAGAGCGTAAAATGTCCAGTTTAGTAATGTCTCACAAGCGCATAAAAGATATGAGTATCATCGGAATATCACACTTCGTAGTTGGGACTCAGTCTTATCTAAAAAGGCCATGATTTATTTGTCGCAAAATATGAATGAGTACTGTATCAACTAAAGGTTAACGCAATTAGTGTTCAGCAAATGTGTTGAACGCATTGAATTTTCAATAGAACAATGACATGGACATGCATCGTGACATTTTTGACAATTAGCGATTTTTCTCTTACAACCCCTACCAGTTTATTTCTGTTTGTAGTTGACCAAATCAATCACGGTTTTTCTAAATTGTATGTTATGAGGCTGGCGTCTTTCGGGATACGTCTCCAAATACCTTGACCTTGCTGAGGTGATGCCGGCATTTCTATGTGACCGCAAGTGAAGCGTTCACATGACTAGCTTTATTTTATTTGAATGGGGAAATAAAGAATACCTGAAATACTGAGTTAAAGAACGACAGATCAGAGCCTTCTAAGATATAAAAAAGATTTTGCTTATAAACCAATTTTCAGACGAATGAATCATGGCCTTCTTAGAAAAGAAGGCCACGAACTATGAAATGTCATATTTCAATGATACTTGAATCTTTTATACACTTATAAGACATCATAACACTGAAAATTTCACCCTCTTTCAAAAAATTGAAAAATCCAATATGGCGGCCATTAGAAAAATGAAAGTTGAGGCGGGTTGCGGGAAAACTAAAGACGATTAAGACATATCATATACGCCATTTTATTGGTCTTCAAAAAGTGTCACGATAATGTCACACCTTGACAGCTGTCAAATTAGCCGTTTCGGATTTACTGGCAAAAAATTAAATCTTCCATTTTCGGTTTTTCACCAATATTTCCAAAACCAATTGACCAATAGTAAATCTGAAGCAAGATATCGAGTGCACTAAGATTCCTCTTAAACTTTCCACATTTAACTTTTGCTGTAGGTATAATAGGAGACAGGATCCCTGTATAGAGAAGCGAATCTGGGACACACTGTATGCAAACAAAATTTGAGTACACCATATGGGAGGATATTCTGCATTTTGTGACAACTGAAAATGACAGCTGGGCGCCATTTTGAATAAAGAAATCAAGTGGAAAGGGGGGTCGAGTGATACCTTATCCTGAAGGCTCTTTGACCCTGACTACAACTGCCCAGTTTCAAGCCTCTGTCATCATTCCTGTTGATATGAAAGCGTTTCATAGAAATTTGTTTTTCATTGTAGCGCTACTTCGAATTTTCCTTGGTCGATCTTCTTGAGACTTTTCCAATTGCCGTAAACTCGAGCGCCACCCTTTGGATTAACGTGGTAAAGGGCCCACATGCCTTTCGAGTAGCCTTTAAACAGTGGAGGGTGTAATGCCCAGGGGTCGTAGAGTAAACATAAATAAAACCAACAATTCACCAAAATAGCAATAGCGGGGCAGGATCAGGATTTCTTCAACAGGAACGCAGGCAAGACAATGAGGGTACAAAGCTTCCAGGGATGTTTTGCGTCGTAGTCCGTAGGGGTAGTACCCAACCCCCTTCAGCTCTAAGATTCCAGGTTTTCTGGATTTTATTTACGCGTACCGGGTAATGGTGACGGCACAGGTTGTACTTCAGTTTCATACCCTTTTGTGGAGACATGAGCCTACCCCTGTAACATGCCAGCTCGATCTGCCCTTGTCTCCACTCTAACATGCATGTCTGAGCGGAACAAAAGAGTGCAACCCTGTAACATAAGCCAGCTCGCTGCACCCTTAAGCTTCCCTAATCAGGCAGGACCATAGACGTATTATACGTCTATGGGCAGGACGCTTTCAGCCTAAACGTATGTCTAAGCGGAACAAAGGAATGCAACCCTGTAACATAAGCCAGCTCGCTGCACCCCTAAGCTTCCCTAATCAGGCAATACGTTCTCAGTCCCTGTGTGTATGAGCGGAACGAAGGAATGCAACCCTGTAACATAAGCCAGCTCGCTGCACCCCTAAGCTTCCCTAATCATACACACCCTCATTCATGCACCATTCAGACCCTTTCACACACAACCTGTATCCTTACCATATACCTACCCTCCTTTGAGGTTTTCAGCGTTACGGGGAGCTGAAGGTGGTGAAAGTACCTTACCTTGTCCGGAGCTGGTTGCTGGCTGCTGGTCGGTGGATTAATTCCTCGAAACTACTGGTGCGTCGCCTTAAATACACTCCTGAGCCAGTCCCCACTTGAAGCACACTACGAGAGCTGGGGAACTGCGCGCGTTTTGCATACGTTTGGTACTGGCCAGGGTTCTTCTACTTTGTGAATCCTTTACTTTTGTACCGATGATTAATTCATAAAATGTTAATTCAGGTTGGCGCGAGGTTTCATACAGCAGAATAAAATTCCCGGGAATTTGTTATATGAAAATAGAAAAAGAAAAGGCTCGATCGATTGATTAATAAGAAAGTTACCGGAAAATTATAGTAACTTCGTTACACACCCCTCTCTCTTCGACAAAAATATTTAACCTTAAATATTTTCACATTTATAATGTCCTTTAAATCTACTTACAAACAACCTTTATATAAAACAAATTAGTTCTTCTAGTGTCTTCTCCATCAGGCGTTCTGGGGGTACCAGGCGTGGTTGGATCCGAGTCCGTAGGTCCAGGTCTAGGAATGGGACCATACATCTGAACAGAAATAAAAAAAAAAGTTAGTTGGCTGGTTTAAGATCCTTGACATGGATCCGCCGGAGTTTTCTGCCGGTATTGTCTTTCAGGTCATATACAACAGGAGAAATGACTTTGGTCACGGTATATGGTCCGGAAAACTTGGGAGCCAGCTTGGCTGCAAAGCCCTTAGCTGCTGATGAGAGCGGATGCTCTCTCCTCATAACTTCATCGCCCACGTGACATCTCCAGTCTCGTCGTCGCAGGTTGTAGTTGTGACTTTGTGTGGTGAACGCTCGCCCTAAGTTAACACGTACTAGTTCGTAGACTTCCTGGAGACGTTTCACTCGTTCGGAGTGGGTGATAATCTGGTTGTTCTAAGGTTCCTCATCTGAGCCTGGTTCTAATCCCATGACACGGTAAACAGCTTTCGGAGGATCCAACTCTCGACCAAAATTGAGAAAAGCGGGTGAAAATCCGGTGGAATCTTGTCTGGAACTATTGAGGGCGAACACTAATTCGGCCAGGTGTGCATCCCATTTCCGGTGGTTATCGTCACAGAACTGGGCAATCATGGTCTTGATCGTTTTGTTGGTGCGTTCTACAGGGTTTGCTTGCGGCGTGTATACAGGGGTCAGCCGATGAGAAATCCCCATCTCCTGTAGAAGTTCCTTGAACGGTCGTCCGGTGTATTGCGTCCCATTGTCCGTCAGGACCGTCTGGGGACATCCAAACTTCGTGACGATTTGTTCGTAAAGTGCCTGCGTAACTGCCCGGAAAGTTGCCTGTCGGATGGGACGACACTCTACCAATTTGGTAAAACGATCCTGGAACATAACCAACCAGTTATTTCCTTTTGAGGATCGTGGCAGTGGTCCTATCAAGTCGGTTGTGACAGTTTCCCATGGATTTTGGTTACGAGATGGTTGCATTTTGCCAGGCGTCTGTTGTTGGGATGGTTTATAACGTTGACAGGAAACACAACTTCTCACATGCCGGGCTATGTCCCTCATCATTCCAGGCCAATAATATTTGCGACATATTCTGGCGGTAGTTTTGGCGATGCCACGATGTCCGGCCAATGGTGAGTCGTGATTTTCTTCCAGAACGGCTCTTCGGGAAGATTTTGGTACACAAAGTTTCCATGGGTCCGTCATCTCATCCTCGGTGAGGTCAGTCAGGTCCCAGAAATGTCGATACAACTGGCCATTCCGGATGCAAAGGTCAGGGTGACTGGTTGGATCACTTTCAACTGCTGCTTTCTTGGCGGTGTACCAGGAACACGGATCAAAATTGGTCACACTTAGTAACGGCTCTGGCTCATCGTATTCATCGCAGTCCAAAGGGTCTCGAGAGAGGGTATCGGCAACTTTGTTGAGCACCCCTTTGCGGTACTGGATTTTGAAATCAAACTGCTGCAGATAAATACTCCAGCGAGCCAGTCTTCCAGAAGGACTTTTCATCGAGTGAAGCCATTTCAGGGTTTGGTGATCGGTTACCACTGTGAAGTGATATCCTTCCAGGTAAGGCCTCATCTTCTCGATGCCCCATACAATCGCCAAACACTCTTTTTCAGTGACCGAATACTTCTGTTCCCCTGGACTTACACTTCGGCTTGCATATGCAATCACGTGATCTCCGTCTGATTTGTGTTGAATTAACGCTGCTCCTAACCCACTATCGGATGCATCAGTCTGCAACACGAATGGCTTTGTAAAATCAGGACAAGTCAGTATGGGGGCTTCGGTTAAGCATATCTTCAGAGTGTCGAAAGCCGCTTGCTCGGTATCAGTCCATGTCCATTGATTTCCTTTCTTCAGCAATCGGTTAAGAGGGCTGGCCTTTTGAGAAAAATTATGGACAAAACGTCGGTACCAGGAAGCGACTCCGAGGAAGCGTCGTAGGCTTCGGATGTTGGTTGGGGCAGGAAGATCTCGTATTGCGGCAACTTTATCAGGATCGGTTCGTATGCCTTCAGAAGTGACCAAATGTCCCAGGTAACGTAGTGATCTTTTCCCAAATTCGCATTTCTCAGGATTTATGCGTAGATTGGCGTCACGCAGGCGTTGGAATACTTCCCTGGGGTTGTTCAGGTGTTCCTCAAAGGTTTCTCCCAGGATAATGATGTCATCGAGGTAAGCGAAGCAAAAAGGATCCAGTTCTGGGCCAATAATTCGGTCCATCAACCTCTGGAATGTGGCTGGCGCGGAGTGCAAACCAAAGGGCATTACTTTGAACTGGAACAAACCCATTCCGGGTACAGTGAAAGCAGTGATCGGCTTACTCCTTTCAGTCAGGGGCACCTGCCAGTATCCCTGTTTTAGGTCAATGCTGGAGATGTAACGAGCTTTCCTCAGCTTATCCAGGATGGCGTTGATGTAAGGTAACGGGTATGCATCTTTTCGGGTAACTGAGTTTACCTTTTGGAAATCGATGCAAAACCGGTATTTTCCATCTTTCTTTTTGACTATCACCACTGGCGAGCTCCATGGGCTGCTGGATGGTTCGATAATCCCATCGTCCAACATCTGTTTTACTTCAGTGTTGATTACCTCTTGCATCTTGGGGTTCTGGGGTCGATATCGTTGCTTGATGGGTTCTGTATTGAGCAAATGTATGGCGTGCTCTACCAGGGGTGTCGTACCGGCGATTTTCTGGAACTCTGACAACTCATGATTCAGAAAAGTCTGCAACCGGGATTCTTCGGTTGGTGTCAATTCCATACAAATTTTCGTTTGGATCTGGCCAATGGGGCTGCATGGGGCAGTGAAGGGCAACAGCTGATCCTGCAGGTAGACCTTTCCCGATCCAAAGTCGAGTCGGAAATGTTGTCTGGCTAATATGTCCATGCCCAGGACCATGTCTGAGGTTAGTTTAGGCAGGTGACTGACTGTTTCATGAAAAGTGATGTTTTCAATCGTCAACGGGATGTGGTAGGCTTTGGTGATATTGATGATGCCTCCATCAGCCACCTTCGCACTCCGTACCACTGGATCGGCTTCTGGATAATTTTGATACTGGCACATGTTGGCAACACTATCTCCCATAAACGAATTCGCCGCTCCTGTATCTATCAGGGCTAGGAACGGGGTGCTGTTGAGGAGGATGTACACATGGGGTCGCACATCATGTGATCTGGCTGGATTCATCGAGGTGTCATGAGGTAGGGGATGCTGACTTGACCTCGGGCTAGAGCAGCATCTCCCTAGTTTCCCGAGCTGCCGGGATGGTTACAGGAGCAATCTCGGGACATAACTCCTTGTTTCCCACATCTGGAACAGAAAAGTCTGGAAGGGTTTCGGCATCGTGTTCTTATGTGGCCTTCTTCTCCACATTTCCAGCATACATTTGAACGTAACCAATTACCAGACGAAGGGGCTTCCTGTCGACGGGCCTGGGGTGGACTGTGGTTGGTTCCTGGTGTTCTGGACGTCGTGGCAGGTCTATTGGTCAAGCAAATGTCGGCACATGGACGATAGTGACCTCTGGCCTGCATCTGGCTGGTACGTAACTCAGATAGCAAGGCTTCTATTTCCCGTATGGTGCGGGTTAATTCCACCACACTGGAAACGTCCGTCTTCCGTATATGCTGTTGGTACTCTGGCAAGAGATTTCTATATAGCCACTGACGTTCTTGATCCACCGTGAAGTTCCCATGTCTTCGGAGGAGGGTTTGCAGGTCCGTGATGTACCGATGGGTGGTTCATTAGGTCGTTGAAGACGACGGCTGATTTCTATCTCTAAGTCGGCAGCATAGTTGATTGGAAAGAAAAAGCTGCGAAACTCATTCAGGAAATCCGCCCAGGTTCTCCAATGGGACCGGTTATTACGATACCAAAGCGAAGCATCTCCTTCCAGCAATTCAGGCATGTGTGGGAGTAACTGGTCGATCACAATCCCCTGGGAATCACATATCTCGTGAAGTCGTTCGATGAACGTAACTGGATCAGTCCTGCCATTGAAGTGAATGTTCCACTTGTGTACTTTCAATGAAGGGACATTTGTAGGGGTGACCAAGGGTGGCTGGATCGTGATAGCTGGTATGGGCCTTGCCATACTAGGAGCGGTGTTAGCTGAGGTGCCAGGTGGCGGATAAGCAAACGCCTGGGTGGTAACTGTGGGAGAGGCCCTGCCTAACTTGATGTGGGTAGTCAAACGCTTCCTTAAAACGTCCACTGTACCACTGGTATCCAAGCCCAAGTTCAGGAGCTCCACCAGCAATTCATCTTTCTTCAACGTGTAAACCCAACTCACTCGACTATCAGTTGGATCGAAGAAGGTGGCACCTGAAGCGGATGTTACAGCCGGGGAAGTGAATGGTACAGCCTGGGATGTGAACGTTACTCCCTGGGATGTGAATGTTACCACCGGGGATGTGGTCGTCTGGGTCGTAGTTGCAGCTGGAGGGTTGAGAAGCGGGTCACTGGCGCTGGGTCTGGAAGTTCCTTCTTCATTGTCACTGGCAGGGATTCTCGACTGTATCTGGTTCTCTGGGTAGACTCTCTAACTGGATTCACTGGTCCGTGTCTTTAAGAAATAAAACTTTCTGTTGATGTGCACTCTGGTTGGTGTCTCACATCAGACTCCCCGACTGGTACTCGGGTGTTGCTGTTTAAGGAGTAGGATCCATTGGTGGGGGAAACGATCAGGCGCTCAGGTTGTTCTCCCTCTCTCTAAAATGTTCTGGCTATGAATGGTGGGGCGTTGGATTGTCGTAACTGGTACATGGATGGAATTTTCCACACGCGGTGGCCAAAAATGGAATCAGCATACTCGATTTAATCGAAAACGAGGTGTTACTTCAAAAAGTCTTTGGCGCATGCGCAGTAGAAAATCGACAAAATATGACTTCATGGGGTTTCTGGTGACGTACGAAACCATTCTCGACTAGTTAGAACCGAAAAATCGTGGTACTTTCGAAACTATCCGTCAGGTGGATCTCTGGCCTCGAAATTCGGATTACGAATCCCCGGTTTAGTCGAAATCGAGTGCCATCTCGATTTTCTGGTTGACGCATGCGCAGAAGAAAAACCGTCGAAACGGCGCATCCGGGCTTCCTTCATCATGTGGAACCATTTTTAATCATCTGGGCGGAGAATAACTGTCAACTTCGAAACTATTGGTTGGGTCCATTTGTAGTGTCGAAATTCGGGCTCAGCATCCTCGGCTTGGTCGAAAACGAGTCCCCTCTCGATTTTCAGAATGGCGCATGCGCAGAAGAAAACTCACGAAACAACGTATACAGGCTTCAGGAACCATAAGGAATCATCTCCGACCGTCTGGAACGAAGAATGGCTGTCAATCTCGAAACTCTTGGTCAGGTCCATTTATCGTGTCGAAATTCGGATTCAGCATCCTCCGTTTGGTCGAAAACGAGTCGTATCTCGGGTTGGAGATTCGCGCATGCGCAGACCGGATTTTGATAAATACAGCTGATTCGGGCTGTCCGCGTGGTTACGAACGTAATTTAGTTGTTTAAAACGGGGAATGCTTTCATTAAAGGACGTACGGGGTAAAAAGTGGTGAGAAAACGCGGTCCCTGCTCGGGCGCCATTTTGTAGCGCTACTTCGAATTTTCCTTGGTCGATCTTCTTGAGACTTTTCCAATTGCCGTAAACTCGAGCGCCACCCTTTGGATTAACGTGGTAAAGGGCCCACATGCCTTTCGAGTAGCCTTTAAACAGTGGAGGGTGTAATGCCCAGGGGTCGTAGAGTAAACATAAATAAAACCAACAATTCACCAAAATAGCAATAGCGGGGCAGGATCAGGATTTCTTCAACAGGAACGCAGGCAAGACAATGAGGGTACAAAGCTTCCAGGGATGTTTTGCGTCGTAGTCCGTAGGGGTAGTACCCAACCCCCTTCAGCTCTAAGATTCCAGGTTTTCTGGATTTTATTTACGCGTACCGGGTAATGGTGACGGCACAGGTTGTACTTCAGTTTCATACCCTTTTGTGGAGACATGAGCCTACCCCTGTAACATGCCAGCTCGATCTGCCCTTGTCTCCACCCTAACATGCATGTCTGAGCGGAACAAAAGAGTGCAACCCTGTAACATAAGCCAGCTCGCTGCACCCTTAAGTTTCCCTAATCAGGCAGGACCATAGACGTATTATACGTCTATGGGCAGGACGCTTTCAGCCTAAACGTATGTCTAAGCGGAACAAAGGAATGCAACCCTGTAACATAAGCCAGCTCGCTGCACCCCTAAGCTTCCCTAATCAGGCAATACGTTCTCAGTCCCTGTGTGTATGAGCGGAACGAAGGAATGCAACCCTGTAACATAAGCCAGCTCGCTGCACCCCTAAGCTTACCTAATCATACACACCCTCATTCATGCACCATTCAGACCCTTTCACACACAACCTGTATCCTTACCATATACCTACCCTCCTTTGAGGTTTTCAGCGTTACGGGGAGCTGAAGGTGGTGAAAGTACCTTACCTTGTCCGGAGCTGGTTGCTGGCTGCTGGTCGGTGGATTAATTCCTCGAAACTACTGGTGCGTCGCCTTAAATACACTCCTGAGCCAGTCCCCACTTGAAGCACACTACGAGAGCTGGGGAACTGCGCGCGTTTTGCATACGTTTGGTACTGGCCAGGGTTCTTCTACTTTGTGAATCCTTTACTTTTGTACCGATGATTAATTCATAAAATGTTAATTCAGGTTGGCGCGAGGTTTCATACAGCAGAATAAAATTCCCGGGAATTTGTTATATGAAAATAGAAAAAGAAAAAGCTCGATCGATTGATTAATAAGAAAGTTACCGGAAAATTATAGTAACTTCGTTACATCATCTGTCACTTAATCAATACTAATTCGCAAGAGTTGACTTCTCCAAACTAAGAGGATATGATGAGGAAGAGAAGCTCTCAAAATGAGCTATTACTCAATCTTTTTGACAAGGTTTTTTTTTACTCCGAATTATTTTTTTCCGTGAAATTCATCCTTGTCAAAAAGGTTCAGTGAAAGCTCATTTTCAAGATCTTCTGCAATACTCTCAGCTGGGAGAGGTCAACACTTGCCGGTGAGTACTAATTAGGTAACAAAAATGAAAGAGATGAAAAATTACACGCTTTCATATCAACAGGAATGATAGCAGAGGCTTGAAACTTTTGAGCCGCACTGTATGCTTGATTTATACAGTGCGGCTCTAAAAAGTCCCTCCCCCCCGTTTTTTTTTTAATGTGTGCACCAAAAATTTTGAAACTTGGCATACTTTAATTGCTGTTGAAATACTACTTTTTGATTTCGCTGACGTACTGTTAGTATTCAAGATGGCGGCTGGGCGCCATTTTGATTTTTTTTTTTTAATGTACGATCCCCCTCGTGTGACGCCTCGTTTTGAAGATCCTGATGAGTACTTCATAACCCTCGAATATTGAGTCGATATCTTCAAGAACTACAAAATGGCGGTACATTTAATTACTACATTGATACATACACTTTTAAAAAAATTGTCAAATTCAATTTAAAAGTTGCTGGAGATATTCTTGGTTTGAGTTAGGAATAAATGACAAAAATGTCAAAAAAGCATCTTTCAAATTGAACTTGACGAATTTTTTCAAAAAGTGTATGTATCAGTGTAGTAATTAAATGTACCGCCATTTTTTAGTTTTTGGAGAAATCGACTCAATATTCTAGGGTTATAAAGTACTCATCAGGATCTTTAAAATGAGGTGTTACACGACCCCCCTTTCCATTTAAAAAAATGTTTCAAGATGACGCCCAGCCGCCATCTTGAATACTAAAAGTACGTCAGTAACATCGAAAAGTGATATTTCGACAGCAATTATTAAAGTATGCCAAGTTTCAAAATTTTTGGTGTACACATTAAAAAAAAAGGAGGGGGACCTTTTAGAGCCGCACTGTATCATTATGTATTGTTAAATAGACTCATAGAATATCCAATTTCTCTCTATCAATATTAATAACTATTATGAATAATTTATCACGGTGTAGTGCGACATTTATTAATATCAACAGCAGGTGTATTTATGCCATAAATATGTCAAATAGATTGCGTGTGATACATAAATCTCCACGTTTAACAAACAGTAGGTATGATTTGCTGCACTGTGAATACAGCAGATATAAATGACACATTCCTAAGTCGAAGCAATCCAAAGTACTGAAAATAGTGAACGAGTGACTTCAATATTTTTTTCTTCAAACATCAGTGAATTCGTCATCACCTCTCCGTGTAGTTTTATTTTTCTTTCGCCGGAGCTTTACTTTTGACTTTCTCGCTGGTGCGGTGGAGGCAAAAGTGTTGTCATAGCGACAACGTGTGCACTGCAATTCTAAAAATTACTAATTCAGAAACAGATTGGTTATTATTTGGTCGAACATACTTGATAACTGCTTATCAATACGAAAACCAAATGCAATCGGGGACGCAGTTTTTAAAAAATATTCATTGTTACTCTCAATTGCCTATTTAACATGAGCGCGTCATGAAAAGTGTCACTTTCTATGCATATAAAATAGTGCACTATAGACCGTGGAAGTGTTGACGTCACTGACAGATGAAATTTCGAAATTGGCTAAAAACAAACATCAGTTCTAATCCAATCTTTATCGATTTTCTCATTTGAAAAAGGACTCCTCTATCCAAATTGCTTTCACGAAGTGAAAACGTGCTTTTAAGCTTCCAAAATGCCGATACTACTTTTCTCAGGATTCCTGAGGTATGTATCATCAAAATCCATTTTGAAATCATGTCCACTTTTAAATCTTTATTCAATATTTTAAAGACTCATAATTCGTCTTTGAATTTTTCAAAAATATCACTTAATCGGACGTTAAACAGCATTCGCAAATATGAACTATTGCAGGATATACTTCAATACTCTTCAACTTGAGCTTTAAAATGCGTATTGAAGCTCGGAACATTATTTTAGATCGAATAAGCTAGTGAACCACGATAAACCCGTAAAAATTAACCACAAACCAAATGGCCAAAAAGTTTGTTTTTACCCAAAGTAGCTGTCAGTGACGTCAAACTTCCACGGTCTATTGATCATAGTCTTGATATTTGATGATGTTGTCGGTGGCGTTCAAAACGTTACAATTATTAAGCAGGACTTGTTTGATGTTCCACGAATTCGATTGTGGAAAATGAAAATGTTCGCGCACTACGCGATAACGATATCGCGTACACATGATTTAAAATTAACAACAGTGATACAAAAGTGTCGCGGCTACATATGATATTTTCTGTGGCGTATACAAGCGTATACGTGCTTGCCTACTATATGATGCATCCGCGATGGGCGATACGATCCAAGGTGAACGTAGATCGTATTGTATCAACATGTCATTGTGTCACACTATGGGTATCACGACGAAAAATGTTTTGCTCAAAAAATAAAAGATCAAAATAGGATGTCTCCATCGCTTTTGGCGACAGTCTCCGTAGCTGCTGTAGAAGATTTAGAACATATATTTTTCTCTTGAATCCCAATCTCTCCCAAATGCTTGGCATCAATTTGATTAACTAACCCAACCTTCAGCATATTATTCGAATGTCCAGATTAATAAAAAACTGACTAGATGAAACTTACCATTTGAGGTCAATCACTTTGGAGGACAGGCCCAGTTCTTGACTTTTTGATATGGTTCTGTCGGAACTCATCATATACGGGGTGTTCATTTTAAGTGCTATCACCATTGCTATCTTCGGAAGAGTGAGTGGTACAAGGTCGCTTGAATAAAAGAAAAGTTACCGTTTGATGGTCATTGGAGAACGTTCACTGTGTAGGTACCTATATTGGGAAAATGTCCTAAATAAATGTTGAATATTTCCAAAACTATGCATTTTCGATGGAAAGTTTGAATTTCAAAGTAACAGGGCCGGTTTCATGAACACTATGAACTGTAGTTCATTGTTGATCTGTAGTTCGTTGTCAAAAAGTCCGAGAACGGAACGTCGTTTTCGGTTTTAGCACAGTAAAAAATTCACTTTTTTATATTTCAAAGAGGGATACATTTTTCTAACAAAAAATAGAAAAAAAAAATGAATAAAAAAAACTTTCTCTACAATGCGTGGTTTCTGAGATACAGCCGCTTACCTCGTTTATTTGGCCATGCACCCTGTTCATACAGTTCATTTTTTATTCAAAGTTACAGTGACAGATCAAAATTGTAGGTTAAAGGTTGGCAAACATGTTCTATCACAAAAGTCATAGATTGAACTGTGATTCGTTCTATTTTGCCTATGTTCAAAATGTTTTGATTTGATAGAAAAGCACGTTTAAGAATAGACAGTGATGATAATTTTGAAATTGGTGATCAAAACCCTTCTTTAATCAAGAAAATGAAGTTTATAATCAAATATGATATCTCTTTATTTCAATTAGCGAGCACTTTATGGCATTTGATTTTTTTTTGCCAACCTTCAACCTCCAATTTTGATCCGTCACTGTAACTTTATATAAAAAATGAACTTTATATGTACAGCTGGTTCGTAAAAAAACTGGTATTGCTCATAGAAATGTTACAAAATTGAGCAGTGTGATATTAGTTTTGACAAAACTATACGACAGTGACATGTCATTCAAGTGAAAAGTTTGGGTATGTTATGATGTATGTGAATAATTGATTTGAATCAGGTAGATTTGCAAATTTTGATACACACAATCGATCAATTCAATATTTTCCCTTTAGTTCCTGTACTCATGTGAGGAGTCATTCGAAAAAAAATATTCAAAAGTATCAACCTGGTAAAAATATGACGTCATACTTTTTTGTTTTGTCAAAACAAATACAGTTCATTTTTTTTTTAAAGTTACAGTGACAGATCAGAATTGTAGGTTAAAGGTTGGCAAACATGTTCTATCACAATAGTCATAGATTGAACTGTAATTCGTTTTATTTCGCTATGTTCAAAATAATTTTGATTTGATAGAAAAACACGTTTGAGAATGGACAGTGATGATAATTTTGAAATTGGTGATCAAAACCCTTCTTTAATCGAGAAAATGAAATTTATAGTCAGATATTGTATCTCTTCATCTCAATTATCAGGGAGCACTTTATGGCATTATTTTTTTTTTGCCAACCTTCAACCTCCAATTTTGATCTTTCACTGTAACTTTGAATAAAAAATGAGCTGTATTACACTACTCAATTTTTTGAACATTTCTTTGAGCAATACCAGTTTTTTTACGAACCAGCTGTACCTATGTCCTGAAAATTTCTAACTTTTGAGATTCAGGGTGATGAAGATGAAAAAGAAAATATAATGTCATCCACATCAGAAAAGGCCTTTTGATGCATAAAAAATGCATACCAAATTTCACTAGAATATCTAAAGGGGATTCATAGATATTTTGAGAAAGCATATGTTTTTTCAAAATTTTCACCACCCTGTATCTTGGAAGGCTTTCAGGACACACGTTCAATTGAACTTTTTTTTAAATTGAGTCAAGAATCGTCTACTGAATTTTTTCGCACTCATTCATTTACACCCTGTATTCCTTTTAAAATTCCTAGTTTCTCTAGAAAAGAGACATTACTCAGAAAAGGTTCAAAAACAAGTTTTTATATAATTCACTCCAAAGCTGAGAACCCACGTCTCACACATCATCAAGATCTATATATGAAACAATAGTCCTGTTTATATGTATGTATACCATTTCAAGATGTGAAGTAACTTTTCACATGATATCATATCACCGTCGCGTCGCGTCGTATGAAATCTTTGATTGTCTCTCTTGTAAAATTTTGCTTTTTGAAATGCATCACAGTTCTTGTTTATAGTCGTTTATGGTCAAGGAGCGACTGGTGCATAAGTGCTGCGGAGCTGCAGCGAACACACCTAATTCCGACAATAAGATTGTTTTCAATCCCTGAAATCCTTTATATGTAATTGACATCGCAAGAATCACGGCCGGAAAATCTCTAGCATGGGCCCGTCTCTGATGTACGCCTAGCACGATCTCTATGAAGTGAATATGAGCTGAAAACTACTTACATCGATTTTGAACAGCATAATCACGTGATGTGATCGTTCATCACATAGTGAATCGGGGCTCCGGGTGCACAGTGACCGATTTCCGAAAATGATACATCTGATTGATCGAGCGCTGCACGAACAGCGATTTGGTACTGCAAGGCGGCAGAACCCAGCAGGTGATTTTCTTGTTATTCGAAATACGTGCACGGCGGTGTCATGCTGTATCGAATTAGTTCCCGTTCTATTTGAATTATATGATATATAAAATAATTCAATCGGGTATTTTCAACATCAAAGTTCTAGTTCTCTGTCGTTCGAAGAAAAAATAATTATAGTTACTGCAGAGCAATGAATGTTATTCGTCAGCACAAAAAATCTTCAATAAAATATTATGCAAAAATTCAAGTGGGATTTGTTAATAGCAAAGCTAAAAGTCTATCAACTGCTACAGAGCGTTCGCTTGATGGTGATAATGTTTGTTTTGGTTCAACATCTTTCATAGAGATATAGATATATTTTTTTGAGTACATATTTCTATTGCGGAATGTGTGGTAGATCATAGGAAAGGTGATGAAGAAATGTTTCAAAAATGATGATAAAAAATCTCAAATCCGTATTTAAACAAAATAACTTGATTGTGGGTACTCGGATACAAACGTCGAGAAAACAATTTGATGACATCACATTGAAGAATGGAAAAAATTATGAAACTTTCAAATTTAAACTGTCTCGAAAATGGATAATTTCTGTAATATTTAACAAAATTAATTTGGGTCATTTTCACAATTTACCCTTTATCCTTTAAACTAACAAAATATTTGCGACGTGGTTAAAAGATCCTTAATGAGCATCAACTAGAGCCTATACAGTTGAAAATGATGAGGTTCGAAGCAGAAGAAGAAAGTTTATGTTTCATTCAGAGCTTGTGGCTACAATCTAGTGTGCCGTTGAACAGCGTTCCCCATAGAAAGGCTTCAAGTTGTATGTCATTATGTCAACAAACTCCCAGGGTACCTATACTCAAGTTAATGAGAAGTGAATGATGACGCTTCTCTCGTGGGATTAGTCTCACTCGTGCACATCGTATGCTACCAAAAATTGCTTACTGAAAAAATGGTGATCCATAGGCGATAAGGCTGTCCGCATAGAAACAGTTTATTGTCAAATATTGCAGCCAATCAAATTCGTTCTACAAAGTACATGCTACTTGTGACCGCATTCGCGTTATCAAAAAAGTTTTAAATTTGATGGCTGTCATGATATTATTTAAAACAATAAAGCTGTTTGTCTAGCTCTTTTAGTAAGATGATGTAGAACTTCACGGCTTTACGGCTCTATAACTCAAAAACTAGACGTTGTAAATGATTTTTTCGTAGGAATCAGCTTGCTTGAATTGAATCTTTGCACTCCTGCATTTCCATGAATTTTCGTTATTTAGTTGAGGAGATATGAGTATTTTAGTGAAACGAAGTGAGTCTTTCCCTCTAAAGGACTTTACGGCTCTATAACTCCAAATATTTTAACAAAATAACAAAAATTTAATCATTATTAGTCAGTGCGAACAGCAACCGAGTTTGCAATCTGATAAATATCTATCAATCTCATTTCGTTATTTTTCCACATCCTCGAGTTCATTTAAAAAATGATACAACACAATTTTATCAAAATTCATAATTTGAAAGGCAGTGATAGTGATAATATTATTGTATTGCTCAAAATAGTTCATCGGTAAAACAAAAGTTCATCTTTTGAAATCTCAGTTCGTGGAATTCGCTCGACTACATACAAGCAACCAGGTAATTATACATCACCTGGGGTTTTTCGAGGATACGTTTTTATATAAATTCTCATGATTCCGCATACCTTTCATCGACAGTGACAGATCAAAATTATTGTGAGTTAAAGGTTAGCAAAAGAACTAAATTCCATTTAGTGCTCGCTAATTAAAATTAAAAGATAAAATATTTAGGCGCTTTCGGAAACAAGGATCCAATTAACCCGATTATTCGCTGTTTGTTTCGTCTCTATTTATTAACGTGGGATCAAAAGAGACAAAACACAACAGCTGATGATAGGGTTAATCGGATCATTGTTTTCGAAAGCGCCTTTTGATTGTTCAATTCATTTTCTCGAATTGACCAACAATTCCAAAATTATCATCACTGTCTATTCTCGAACGTTTTTTCTATCAAAGGAAAAAAAATGATCATAGCAGAATGTAACAAATAACAATTAAATGTATAACTATTTTGATAAAAAATGTTTGCCAACCTTTAACCTATTTATTTAACAATTCCGATCTGTTACTCTAACTCTAAAAAATGGAACTGTAGCTCCTCCCACTTTTGTATGATTTTATCACATCCCGTTATTCGAATATAAGCATCCTGGGGTGCGATTCGGAAACACACAAGCGTTTCTTGGCATTTCAAGAAGTTGTGTTCGTAAAATCGTTGAGGAACGTCTTCATTTGCACGCCTACAAGATTTTTGTCGCACAAGAATGGACGCCACGTGGTTTTGAAGACAGAACACTAGATAGTGAATCAAGTGAACACATAAATAGGCTGCTTGGTGAGGATATCCTTTTTCTCCAAAGACGCATATTTTCGCATCAGTTAATGAGTCAATGAACAGAATATGCGGTATTGGAGTCGAACGAATTCAAAGAGCCGCTGAACTCCAACATATAGTAACAGTATGATGTCCAATTTTTAACTTGCTCGGCAGCCTGTGCGAGATAAAAGGTGTTCACAGGTGACTATATTTTACAATCATTTTTATAGAACATAAAATGATAAAGATATGATTTGACAATCATAGAAAAAGTTAAGTTCTGTCTTGCGTGTCTTTCGCAGTTCTAGTCTGCAACCCCACTAAGAAGTAGGAACATTCTTGATGAAAATGATCAAGCGGTTCCAGTCACCACTTCACATTACCTGGCCATCATCTTGAATATCTCCTTCTATCAGTTGGAAGATATGGACCTGGATAGCGTGAGTTTCAAAAAGGATTGAGTCACAGCCACACACAGCAAGGATTTTCCTATCCTTTTTTGCTTCATTTTCCTTAGAGGCGATTGGAACTGGCTAACCTGATTTGGCCCATTCTAATTTTTTCATGAAATCCTTGGCCCACGCCGATCGTCCCAGTACCAAAGATTTAAGTGTTTGTATTTTAGATTCTAGTTATCTGGCTTTGTCAATAAGGACTTATCTTGGACAATAGACATATTTTGATTTGATTTGATGAAAGACCTAAGAAAAACACATTTGATCCCAAAACACCAATATTTTTAAGATTCAAAGTCTACGGAAACTACCGAGAAGGACTTCAGAGTTTGAAGTGTGAACGACGCAATTTGGCCAATATCTTTCCGAAAACATAGTAGACTTTGGTTTTCCATTATAATGAAACACAAAAAACTGTTTTATTCCATCTCAAAAGCATAAGTCTCCCGCGCGCCCTTTGTTTTGATTTATGTATATTCAAATCATTTGAAATCTTCCTTATCGCGTCTACTTCTTTTAGAAATCTCAACATAGGTGAAAGTCAAATAGCCAACTCATTGAAATCAAAAGTGGCATAGCAAAATTGACAATTCTGTTGACAGAAGTAGGTATTTTTATTGATTTGATCAACAATAACGAGTCGCCTTTTTATGTTATTGTTTGCTGAACCTCATTCCAATCAATGATTACAAAGATCTTACGAACCATTCGAAGACTCTAGCTTCTGATATGATTTTTCTAGAAAATAAACACGAATGGCGTAGAGTTGATAAAGAGAGATAGTGCATTTTGAAAAAAAAACGCTCAATATTATGCAAATGGAGTATATATGTTACGGCTAATATACAAACTTGGATAGTTTATAAACTAGCTGGATAGTTTATAAACCAACCAAACCGTTGGCTATTTTGATAGAAAAGGCAATTTCCACTAAAATAGCAGATATTTTGCAAACTATCCATGAATCTTGGCTAATTTACTTGAAACTATAAAGAAAACCAAAATAGCTGGTTAGTATGTAAACCAACCAAGGCAATCTGGCTAATATGAAAACCATGATTTCTAGTAACATAAAATAGCCAACCTTTTGGCTGGTTTATAAACTTACCAAAAATATGCAGCAGTTCGTTGGTTAGCAACAGGTTAAGATTTTAATTATTATTGTAAATCATAATTTATGTAATTTGTATGGGTATCATGAGAATCAAGATTGGTTTTTTTGGTTAATTAATATAATCACTAACCCAAACTGACCCAATCTTAATTCTCATAATACCCATACAAATCACATGAATTATGATTTACAATAATAATTGAAATGTTAACCTGTTGCTTACCAACGAACTGCTGCATATTGTATCAGCAAGTGTATCAGTCTAACCCAACAATAATAATTGTTATGTTAACCTTTTGCTAACCAACGAACTACTGCATAGTGTAACGATCGGCAGAATAGTCACTCTCATTTTTTTATTTGATTTGAATTAGAATCTGAAAATTTGATTTATCAAATAAGAAATGCCTAATAACCTAGTTAGTTTATGAGCTAGCCAAAGGTTTTGCTATTTTATTTTACTAGAAATTATGGTTTTCGTTGTAGCCAGATTACTTTGGATCCGGCTATTTTAAATGCCTATCCTAGTTAGTTTATAAGCTAGCCAAATGTTTGGCTATTTTATGTTACTAGAAATTATGGTTTTCATTTTAGCCAGATTACTTTGGATTAGTTTACAAACTAACCAGCTATTTTGATTTTCTCAATAGTTTCAAGTAAATTAGTCAAGACTCTTGGATAGTTTGCAAAATAACTGCTATTTTAGTGGAAATTGCATTTTCTATCAAAATAGCCAATACTTTGGTTAGCTTACAAACTATCCAGCAAGTTTATAAACTATCCAAGTTTGTATATTAGCCGTAACATATATAATAAGGTTTCAAATGTCAATTTTCTCAAAGCGTGTCTATTACACTGAACAGAAATCTGCATTGGAATCTCCTGGCACGAAAGGCAGGCAATTAAGCAAAAATATGACCCATAACAACATTATCACGACATAGACCAGATTAAGAATATCAGTAGAATAATTTGCAGAGGAATTAAACAAATAGGTTCTTTCGTCGGTAGACTACGAGCGCAACCCACCAACGCTATTAAAACTTTTCAAATGTTGGCGCTTTATGGCAGCCGAATTTATGACGAAGCCTTTAATGTAAATTTTGCTTCTGGACAGGAGAAACTTTTAATCCTATGGGAGACTATTTACGACCATGTATAACTTTTAGCTCTCGACCTGATGGTGAGCAATAATTTTGGAATTGGACAGACCTTTGTGTCACGTGGGACATTGGGGTTACGGTTTTGCGTGGTTTCACACTGATTCAGATGAAGTACTTCTGATTTTGTAGTTCGTGATTATCATGTTTCGCAGATGATTAAAAGGATCCAACGTCGTGGCTCAACTTGAAATCTCACTCGAGTGTCATGAAAGACTTCTGGTATGTGATAAATTGATGACTTTGATTTGAGGAGATTCCATTTCAAAATTGGAAAAATAGTTGGTGATCAATACTATCTCTATAATAGTACTCTATTATCAATTCTTCACAGTATCAAAGCTTCGAACGATGTTTTCCAATATAATATCTGATACCCCACAAGTACCTATATTTCCAAAGAAGACATGTTTATAATTATGATATTTTACGCCTCCTTCAGTCTTCTTTACATGTCGTGTCTGGATTGCTTTATAAAATGATATGACAGTTTCTTCTTTCCTTTCTTCTTTTTCTCGATAAAATTTCTTTTTCGACTTTCATATGGTCACGATAGGCGTAGATTGGGCATTCGACTGGACCCTCACCTGTCGTGCTCCAGGGACACTGGTCATACTGCTCTTATTCTGTAGGCCCTCTGTACTTACTAACCGTGCGAAAGTGATCGTGGGGCGCATCCACCAAATGTCACGATAGGCGTAGATTGGGCCTTCGACTGGCCTCTCACCTATCTTGCTCCAGGTACAGACGGGAGCACATAAAAACATCTATTGTCTTCTCAAATACAGCCTACAGCAGACACAGTGAGATGAGCATGTTGAACCCTGGCCAGTCCGGGTCTCAACAGTATACTCGCTGCGGGGGCAGAGGTGTATTGTGGATACGAGAGGACCACTTGTCTTGCGACTGGCACTGCTCGTGGGAAGGAAGATAGGAGTAATCACTGCTCTTCCAACTACTTGACTGGCGTTGCTGGCTTCTATTTATACACAAAAATGTGCTGAGTTAGCGTAGTTCATTTGAATGAGTTGATCTACTCTATGTTCCTTTGATCCGTTCGTATTCACATGACGATATCCAAACTTGAAAAAATATATTGTAAACATTTATAGTATGTGGTGAAACTACCAAAAAAAATGTGTCACCAAAAAAATAAAAACTGAAGTTTTCAAGGGACCTGACAAAACCTGGGTGGAAAGTTTTTCGTAACCACTCTGTAAATGTAAATGTGTAGTATGATGTGCTTCATTATCGTGATCGGGAATCGCGGAACACGTCTGATTAACATAAAATAGATTGGTCGGAAGCACGAATGCTGTTAAGGAAGCAACACTGAAAAAAGCCCAGATTGTTAGAGATTATTGCTCTTATTAAACCAAATAAGGGATTTTTCAGCAGTGTGCTAATCCCCGACATTGGGAAATTGTACTTGATCAGATTGTCAATCTAAAGCTTTATGTACTGACTGGTTTTTTCTATACTCAAATGCACTTCTGGGATTGGTGCAGCGTGCAGACCTTCAGTGTTAAAACTAATGATAAGATCTGCTGTATCATTTATTTTGACCTAATCATACGAGTCGAACATTAAACCGATTAAAATAATCATGTGTCAAAAGTTTTCACAAGTCTAGTATGTTTAAACCATTTTTCTATTGGGTCTCTGATATCAAAAGCTAATATGTTCGACACTCTCAGATTGACTGCCTTTACTAGAATTATTTAAAAATTAAAAAATGATTTTTTTTTTTTTTTTTAAGTTGAATTTGAATTTGACAAATTCTAGTACTGTAGTGTAAAAAAAAATCCATACCAACAATAACAACAACCGGAGTCACCGTAGGATTTTAGTGTATTACTGCAATAACCTGTAAAACAAAAACCAATTTTTCTCGAAAACGGTTAGTTTTATCGGAACAGAAGGGGAGCACCTTTTTTGATAAAAAAAGGTCAGAGTATCTAAAAAAGAAGTTTTCAGCTCTGTCAAATGACACCTGTCAAAAATTGGACCTAAAAGGTTTGGTGGCCTGTCCGTTTCTGGTTTCTCCCGCAATTTCAAATATTGACTTTACTATCGTTTCATGAGTCTTCATGGCCTAAAAAACATGGTGGAATCTCATCAAATCATATAAGACGGTTCGAAAGTTACAGCAGATACATAAGATCGATGAGTACCCTCTGTATCTCCGTTAGGAAGCGCTTTAACGAAAAAAGTTGTATGACAAACTGGGGTTGTTTTGACCTCCCCTATACGCTGCCGGAATTAGATCATATACTTACCGGACACCCTGTATAAGGTGTGAGAAGAAGTCTTAAATTACTTGAAAATAACTGTACTGTAGTGTAAAAAAAAATCCATACCAACAATAACAACAAGCGGTGTCACCGTAGTTTTTTAGTGTATTACTGCAATAACCTTTAAAACAAAAACAGATTTCTCTCGAAAACGGTTAGTTTTATCGGAACAAAAGGGGAGCACCTTTTTTGATGAAAAAAGGTCAGAGTATTTGAAAAAGTAGTTTTCAGCTCTGTAAAATGACACCTGTCAAAAATTGGGCCTAAAAGGTTTGGTGGCCAGTCCCTTTCTGGTTTTCCCCGCAATTTCAAATATTGACTTCACTATGGTTTCATGAGTCTTCATGGCCTTAAAGACATACTGGAATCTCATCAAATTATATATGACGGTTCGAAAGTCACATCAGATACATTAGATCGATGAGTACCCTCTGTATCTCCGTTAGGAAGCGCTTTAGCGAATAAAGTTGTATGACAAACTGGGGTTGTTTTGACCTCCCCTATACGCTGCCGGAACTAGACCATATACTTACCGGACACCCTGTATAAGGTGTGAGAAGAAGTCCTAAATTACTTGGAAATAATCAAAACGGTACCTTCAAGGACAAGACTTTTATTTCTTTTGGAACAAGGTGTAGTATTACCAAATTATCAGAATACAATTCTGTCTCTATCGCTACCTGTCTATTAAGTTAGAACAATGTGTCGATATCTGGTCAATTTTAACCTAAGATGAGGAATAATGTCATCAAGGTCGAAAAATTCACTTATAGGTAAACAACATATAAAAGCGGCCATGTTTCAATGTCAGCATCTGAAAAAACAATGTGTTTTGTCCAAATTTTATTGAATTTCTGAATACTTTTGGGGATATTCACATATTCAAAGATGATTACAAACACTGGCAAGTTTGTTTATAACATTCCTAGTTTGTTTCAAAATTTTGCAAACTAAGTAATTTGCGACTCTTGTCGAATGGCGCCTTGGACCACTCATCCGGTCTAAGGCGCCATTCGACAAAAGTCACCGAAAAGGTAGTTCTCGGTGATCGGGTTCGAGTCTCGAGGTGAGCAGAGATTATTTCTGTTCGACATTTAGTGGTTCTCTCATTGGCTAACGTTACTGAGTAGACTGCAGTATAATTCATTACCGACAGTCAAAAAGTTTAAATATTCAGCCTAAATTAATTGGTCCTTCTAGTTCAAATATATAACTAGGTGATGTTCTCCCTCATCAACCTAGTTAGAACTACAGTGATCCTGGGGTTGGCGAAAAGGGCCTTCAAGACCCACTCGCCAGGCGGTAGTTTGCCCCCCTCCTCACCATACCAATACCAATAAGAGTCACGGATATATTCATCGACATTGGTTTTGAAGTTGCATTTGTTTGCCTATTTTCTTAGTCGATAAGCAACATTTTACATTAGCTCTCCAATTTCCTGAAAAAGGCCAATATATGTGTCTTTCTGGTAGAAAATATTCTTTTAGCTTCCGGGTAGCAATTTCGTAGACATCGTTATCTTCAGTTTTGTCGACATTAGCACCAGGTAGAACGAAGAATAGTTCTTGAAGGTCGGTACCTCCGTAATGCAAAAATTTAGCTCGTTTGATTTCATCGTTGGTTATAGAATCTGCCATGAAATAAATATCGAGGCCACGTTGCCATTTTTTCCAATCATCATTTAACTGAAAGGTTTTGATTTCCCTGTTGTTCGGCTACATTATTTTTTTAGTTAGCCTGGAACAATCAATTTTCTTTTGAATTGATTTTCTTGGCTTTTCAAACATACACGTTATGTTTTTGTTATCAAATGTGCATACAATAATATACTTGGTGCATACATTGATTATTCTTTTAATTAATGGTTTATAATGCTTATTTTTTTATAATTGTTCATTAATATACTTGTACATAGAATAATCATGTTTTGTCTACATATTTTTTTTCTACATACAATAATTATGTTTTGAGTTTTTTTTTTGAAATTTATTTATATTAAGCATTTATATACTGGTTAATATATTATTATTGCATACAATATCATGCGTATACTCAAATAATTCATTTCAGGTTCCTTAGATTCGAGGTGATAGTTGGGTCTACATTTGGGATACATTTCAGCTATGTTTATTTATTCATTCAGTATCTACAGCCAAAGGCCAATTACCGACACCTTAAACTACATATCTATAATATACAAATGACAATAATATTACAATACTTCCCTAGTTTGTGACTATGTGTTAATTTAAACATACCTTTTCCTCGTCGCCAATGTAATTTGTAATGTGTAACTCAGTGTTTATTATTCCAATCACCAGCCACAACGAACTCATGCAATATTACACTCTCAACTGTGAATATATCAAATAACCAACTTATAAGGCGTATTTTGGCGATAACCAGGTTACGAATTTCCTAACCTAACTTTTCTTCGCAGTAGGGGCAAATCTCTTGGGAGGTAGCTAATTAAGTAATTACGTTATACCATACATAATACTTCTAGTAACCAGAACGTTTTGGGGTTTGATCCCGAGCTGGTATAGATGCAGTAGGTTAACAATTACTTCACAAACCTGGTAATGACAAATCCAAAATAAAATATGCTGTTTTTTGTTCGATGTTTGACAAATTATTACAAAAACACCACTAAGAGAAATTCATCAAATATTAGCATTATGTGCAGTAGACCGCAAACCGGAACCGCATAATAAAGATGAACAGAAGCTATTCCTGATAAAATATTTGTCTTAAATCTCCACATTCTCTTTATGGTAATAATAATTATTATCAAAGTGAGTTTGGAAGGCGGCTTGTCGCTGAATAGGCACCTTATTGCTATAATAGTTATGTAGGCAACATAAAGCTGTCAGTGGATACTGTCAAACATACTTATTATTTTTACTTGATTGCGTCTGCGAATGCATTTTAATTCCGTATTGATAAGCAAATATTGATGAAGATCAGATAATAACCAATTTGTTCCTAAATTGGTGATTATCAGAAATCCAGTACCAACCGTTGTTGCTATGACAACACTTCTCCCTTTTTCAGCGGGAAAGTGGAAAAAATGCTCCGGCGGAGATAAAAAAAAAAAACTTCGCGGCTGCCTCCACAGTCGAGTAATGACGAATTTGATGACGTTTGAAGCAGGAAGTGTTCCTATTGCGTATGATTTTGATATGAAAATCAAACCTTTTCTCTAGAACTGTTAGTTTTTTCTCAATAGGTATGATGATTGAACGATCACCCACATTTTTGGGAGGACTTTTCCACAGATGCCCTCAACACATTAAAAGCATAAAATGCCGACTAACTTTTTGTGACTACTTCAATAATGTTACTCCAGGTGGGCTAATTCTATTTTGAATCTTTTCCAACATTCACGCTCGAAAATTTTGATGGACGTGATGATTCTCAAACATCCATAAGCAGAAGAAATCCTCGAACCTGAATCTTCTTCTGATGGAAAGACATCCGCCTGAGAATAGGCAGAAACATGTTTGTTTGATTTTCAGGTTTTGATGCAAAAATTTTCAAAATGTATTATTGATATACTTACCAACTTTTTTTGGTTTATTTGTTGTTTACTAGGATACAATCAATTGCAACAATAATCTAATCAAAACTTTATGAAAATAGATCAACTTCCACCTTGGTCCTGTTTCGTTTGATAATCTCATAAAGATAATCCCGGAACGTTTTAGTATTGATGAACTGTCAGATTTCCATGATGACATCTTTCATTAGACGTATGAGAATTAATAGTCACTTTGCCACGTACCTGCCTATTCAATAATTTTTAGTTTTGGCGAAAATGTGAACTTGGGAAACTTCGCTAGTAGTTTAGTAGGCTAATCGATATCTCAAGATACACATAAGCTCACCTGAGTGGCGTATCGTGTTATTACCTAATTACAGTTTCCGATAACGTATCATAAGTTATTTCCATCTCCACGTCACCATGTTGTGATTTGCTTGTTTTCTGGTATTAATGATTCGTTCTGTTGTTTCACGGTGATGCCATACCAGGATTACTTTCAGTGCCAATGATTTACTCTCTCAGAGGGATAACATTTCTAAAGCTCTCCATAAACTTTTTTCAGGTTGTAAACTCAAGCCTTATTATTGTACCTAATATTTGTTGACAACCTCGGTTCATTAGATAACATATTATTATGTAAGGTCCGTGAGTTTCCAAAACAATGTTGGTTTAGATTTCGCCAGTCAAATGAGCTCGAAGGTATGCGTTGATTCTCATTCAAGTTTGAAGATTTGAACAATAAAATAGAACAAACAAATATACCTTCTTGTGCTATATTTTACACGATTGCTCACTGATTCTGTGGGATTAGGGAAGTACGTAGTAACAATATACTTAAGTCAAATATCGAACTGCAAATCTGAAGTCACTGATATATTTTATTCAAGCATCCGCTAACACAGTTTTCAATTAAAGTGAAGCTGAGTAAAACTTTTTTTTTTTGGTCATCCATGTGTGCAAAAAAAAGCGAAAAGAGACCAATGACGGTATGCGAACTCCAAACTGTTTAAAAGAGAAGAACATGATACTGTTGAATGATAAGGTAACACTGTATTAGTTATATTCCCGAACATATGTTTTGGCTGTCATGAGAACAGCAATTAACCTATATATAAAAAATGTCAATCTGAGTTTTATCGTATAACGTCATTGGTAAAATCACGTTGATAGTGGCAGTTGTATAATTTAATCTCACAATATATCGTTTATCAAACGCTTCGGACTTTATTCAATTAATAAACTATAACAGGTTATGGGCCCAGTGCTCAGAAGCGAAATATTGTGAGTAGACTGTAAAAAGTGCGTGGGTGATTTTTGAGGTTAAAAAGTGCAGAGATTTTCGTTAACGGATATTCAGTGAAATAGTAAACTATGTCTGGACTGAATAACAACGCAGTGCCAATATTAGAAGCCAATAACTTCAATAATTGGCAATTCAGAATTACGAGTCTGCTGAGAAGGGAAAACTGCCAGGAGGTCATTCAGGGAACAGTTCCAGGTGAGGCTGATACAAGTAAACAAAGGGAGGATTGGCTAAGAAAGGATTATAAAGCCCAGTCAATAATAGTTCAGGGTGTATCTGACAAATATCTCGATATTATTAAAGATTGCACAAGTGCAAGGGCACAAACTGAAGCATTGAAAAATGTTTTTGTAAGGTCTAGCTCATTTACACGCTTATCCTGCTGGAGAAAGTTGCTGAATCTCAAGACTAATACAAATGAGAGGCTTGAGGATCATTTTCTCAAATTTGACACGATAATTCGAGAATTGAAAGAGCATGGATCAGATCTAAGTGATTTGTTGATCACTAAGATTTGTTATTGTCTCTACCAGTCCAATACGATACAGTCGTGATAGCCCTGGAGACTGTGTCAGATGTTACCTTCGATTTTGCCAAGGCTAGGCTGTTGGAAGAGGAACTGAAATTCAAATCCAAAGAAGAAAGTTGCCAAGAAGATGAGAAAGGTCTCAATGTCAGTGTAGGAACAAGGACATGTTTTGTGTGTGGTAGCTCACATCATCTTCAAGCTCAGTGTCCACGTAGGAAGGGCAACACAAGAGGAAGAGGAGGAAATCAAAGAGGATTTAGAGGCAACTTCAGAGGCTTCAGGGGAAGTTACAGAGCGGGTTACAAAGGTCATTTGGCAAAAGAAAATGGCGAGAGAAATGGAGAGAAGAACTGTCAGGCCAACACTGATGAAGTGATGTTATATGCGGCTAATTACTGCAGTAATACAAACAAAGGAATGAGTTTCGTATTAGACTCGGGGGCAAGTAATCATTTTGTTAAGGAAGATATGAAGGACAAAATGTATAACATCAAGGAGCTACCAAACTATGTGTCAATATATATTGCAAATGGAGAGATTTTGAAGTCAAATAAAATTGGATTGTTAAGAGCAGAGTGTCAAGGAGTTAAGTTGGTGTCAGAGGCATTGATCGTTCCAGGAATGAAGCATAATTTGCTGTCAGCATCAAAACTAACATCAAAAGGACATAAAATCATCGTGGAGAAAAATGGAACAACCATAAATGGAACCAACTTCATGTTAAAATGTGAAAACAAAAATGGACTTTATGTACTGACGGTAGACAAACTGATAGAACCGGTGATCTACGAGGCTAAGATTACAGTGGAGGATTTATGGCACAGGAGGTTAGGTCATGCATGTGGTGAATCGCTCGTACAGCTGGGATTATCAAAATCCTATAAGGTGTGCAGCAGTTGTATGGAGGGAAAAGCGACGAGGTGCTTATTTCAAAGGAGTAGCAGAACCACATCATCAATAGGAGATTTAGTACACAGTGATGTATGTGGCCCAATAAATCCACCAACTCAAGATGGTAGTAAGTATTTCCAAACTATTTTGGATGATTATTCACATTTTCTGACAATTAAAATCATGAAAACTAAAGATGAAGCAACAACAAATCTTATTCAATATGTGAAGGATCTGGAAAGACAAAACAAAGTCAAAGTCAAAGCTTCACGACTAGGTAATGGGAAAAAAATTGTGTCAAATAACCTGAAAAACTTTTGAAAGCAAAATGGTATGGCATTACAGTATACCATGCCATATACACCCCAGGAAAATGGCAAGGCGGAGAGGATGAATAGAACATTGTTGAACAAAATTAGGACAAAAATAATTGATTCCGGTATTCCAAAATCTTTATGGAATGAAGCATTAAAATGTTCAGTTTACGAACTCAACCGAACTCCAACAAGAGCTTTACCCAAAGGAGTTACACCATAAACAATTTGGCATGGACGGAATGACTTGAGCAAACTCAGAATTTTTAGTTGTCGAGCTTGGTACACACTTTTACCAAAAGGAAACAAGTTGGATCCCAAAGCAAGGCAGGCTGTTATGGTTGGGTATTGTGGCGGCGGTTATAGATTGTGGTTACCGAAGGAGCAGAAAATAATCAAATCCAGGGATGTCAGATTTGATGAGAGTTTGATGCAGTACAAAGAAGTTCACGGAAAGAAAGATATTGCAGATAGAAGAGAGAAAGAAGACAAGCCAAATGTGTATTCATCAGATAAAGAAGAGGATTCAGAAATTGGAGAAAAGAGGCAAGAAAATTACATAAATGGTTTACTAGATGAAGGTGGACAATCAAGTAGTGATGAGCATGACGAAGACGAACAATCACCAATGTATAAACCTGCAACAACTACGAGGTATGGAAGGACTGTGAATAAACCTAAAAATCTCAGTGATTTTGAGATTTACAGTGCCTATTGTTTGCTAACCACTATTCCAGAGGATCCTAAAACTTATGAAGAGGCCTGTAGAAATGCAGACTGGAGAGAGGCTATGGAAAAGGAACTTAATTCTCATGAAAATTCCCAAACTTGGATTCCATCAAAACTTCCGGAAGGATGCAAGGCCATAGATACAAAATGGATCTTCAGAACAAAGGAAAATGGTACAAAGAAAGCCAAAATAGTTGCCAGAGGTTTTCAAGTACCATATAGTGAAAATGATGAGTTCAGCTTTGCACCAGTGTGTAGGCTCGCTACAATTAGATTGCTCATCACCGTGTCTTTACAAAATGGTTGGAAACTACACCAAATCGATGTTCCCACTGCATTTCTTAATGGAACATTGGACAATGATGTATACACACAAGAACTTGTAAATCTTAGAGGTGTGTTGGGTGACTTATCAAGTAAGTTTGAACCAGTGACTTTGAATTTGGATAATCTGAGTGCCATATCAATGATTGAGAACTGTGAGAACTCTAAACGTGCGAAACATATCGATATAAAATACCACTTTATCAAAGATCTTTATTTAAAAGGAACTCTTAGGCTTGAATATGTCTGTTCTTTAGAAAACTGTGCAGATATGTTTACGAAATCTTTGGGAAAGGAGAAATTTGTTAAGTTTAGATCATTTGTTCTGAGCCAATTGTAGTTTGTTCACGCTAAGCAATTTAAATGTTTTTGAAGTTATATAGAGTCAAGTTTAGTTTATTGCTACATTTAAATTGAGGGGGTGTGTTGAATGATAAGGTAACACTGTATTAGTTATATTCCTGAACATATGTTTTGGCTGTCATGAGAAGAGCAATTAACCTATATATAAAAAATGTCAATCTGAGTTTTATCGTATAACGTCATTGGTAAAATTACGTTGATAGTGGCAGTTGTATAATTTAATCTCACAATATATCGTTTATCAAACGCTTCGCACTTTATTCAATTAATAAACTATAACAGATACTAGACATTGTTTTACGGTTATCCGATGTTAAACGGAGATGTTGGTACAGAACCGTGATAAATGTATAGAGTCACATCCATGTGAGAAGTGCCCTGCCCATGTAGCTCTGGGCACAATACCCTAATCTGGGTATATGTGCAGCGGCTGTTTTGGACAACCACTGCCATCTATTGGCTCGCAGATCAGCGAATGCGGATAGATGTGGGGTATGTTCGAGCTGTACCTCTTGATCATGGAATAAAGAGACATTGTTTTACGGTTATCCGATAGTGAACGGAGAGGTTGGTACAGAACCGTAATAGATGTCTAGAGGTAGATCCATGTGGGTAGTGCCTTCTTTATACCGGTTTTATCCCGAATAGGAATCATCAGTAAGGCAGTATGACACCACCCACATCAATGTGATCAACGCCGAGCAGCTCCTTGATCTCAAAGATCCGCCTAGTGCCGGTTCTCAACAACACTAGGGCATGACTTGCCGGGTTTTCCGCGTGTTCCGAACGTTTGTCGTCGAGGGTCGGTACAGTGGGCATCGGTGCCTCCTCTGCTGGGGGGTGTTGACATTTTTCCGGACGTGCTTGCCCTTAGGCGACGCTGCCTTCAGCTTTTTTCTTGACTTCTGCATGGGGAATAACCTCCATGTCATCAGAGACCCTTATATGGGTCTCTGAGGCATGGTTCTTCGATCTCAGTACCTTTGTCTTCGTCTTCTTTGCCGGCAAGAGGGAAAACGCGTCCTTCGCTCTTTCCGAGGTCGAAGTTTGGGTGTCCCCCACTTCAGGGGGTTCCGGGCGCTTCGCGATCACCTGAATATTCTCATTTGAAGAAGGTGAAGGGACAGGTGAGTCTCTCTTGGGTTTTTCCGTCCGTTTTATCATCTTGGGTGTAGACTTGTTCTCCACCTTTGAAGAAGATGAGGGAGTTCTTGTCGCTGTCGGGTCAGGACCTCTCTTGAACGCTGTTCGGACGGAACTGACTCATATCAATTTAACTCTAGGCACAATACCCTGATCTGAGAGGTTGGTTACGATGAATAACCGTGAAACAATGTCTCTTTATTCCATGATTCAGAGGTACAGCTCGAACATCCCCCCACATCCATTCGCGTTAGCTGATTTGCGAGCCAATAGATGGCAGTGGTTGTCCAAAACCGCCACTGCACATACACCCAAATAAGGGTATTGTGCCAAGAGTAACATTTATGTGAGTGGTGCCATGCTGCCTTACTGATGATTCCTACTCGGAATGAAACCGGTATAAGGAGGGCACAACTTACATGGATGTAACTCTAGACATTTATCACGGTTCTGTACCAACCTCTCCGTTTAACAACATGATACGAGTTATACAACTGATACAAATTTGCAATCGAACATCAAAAAAACATGTAGCTTATTATAATCTTCAAACTGGTTACACAAGAACCCGAAAGCCCTTACTCTGTCATGCCTCAAATTGACAGATTACATCTGTGTGACAGAAATAAAGATAACAACATACATACACTTGATTTTTCATCAGAGTAACAGTGACAGAACAAAATTGGAAGTTGCAGGTTGGCAAAAAAAAGTAAAAGCCATAAAGTGCTCGCTGATTGAAATGAAATGATATAATATTAAATTAACTTCATTTTATCGATTGAAGAAAGATTTTGATCAATTTCAAAATCATCATCCCTGTCTATTCTAGATTTTTTTTTTATCAAAGCAAAAACATTTTGAACATAGTCAGATAAAGCGAGTCACAGTTCAATTCAAGAATATTGTAATAGAAAATGATAACCAGCCTTTAACAATTTTTAACTCTCACAAAAAGTAGCTGTACCTACAATATTCATGATCTATCATAATATTATTACAATTTTACACAGGTCGTGAAGCAAATAAATCAAATGCATGGAGACTTTATATTTAAGTTTGTTATTCTTTTCAAATGACTAGAACACGTGTTTGGAGAAGAAGTTTGAACATATTCTTATCATCAAGGAAGGAACAATAAAAGGTTCTCAAGATTTAAACAATCAATATTTCAGGTGTTAAGCGACTACATCAAGTACATGCTAAAAAGAAGTTATTGTGGGTAAAATGCGTTAAATCATCAGACGAGTCTCTCTTCAATGCATATCCCAAAATAGTGTTATACTCATAATAGTAGAAATTGGCAGAACTGAACACAATTCAAGGGTATTTATTTTGATCAAAATTCAGGCATTCTTGACATATTATTATTATCATGTATATTTGATAATAATAATAATAATACATTTATTGAAATACTGATAGAAATCGTTATTTGATCAAATTTGAGTCTTCTTCTCACCCGAGAAAGAATTGTGAGAAATTCCACAAAACCTCATAATATGGCAGTGTATGACTAGCTTTAAGATTTCGTGTTTTGCGGATGATTTATCGGTAGCTTTCTAAAGGTGAGGGTGGCAAAATATTTGTCACTTTATGTATTTTATGTCGCAGGTCTGCGGAGGATTGAAGGGGGGTTCGAAATCTCATCATGGAATATTTCAAAATATTATCATCATGCAATGATATAGCAGTGACCATAGTTGGAATGTTAACTACATCACAATTATAGTTATAATGATAACGGATGAGATGCGGTGATGAAAATACAATTGTTCGAATGTGTATTAGAATTATGTGAATTGCGATACAACTTTTGACTTTACATTTGAATAATGTGATTACGTGTGCATATCTCTTGAAACAGAACAAAAGATGAGAACATCTCCTCGCTCTGCATTAGGAATTGAATAAATTGTATTCGTAATCGTTAAATTAGTAAGAATATTATTAATTACAACATTATTTCTGTAATGAGTTCCATAATATACATCTTGCCTCTCTTCTCAATGTTGAAAAACAATGATTTTCCTTTATCTTGGAAAATGACTGCGATTTCTGGGATCTAGAACGTCGACGTGATTTTTTGCGTGAAGCCATTTTCTAAGAAGATTAAAAATAACCGCCTCATTTAGCAGAAAAATCGACTTTCCTTTCAGCAAAGCCGTGACGGAAAAAGTGACCCCATTTTTCTGTTTCGAGTCTTTGGTCTCTGGACGACGTTTCTTAATACGTGGCCAAAGTGAATGGGGGACTCTTCTACCAGCTATACAAACTGATAAAGTGCGTCTCATAATAATTTTGAGCATGAAATTTATATTGTGATAACTTGTAAATATGACTTATCAAGTGAGTATCTGTTTCAAAAATACTTTAATTATGGAGATGTTCTGTTGTGTTGAATAGTTAAAAGGATTGAGGTTTTAATGTTGGCAGAAATACAGATCAAACTGTTGAAAAGTACGTTTCTTGTTTCATTTCATACTATACTGTAATGTATCTTATCAGAAAACCAGTCCGGCAAATGGCACAATACAATTCATCATCAGAGCCGGTAAAATTTAATTAGAAGAATATATAATTTCAACCAACCTTGGAAGTTGAAGCATGGTTTGGCTGGCGCCATCTTATGGTTGCAATCAATATCTTGACATAAAATGGTTATGGTAATGGTGAGAGTACTCATCTTTATTATCTAAGTCGTGACATGGTTTTGCTGGCGCCATCTCAAGGTAAGGATGTGAGACGAACTCCCACTACCGCCCTCTCAATGTGTGGTTTGACAAGAGAGCACTTTCTCGTTTGAACCGATTAAAAAATATTCTCATAGTATGAAATGAAACATTGTACAATACACAACCGTGAAATGTCATCAAACTACTAGTCTTGAAATTCCGGACTCGGCTCCTTCGTCGCATTGTCCATAAACAGTTGAGTCCCACTTTGATAAGTCATTTCCTGGCCTAGTAACGTGAATTACTATTTGGAGTGTCAAATGTCAGAACTCATTTATGAAATTGATTACTTAGATACCACCCAACGCGTTGATGGTGTTCAGTGTTATTTCTATAAAAATAACAATGAAAATATACAGTGCAGTGCGGCTCTGAAAAGTCCCCTCTTCTTACTTTTGAACCGTTTGATATATGCGAACGAAATTCGGACACACCATATGTGACGACGTTTTGCATTTTTTGACATAGTGATGACAGCTGAAAATGTCAAAATGACAGCTGAGCGCCATTTTGAATAAAAAAATCAAATGTGAAAGAGGGTTATTTTGAAGGACCTTTGACTCTGAATACAATCTGCCGATTTTCAAGTCTCTGCTATCATTCCTGTTGATATGACAGCGTGTCATTTTTTTCCATTTTTGTCACTTAATAAACACTTACCCGCCAGAGTGACTTCTCCAAACTAAAAGGATATGATGAGGTACATAAGATCTTCAAAATGAGCTATTACTCAATATTTTAGACGGGGATTATTTTCAACCATTTTTTTTTCTTTTGGTGGAATTCATCCTCGTCAAAAAGATTGAGTAGTCGCTCATTCTGAAGATCATCTGTACCTCATCATATCTTCTTAGTTTGGAGAAGTCAACTCTTGCGGGTAAGAATTGATCAAGTGACAATAATGAAAAATGGACACGCTGTCATATTAACAGGGATGACAGCAGAGGCTTAAAACTAGGCAGTTGTGATAAGGTTCAAAGGGCCTTCAAAATAAGGTATCACTCGATCTCATTCTCTTTTTGGTTTTTTTATTCAAAATGGCGCCCAGCTGTCATCACTATGTCAAGAAATACAGAACTTCCTCACATATTTTGTGTGCAAATTTCGTCCGCATGTATCAAACGGTTCGTCCGCATATATCAAACGATTCAAAGGTTAGAAGGGGAGGGACCTTTTTGTGCCGCACTTGTGCAAAACTTCGAGGATTCTGAAAGCATTTGATAAAGGATAAGGCGTGGCGAGCCCTGAACTGTTGCAAAATGTGACCGAAGAGTCGAAACTGTCGATCTGTCCGCTTTTGCTGCGTTTGGGGTTTCTATAGCTTCCAAGTATTTCACATGAAGACATAAGGGATAAAGGAATGGGTACATATCACTTAATACAAGAAATGAGACCCAGGTCCAACGACCAGTGAAGAATTTATGCAGACTGAGTATTGGAGTTGTGAGAGGTGTGTGTTAACCTATGCGAAGAGAAGCTTTGGATGATGCAAATTTGAAGCTGACAACATGACACCCACATACAGGGTGCTCCAAAAGTAATGAGACACACGGTAACACCAGATTCCTCACACAAAAATTTCGCGATCTACCTCAACTTGTCAATTCCGAAAGTTGATATTAAGAGAGATACAGGGTGTCAAAGTTGAATTTCAATTTTTGATTTTTCCAAATAACTTTTGAAATAATCAAGTTACTTTGATGAAATTTCGTATATGGGGGTTTTTTGATACGCAAAATTCATATCTGGCATTGGTATGAGTCTTACACGTAGGGGACGCCACTTTTTACGTAAAAAAGATGTACAGCTGGTTCGTAAAAAAACTGGTATTGCTCATAGAAATGTTCAAAAAATTGAGCAGTGTAATATAATACAAAACAAAAAAGTATGACGTCATATTTTTACCAGGTTGATACTTTTGAATATTTTTTTCAAATGAATCCTCACATGAGTACAGGAACTGAAGCGAAAATATTGAATTGATCGATTGTGTGTATCAAAACTTGCAAATCTACCTGATTCAAATCAATTATTTACATGCATACATCATAACATACCCAAACTTTTCACTTGAATGACATGTCACTGTCAAGCAGCAATACCAGTTTTTTTACAAACCAGCTGTACCTTGTGAAAGTGGAGAGAAGTGAAATTTTTCGAGACATTTGAACTTGAAGTAATCAAATGTTGTTTTGAATGGAAATTTTTAAAACAAACATAGGAGACATTGGAAACGCCGTTGTCACGGTAATTTTGACAAGTGTCATGATGTTCAAAGTTTCTTTTGAAAAAAAAACAAAAAAAAAATTAAAACATTTTTCAAGAAAAACATTTTTTATTCAAAAAAATGTAGAATTAGAGCAATTTTTTAAAAATCAAGAAACATTGAGCTTTCAAACTGATGTCAAAATAACCATGATAACGCTGTTTTCAGAACCTTCTATGTTTATTCTCAGAATTTTCCATTTAAAACCACATTGCATGGATAACTTCAAGTTCAAATATCTAGAAAAAGACTTGGAAAAAGGTTACTCCTAGCCACTTCTACGAAGTATACCTTTTTTATGTAAACATGTTGGAAAAATCATTTTTCAATTTAAAAAAAATGTGCGAGTGCGTACAAAAAGACTATTTGAATAAGTGAAAACTTGTGTAAGTGGCGCGCTCTACAAGTGGGAGCAGTTCTGTGCTCAGATTTGAATTTTGCATGTCAAACAATCCCCATATACCTAAATTACCAAATTGAATCAAAAATTATTGAAACATTAACTCATCAATAAGCACGTAGAAAAATCCTTCTGGGGATAAGGATCAAATCAACACCAAATTCGGATTTCTCACCTTCGAAAACGGTAGTATAACAATTTTGAATCTGTAATTAGTACCACTGAAAAAACATTATTTTTAAAGAAACTCACCACACGTGGGTTATATAAACTGGGTGACAAACTCCACATATCGGAAAAAGTGTGTACGAATTTGCAAGAGCAAATCTCACTCAAAGATGCTTCATTGCCCGTAGTTGTTTGTAAAAAGGACAAAGGATCAGTACCAGCTACCCAATCTAGAGAAGTACGCAGGCGGAAACGCTTTTTTTTAGTAACGCGCTAGTTTGCAAGTCGATATATGACATACGTTCTCATTAATTAGATGTGTGGTTCTGACCTGTTCCTATGTGGGTGACTGAGATAGACAGTGATTATTACTGTTGTGAATAGATCTTACCGGAAACGGGCAATTACGCATGTTCATTGATTTATAAACTGCTCTAAGTATTCTACTCGCGGAAAATGGATATTACATACTCAGATGATTACGCAAACTTCATCCTCGTGAGTAATATCCACCATTTTCCGCTCGTAGAATAAAATACAATTTTTTTACGGATAGTTATTCCAATTATATATACGTTATGGGTAATGGATCACCTCACATGCATCCAAAACTTGCAACATTTTATTGCGATAATTATTATAACTGATTCCTGGGAATTCCTCCAAGACCGAGATCAAATAACGAGGAGAAGTCGTCACTACAATAATCAATCCTCTTTACAATACAAATAGGTACTCATTAGGTGAAGAATATTGTCTGATACCCCCCAAACGTGTATTCAAGATTTGACCCGTTATGCTGATTCGCAAATCTGGGACATCGCAATTTTTTTTCGTAGAAATCTGGGTAAAAGGATAAAGGACATGAAATCTTTGCGGTTTGGATTGTTGTCAAGGGATGGATTGTATTCGTTCTTCGAGTGAATACAAGTTTTTCTTCCGTCATCAGATTTAGATTCTGGATGCGATAATGATGCTGACTCTGATGACGTCGTTAATCGTCGATGATTCCTTACAGAGTGATATTGAGACTGAAGGGGAGTGGAGGTCTGAAGACCAGGTGTCATTGAAATTTTTGATAAAGAATATTTTGATGAGATAACATGCTCAAAATCTGAACCACCATGTGTCCTTGATAATTCGATATCGAGCTTACAAGATTTTATAAAATCCATGATCGGTCTCACAGCATATCAACTGTTCCAGTTATTTTTAACCGACAAACAGCTACAGCTGATTCTGTATTAAACAAATGTATGCTGAGCAGAAGTATATGAACACTGGAAAAAAGCTAACCAACAAGAATAAAATGGAAGTCTGTATTGGAATCAACATACACATGGGGATCAAGTGTTTTTCTGGCTATAGGGATTGTTGGTACTTTGAACCAGATTTTCACGATTATTTTATAACAAACTTTATCCCAGTTAATAGATTTGGTTGACTTCTTGCACGCTACATGCAATACTAGATGTTTTTTGACAGGCGATGAGCTCAGTGGAGACATTGAACCTCAAAATAAGGAAATATGATATGATTTCATTCATAGCAATGAAATAAGTATTTTATTTCATTTTCACTTGTCCAAGATGTTACTCTAGAAAAAATACATAACAGTATTATTTGATGCTTTTTATTGTGAAACATCTTGATCCTGAAAGAGTTTTGAATAAGGAAATAAACATGTTTCTCAAAATAGATACTGCTTCATATGAATAGCAAATATATCAGACGAGTTTTGGAAATAATTGTGCTTCAGGTATGTCAAAAACAATGCGAATAATGTTTGTCACAATGTTTGGGATATTGTCACAAACAACAAGGAATAAATGGGATATGGAGTATATTCAAGATAGCCATCTCAAGTGCACTCATTATTGTAGACATGTAGACAAAAGTTGCATGGCAACTGATTTTTAAGTGAAAGTTAGAGAGTTTTAGAGAAAGGCGTCGACTATTTTTATACTTCGCAAAGATGTCGTATCCAAATCCTCATTAAACTCTTTGAATAATCCATATTAGTAAATTTAATAGCTTCATTTTCAATCCTCAAGAAAAAAATTGTTCATGAAATTACAAATTGATTTTGATCTCGTTCGACAACTTTGGTATAGATACACGAGAGACAGACTGATCAATACATCGTTTTCCTTCGCATGACCAAAAAGATTAAGTACATCAAAACCTTTTTTCAAAGTAATCGTGAGATTTATCCATTAGAACCAAAGTAAAAGCCATACAACGAAATTATTACGAAGATCTTCATTATAAACTCTCTTAATCTGATTGACATCAAGTATCGATTGAAGGGGCTTGTGTAACAGAATGACGAATTTTCCGGGGCAAAGTTCAAAGAATCATAACTTTTCCATTGATATTGAGAACATTTTCTATCTTGCTTGCAGACTTCCCAATACCTACCAACTTTTCCTTCTTTCAAAGCTGAGCCGGAATGTGTACTCAAAAAAAAATAATTTAATCTCTTGTCTGTTACGTCAACTATCTTTTTGTGTTAGCAAAGCCCACTTAAAACCCTTCGAGAGTGGTTTCCAAATTTTATATTGTGAGGTTTAGTTTTTTAAATAGGTTGATCAATCAATAAAAAAATATAAAATTCACTAACAAATGTGAAAAAAAAAACAAATATGGTAATATTATGTCCATAATAACTCGATATCCGAGCAAAAAGTCGTCGAGTTTTCTACTTTTACGAGAAAAACAAATTAGACTAGTCGAATTTTTTATCAACGTCAAAGAAGGAATAGCTTTTGATGCCATTGTTAGGAATAGTCGTGATATTGTGCACGATTCATCAGGAAAATCAAAAAAAAATCTGGCATAATATCATCAGTAATATAATCAATAGGTAATGTTCAAATTTCGCAAATTCAATAGTTTGTTGATTCTACTTCTTCACCTGTACAGTAGTTACAATAATGCACAAGGAAAATGAACTCAATTTCCTATTTTGCTTATACTTATAACTTGTCTGGATAAGAAGTAAATTCTTTCACTAAGAATTATTTGTCCCTCATCATCCAAGTTTCATCTGCCGAATCGCACAATTTATGAACCACAAATTTGAACCTTGTGCCAGGCACTCTCCAGACGAGCCATGGCACATCCCAGAGAACTGGAGTATTTAAACTTTTTCCATTCTTGAAGTTATTAAAATCCCCATATTATATTGACACGAGCACACAAGTCGTAGCAGAACTTGTAATTCTCTAAACAAACAAGTAATAATAGTGACAAAGTGAAAAGTACAATAATTCTGAATTTTATCCAATAATAATAGTTATTGTATCTGCTAAGTTCCAGTATGTTCTGTGCTCTGAGTCTTCTGTACTGTGTTTGGGTTAGTTATAGTAGGTTCTATACGGTTCTATTTATTATATTATACAGGGTGGTCACCTATAAATGAAAAAATTAGGGGTGGTGGCTGTGTACCCGTTGAATAAATAGAGAAAGAAAGTGTGTAATCGAGTAAAAAAAATTTTAATTGCGTAACCAAGCGCTTTCGGTGGTTAGGCCATCTTCAGTGCTACCTAATTTTTAGCGGAAATACCTCATTATTATCACCTATGAAGAAATTTAACTTACATGTCAATGAATAGAATCTTATCGGATGAATTGTTGGACAATAACATGACGGTGACGATATAACAGTAATTTACGAATCGATCAAATGTAGATATGGTTTTGTGCACATCATCTCGTCAATCTTTTCGCTTATCATAAAATTATTGTTTATATCCAAAATACTAACCAAAGTGATCTTGTGTTCTGAAAGTGTTTTAGTGCTGAATGTTTTAAATTTTAGTATCTGTAATTTTACAATTTTAATACTTTGTGCGTGCATAACTGTTTTATCGTCACCGTCATGTTATTGTCCAAACATCCATCTGATAAGATTCTATTCATTGACATTTGAGGTAAATTTCTTCATCAGTGATATTATTAACAAGGTATTTCTGCTAAAAATTAGGTAGCACTGAAGATGCTCTAACCACCGAAAGCGCTTTGCTACGCAAATAAAAAAAAATTACCACACACTTCCTTTCTCTACCTATGAATGAGTCATAGAAGAATCGTAGATTCTAGACGTCAATATACAGTGCGACTCAAAAACTTTTCCCCCTTGTAAATTTTGAATCATTAAATATATTTGAACAAAATTTGGATGCATTACATTCTGCGTTTTCTTACATAGAAGTGAGAGCTGAAAATGTCAAAATGACAGCTGAGGGCAATTTTGAAAAAAAAATCAAATCCAAAAAAAGGTCGAATGATAGCTCATTTTGAAGGTCTTTACATCGTTTTTATACCATGAAATTTTGAAGTTTCTATCACTAATTTTTCAATTTGAAGCCAGATTTTGTTTGGAAATGGTCGTTTATTGGGGATATAAACTAAAAGTTAGGGGGAATGGATCCTTTTGAGCAGTTCTGTCTATTTTGTTTCAACCAAAAATGCTTCAATATAACGTTGCTCATTCAAAAGATACAGGTTGTTGAAGGTTTATCTCATATTTCATACTCAATCTATGATTTTATGAGTTTTGAAGAAAATAACGCACAGATTAAGAGATTTTTGCAGGCGAGAAATCTAGTTTCTAGGTTGCTTGTAGAGGACGCTAGCTACATACATTTCACCATCCTCTCTAAGAATAAAAATGTATTCTTGTTCAATACCGATAAAACACTGACTTTTCAAGGAAATGAAACTTTAGTGATTCGATGTACGCGGAATTTTTGTGATCCTATTTACTTAAAAATCTAAAAAGTCGTTTGCTTTCGAATAGGTGTCTGATAAATCATGATGAACCCCAAAATTATTAAAAATTGGAAATAAAAAATAATGTAGTTTTTATACATATAAACGTTGGCTCTCAAAATAAATCTAACAGGATTTTCCCGTCTTTGCATAATCCTACTACAATGCACTAGACCATGCTCTAAACTTTTCAAAGAACTGAGTTTCACCTAGTGCTAAAGACATTTTTTAAAGGTGCTCTAGTCTTGAGCAAAATTTATATTTTTTTACTTCAGACAACCGACAACAACAGGAGTAGTTTTTTTTTTGTTATAAATATTCCTAACAAATATGAATGACGGAAAACTCGTTAGTACGTTATCTCGAATTATATTTTGCATAATAAAAAATACATGGACTTCACTGTCACCGTACTGGTGAAACACTGACCAATATAAATAGAAATCACTGTCGAGATACGGCCGGTAAAATGCGATGTCGATCACGGCAATGTGTCGTGTGAATTGATCTTGAAGCGACAATGGTGGCGTTTAATTCTTTTGTTAATTCAATGAAGAATCTTGGAAAAAGATGTGATTGGCAATAATAAATATTTCAATGTATTGTTGGCTTTGTGATTTATCTAGATGGAACACAATAGTGTCAGATGTTAGCCTCCATTAACATCTGACACTGTTTTGTTCCAATTCTAAAGATAAATCACAAAGCCAGTTAAAATAATTCACCAAAATTTGTTGAGGCTTCAGATGTGTCCATCATTGTCGATAGACCTTGATTTTGCATTTAAGATGCTATGGACATTTTATAGAAACCTCCACAAATAAATTTATGTTCCTCGTAATATGAATCGCGTGAACTCGTCTTGCAACACGCTATACACAATCACAAAAGAACAAACATCTTTTTATGAATTCACAAAATGCTGCTGAGAATACATTTTCAAGTAGCTTGTTGATAAAAAGACTAATGACTTTGTCAACATTTGCTTGCTAATAATGGACGTGCCCAATACCAGTTTGGTGTTTACCTCTCTATCAAAAATTAAACAAACAATATACGACTGAAAAAAAATAGAACACACTTAAGCTGGTCAGAGCTATAAATTTTACAATGGTATTAGAAGTACTATCACTGTATTAATCATTCCGTGATGTAACTTTGCATGACTAACAACAAACTCAGCTATGATAAAACTAGTTTGCTGTCCAGTATCTACAAGTCAGCAAATAATAATTCGAACAAGGGTGTACATTCATTCACTGTCTCACAGAAGTTTTCTCCATTGTATACCGTGGACAAGTGAACAGCGAAATAGTTCCATTATTTCGATTGGATGGCAGGCAAGTCAATAAATTTTCAATGGACAGTATGCGGAAATTATTTCATTCACACTGCAGAGTTAATTCGAAATATTACCTGACGAGACTCTATTGAATTCTGCCGTCGCTTCGTTCCTATTGATTTATGTAGTCATCTAATGGCATTATAGGGTGGATTTTAGTGAATACTTTTTATTTAACGAGCTTATTACTTCAAAGTATTCCTAAATAAGCATCATTTCTTATATTTTTCAATAGAACGTTTGTTCAAATCTACCAAGTTTGTTGACGTCATCCGTAAGTGGAAGAGGATTGTGGACTTGTATCGACTAATAAAAAGCCGTAAAAGAAAGCTCCAAAACTTATATTATCGAAAAATTTGAGTTGGTCAGATGTAATTTGTATTCGTTATTCGATTGGCCAGGGTTGCGTTCCGCAGATTCGAGTTGAATAAATGTGTGTTGCTGTTGTGTCTCAGTTCGACGAAAAATTATTATGGCTTGAGTTTTTTCAGAGTTCCATCGGATGCAAATTGGTAATAATATTTTAATGATCATAAGAAATACATATTCATATTATTTTGTTTACTTCTATTTTGAAAGTCTAGATATTGTTCTAATACCAACCAAATTGTATATTATGTATGTATTATGTACCTACTTGTATATTATTGCATTGTTTAATTGTTTGAAAAATTGTGATAGCTATTTTTGCTAAAATAAAGATCCATTTCAAATCAATAACTTTCAAATCAATAACATCTTTTGCCCGTCATCATAGAAATTATATAGTAACTATGCTGCCGCGGCGCGGTGATCGGAAGCTTCCACAACAATCCCGTCGAGAAAATAGTGGCAGAAAAAGATCAAAGGATTTGAGGCGAGTAGTGACAAGAGGCATTTTCAATGGTCAATTTGCACATTTTTTGGAAATATGAAAAATATAAGGATTAGTGAGTACTGATGACATTGATGTTCAAAAAAATCAACCTACGACCTCAGTTATGTAGTAATGTAGTATAATTTGGGTATTTTGAAGAAAAATTCTTGCTGATGACTCTCCAATATTGTCTAGAATACGTTTTAAAAATTTCAAGTTATTTGAAAATGTATGCAAATTGTCCATTTGCGGTACGTTTGACTACAAAAACAGTGTTACCCGTAGCTTGATTCACGCTCATTAGTCTGCAGAAACACCAGCTTTTTTTGAGCTATTCGTACCACTTTTTTTTGTGGTTTGGACATACTTCTTCCACTATTTAGCCGGTTCTCAAACTTGAATTCTTGTTCGCATTTTACGTTGATTAGATAACAAAACCTCCATCAAAACCAAACTTGTCTGAACATTCAATTGTGCTTTTCTCAGTTTCGTCAATGATTGACTTTCCTGCTCTTTTCCACTGATTTTTCAAGTATAATGCTTCGTTAACACCAATCATTGTCTTTGTTATTTTTGTGGCAAAATAAGTTCCGCCACAAGGTTTTTTTTAAAATAAAGTAAATTTTTCTATTTCTTGCTCAATTTGTACCGAAAAGGGTCTTCTGAATTATCTTTCTCGGATGCATCGTTTTCGAGTAATGGAAATAAAACTGCTTTGATGTCACGACTTATTTAATAAATTTCAAAACGTGGGAAATACTGATTGGACGTTTGACAAAATGACGTTCGTGGTGGAAACATACACCTTGATAAAATGTTTTTTTCCAGCAAACTTCAATTCAACAGTTCAAGCTACTTCGAAAAAATCAACCAGTTCACATAATGTTAGCAAAATAATACCGTGTGTCTCAGCAACGAAACGTTTCCAGATACAATATGCTCACATATTTTTTTTTTTTTTAAATTGTGACTGAACCTCTGCCCCCACAACTCTGAAACACTCTCTATGGATGCTAACCATCATTTTAGCCTTGAGATCGGTCCACACAGAAGCAGCTTTTGTCATTGTCGACAAGTTTCTAGCGACAAAGTTGCTAAAAACTAGTCATCAATGAGAAAAGTTGCCGTCTAGTCGCTCTGGTCGCGTCTACCAATGTTTCCCCATGTCGCATGTTTCCCTTGTGAGGCGACAATGGAAATCAGGAAACAAGCATCTTCGAGACGCGACTTGTTGCTTGTTTTTTGTGTGGGCAGGTTTTAAAGTAACTGTTTCTTTTGTCTGGACAACCCGTTTCAGATGAAACTTCTCTAGAATCAGTCTGGTATATAGCAAGGTATATGTGTACACTAAGTTTCCTATTTCTGCGAAATGTTTCTTGTGACGAAACAAAAATGACAATAGTGTCGCCCTGTGTTTTCTCTGTCTGGGCAAGCCTTGAACGACCAGAAACATCTATTGAGAAGCAGCTCATTTGTCGCCAGAAACTTGTCGACAATAAATACAATAAATTATTCATCGTCTTTCTTCTTGCCCAAGTGTTGAAAGTATACTTTCGCAAACTCTGCAAAGATATCCATATAATTCCATACTGTAGCTTTTTGATTTTCAAAGCCATATCGATAGGTAAGCTACTTAAGTATCACAAAATTTTTGACAAAAGGCATGTATGGAGTGTCATCCATGTTTTTCAAAATATTCATAAGTGATTTCAAGGAGACGAAGATGATTGTATCGATTTTTACAAACAATGAAAGAAGACAAAAATAATTGCTTCAAAATTTACTGGATTTCAAGATTCAAATCTTGTAGGACCGAGTAACATTTTTCAATACATACAAACCTAAATTGTCTTAAAAAATGTAGGCTCATTGACCATCGTCAATAGAATAGCAATAACTCATATTAGTTTTCTGACTCGACAGCGGAAACGATAGTGCGATTACCAATTTGGCCAAAATTGCCAACGTGTAACACTTAAGATAATATTAAGACCAATAAAACATCAAGAATGAAAAATATAAAGACCTGTATCATAAAACCATGCGGGCAATCCTGAACTGGCAAAGAAATTTGACCAGAATCTGTACGATGGAGAGTTTATCCATTGTGTGAGATGAGTTAGGAGGTCCAGAGTAAAGTAAATGATCAAGAATTTCTTTTCATATTTCTCGTTATCTTATTTTGAATATTTGGTTAGAGTGTACACATGTGCCCCGAAGAAAATATACGCTGAACAAGACAATTTTGCTTGAAATAATCTGTTATAGCAACTGTTAAATATTTGAGAACTATAACCTTCCCTCGAGATAATTGAACAATTATTGTTGATAAAAACGAAAATGAAGCGATCTTGACCCCTTGCAAAAAAAAGTCCATATGGACAGGAACATAATCAAGATATCAAAGTAACAAGATGAGAGAGAATTTTCAAAAAGTATCCTGCGACTGAACTTCTTATTTTCGACATCCAAACAATGTTCTCGTTGAAAGAATTGGTGGCTTTACGATTTGTTGGTTTAATCTCACCAGAGCCAACCGAGAGTCAAATTGATGGCAAATGAAATTACATTTCTAGATATAATCCCAGTCTCTGTGTTCAGCAATGTTCTTTGACATTTTGTTTTATAGGAAGACGGCGTCGAATTGGAAAAAAAAGAACGTTCTAAATGGAGAGTTCTTGGGCAGTGATATATTTTCTTTTAGTTGTATTTTCGGCATTAATTTATTATTTGTAGATCGCAAGGGCCGTTCTTGATACTTATTACTATCAATTAGTGCCAGTTATTCTAGTAGATCCAATTATTAATCTGATTAGTACTTGATAGTTTGAAACTCTATTCTGGGCATAAAGAACATGAACTTATTTGTTGTTCAAACCTATTGTAAAATAATTTTCGAAGCACAATAATAGAGCAGTTACAAAATGTGTTCCAATATACAGGGTGCGCCAGGGTGAGTGGCCTATTAGAAAATCTCGGGAAATAAAGCGATTCTAAGAATTTTTATGGTGGGATTTTCGAAGATGCTCTCTCCGAATGAAATACATTCACATCGTGCAACTTCCGGTTATACCTTGTTTCAAATGAAACACCCTATATATTATTACATTTTTGGATTCTACGCAAAAATGTAGGCAGATTTTATGAATGTCCTAAGTACAAGATTTTTTGAAATACTCAAACTGTATCTTCTTGCCAAAAATGACCTCGCTCATACAAAATCCAAGATCTTCTCTGTCGGTTCTCAGGGGCAAAATTTTGACAAACCACATTAGCGATTTTTCTAGAAAAAATCTGTGCACGCCATTGAATTGTGATTCCCTCAAAATGGGCATTTACCAACATTTATAAGAAAGCATCAAGTAGTAACTATTTCGAAGAAAACAATAGATTATCCATTTAAATAAAAAACCACTCAATTCTGGTTACTTCCACCAAGCCATTCTCTTTTTCAATACACCTAGTATTTCTTTTGCAAATATTGAAAATTACATCGGGTATTTGAGTAGAGTGATTTCACCACAAGCGCGAATAAAAAAAATAATAAATTAATAATTTTTCTCAATACCTATCATTTCTTTTGCTAATATTGAAAATTACATCTGGTATTTGAGTGAAGTGATTTCACCACAAGCGCGAATTAAAAAAAAAAAAAAAAATGCGGTGAAATTTGGCATGGGTACCATTTCAAGGGCGTGCATAGAATTTGAAAAAAAAACGCTTATATGGTTAATCAAAATTTTGCACATGGACACTGGCAAAGTTTGCCTTGGATTTTGTGTGGGCGAGGTCATTTTTGGTGAGAAGATGAGGTTTGTCAAACTCTACAATTTTAAAATAACTCGAGTCAAATCGGTCCATCAATAAGCCGAGAACAAATGGGTCCCACTGTATAAGTGCTGCAGAATAACACAATTTTGCAACCACGGTGGCAGTGACTTATACAATTAAATTGCTCTAAAAGCGATGCACAATAATAATTCATTGGAAGAATACTATGTCAAGAGAAATTCTTATATACAACTGTTCTGTGATGTCTCATGTAGTTTTCTTATGTAATTACTGTACAAAGGGTTCCTTCTGATACATTTCTGCTGCGAAGAGCAAAGAACTAATATGGAAGCAGTTATCGAATAAGGTAAACTTGCGTTTTTTTTTATCATAACATAAAAAAACTCTGTATAGAACTACTATAACAACGACGCCACTCCATATGTTTTAGATTAATAAACGTTTATGAAAGTTGTGACCTTCTCTTGCTTCAAAATGTCTAATTCATTTTTGAATAAATGGAAAAGCGTAAAGAGGTGAAGAGTTTTGGAGGAAAAGTGAAAACCCCTGTGACAAATCACTTGAAAGTGAAAAAAAAGAAAGCTCCTTGTTAACTGGAAAAAGAGAACATAATACACACAATAGACGGGAGCAGTGATACAGAGGTCCCAAAACTCTAGTATTTCTCATGAACTTTAAATCAAAATACCTATTTCAGGAACCGTTGCTCGTAACAGACGTCTTTTAATTAAATAACAGTTTTTTCGTGAAATTTATTGAAAATTCTAAATAATTCATAGTCTTATTTTTCAAAAAATTATTTAACATATGACAACGTTGTATCCATGAAATATCATATTTTCTCTAAAATCATCGCAATTGACACAAAAATGACGTATGAGTTTATATTGGATAGTATTAATAGTACTAAGATTCGATTCTTTTCGAAAGTTAATTCACTGTTTCATTGACTGCAAATAACTAACTTGGTAAATTATCAAGTATACATATACTCATATTCCTACAGAGTTGATTGTCATGGAGTCAGTATAGTAAACGCCAAACAACTTTCGATCTAGGTCATTGTTGCCACCAAGCTCGTTGTTATGGAGCTTGCTGGTGGCCAAATTTGGTTACCAGCAAATCACATAATAACTCGCTTGGTGGCAATTATGACGTGAATAGAAAGTTGTTTGGCATCTGCTGTATATGTATTTATTTAAGCCATCTTTAAACGTCATCGTTACAGGATCAATTTGCCTGTAGAATACAGCAGTTAACTGTTTAAAAGTTTTTCAAATATCACACGATGCATTGAAATTGTTGCATAAGGAGACATTTTGCGCTACTAAGTAATAATTGTATAAGAGTTCTTCAGTACAGTGCAACCTCGGTAATCCGAACCCACGCTAATCCGAATTACGCTAATCCGAACACATATTCGTGATGCTATAGTCCGAATGACATCTCGATAATCCGAACGTTACCGGAAAAATCCTGAAAAAACCGGCAGCGCGAGCGCGAAACCGTGTCGTCTGCGTCGCTTAATAACATTGGGTACATGTTTTTTTAGTTTATTAGGTACATTTACATATGTATTGTGTAAAATTTAATATACATACATGTTAAAAAAACTTATACAGATGTGGTGATGTGTTTTATTGTATATTCGCTAATCCGAACAATTCGATAATTCGAATTGGGTCTGACAATTAGGTGTTCGGATTACCGAGGTTGCACTGTAGTTGTATACCATCAGTATTCTACAACAGCATTTGCTCTGTAACAGTAATATCGAAGTTCTGAGAACGTTTATGCAACAACTCTTTAATTGTTTTGCGGAGACTTTGCACAACATTTTATAGAAATAAATAGCTGTATAGTATTGTGCCCATTTTGATTGTATTATAGTTGTAAGAACGTTTAAAAAATGTTCTTAGAAAAATAGATAGAAGTATATAATTATCGTTCTCACGACATCTATAGAACAAAAAATTGTTAGCTGGGTGGTATGGTATGGTATTTTGTTGGTTGAAAACTATTTTCGTACATGACTAATTTGTGGATCAAGACAGACAAGTCAAAGTTCCAGAGAGTATTGTCACTATGAGTTAGATATGAAAGCTGAACCAAACAATAGGCGATCTCAAGGGAATAAGTGCAGTGACGGTCAGAGTTTCACACCATGTGTCGTCTTAAACAACACACTGAAGTGATATGTTTAGTTCAGAGAAGTGCAAGCCAGACTTTTTTCACTCAGGGTGCACTCACATTTTATCAGATGTGATTTTATTCAAGACTAGACGGTCAGCACTCCATAACGGTTTCAATATCCGTATGGTATTTAGTTCTCTTAATAAACAGAGCCTGTCCATGGCCAGGGTGTACGAATATGGTGTACTGTTCCACGATGCTTGGGTGTGTTTAATCATTGAAGAAAATAATTTTGCACACAGATCCAAATCCTGCGGAACACTGCAAGTCACAGGAAAGAGCTATATGGGATCGTCTTGTCCGGTAAAACTTGAATCATTCCAATTATCATGTCCTAAATCTCTAAAGCGATCACCACATTTGGCAAACAGTCGCATGATTTAGAAAATTGTTATCTTCTCTTATGTCGTTAGAATTGATATGAACATCGAACAGTAATAAGTAATAAGTTTTGTTGAGCAACCTATCAACTAGCCTTGAATATGAGCTAGGAAGCTCAGGCAATCGGACTTCAAGTCGCTCTCCTCACTTATGCTGATATTTTTGTAACGGAGACCAACCCTAATAAACGATTGTCAACTACCATCAGCATGTCATTGTTGCAGAACTAAAGATTACACAAAAGAAAAAGTAAGCTGAATACATAGATATTTACATAGATAATCTTCTATTCCTCCAAGACAATTTACAGACATCCGTCATAATTAGTAAAACTTACAGCTAGAGTAATTGATATAAGGGCAATAAATAATACACAGAATATAAAATGATTCAAAAAATATTACATCTCACCAAAAACTCATTTCAATCCACAAATGTCCTCAACAATTGAATATTTCCAGACCAAAAACATTATGCAGATTTCTTACTTTCTTGTATTTTCAGTGGTAGTAAAAAGTTGCAGTTTCCTCTCGTGTTGTATCCATAAAGGTCCTGGTGTTACAAGAGACTGATCTTCTTCTTGAAGATGAGAACACATTCTTCCATAATGTATATTGCAGGGACAATCAGGATTTCGAACCGTCCAAAAAATGCCTATACGATATTCTGGACGATACTACAGCAAATACTTTGCCTGCCAAATAAGACGACCACAAAAAAATCACATTAAACTTTAACCTCAGCATAATACACAGACATGAGTTGATAAAAATTCAAGACGTTCTTCATTGTATTCATAAGGTAGATTGATGATGTCAATTTTCTTTGTAGGGCACGACAGTTCAATGTATTGTCCACCATGACTCCCAGAAATTTGGTAATTGTAAGTTTCCGCAGCTTTTCTTTTCCAATGTGAATATTGATATTTGGGTCAGCTTCATGTTGAATTGGGTAAAACTGGACATATAATGTTGTTTTCACAACATTTAGAAATAGGGAGTTGCTAGAAACCCCTTTTTTCAATTCTGTAAAGACTTCATTACAGGAATTTTCGATCTGGTTGCTTTCCGTTTGGGATACTATGATGGAGGAATCGTCAGCGTTCAAGATTGCTTTGGCTTGATCATTCAGGCAGATGTTGATGTCATTCACGTGGATTAAAGATCGCAGTGGCCCAAAACACCTTTGGGAAATATCCACATCAACAGATCCCTTGCTTGATTGACTTCCCCCAATTTCCACGACCTGATGTCACCCGGTGGTATATTTACAGATGCTAGCGTGTGTTCACACCAGGGTGTTGAAATCAGCTAGGCTTTGAAAAAACATTCATCTACAAATACTAGCCGATTTGGACACTCCGACTAGAGTGTTGAAACCAGTGCGTTTTCGTAGTGGCTTGTTGTGGGTAGTGGGTATAATACAGAATTCTCATAATACCCATACTCCACACATAAATTATGATTTACAATAATAATTTAAATGTTAACCGGTTGCTAACCAACGAATTGGTACGCTGGGCAAGAGCTTACAGTGACGCTCCTGCCCAGCAAAGCCGGTGGATGTTCTCTTAAATATCATTTAAAAAGTAACGCTCCTGTCCTTATGACTGCTCCTGCCCGAGTGAAAAGGTACGCTCCTCCCCAGCGTACCATTTCGTTGGTAAGCAACAGGTTAACATTTAAATTATTATTGTAAATCATAATGTATGTCTTGTGTATGGGTATTATGAGAATTCTGTATTATACCCACTATCCACAACATGCCACCACGAAAGCTCACTGGTTTCAACACACCAGGGTGCCTATTCAGGGACCGATAGAACGGTCATATCGAGAGAAAGACAGAGACAGTAAACGGAGAATCTCATGAAGGTGATCGTTCGTGACTCTAGTGTCCAAATCGGCTAGTATTTGTAGATGAATGTTTTTTTCAAAGCCTAGCTGATTTCAACACTCTGGTGTCAACATACGCTAGCATCTGTAAATATGCCACCCGGTGATAAATGAGTGCACCAAATCATTTGCAACTCGTCGTATTTCATAAATGTTTTGTTTGTATAAAAGTAGTTGGTGTATAAAGCAGTCAAATGCTTGACCAAGATCGCAGAAAACACCAACCGCATGCTTTTTTTTCTTGAGTGACTCACTGATTAAATTGACAAGGTCTAGCATCGCTGATTCCGTTGATTTCTCTGCCTGGAAACCATGCTGTCCTGCATTTATTATTTTTGACTTTCCGAGGTATGGCAGCTGTCTTGATAGAAAGGCATATTCAAATATTTTGGCTAAGGTTTGGTGGTACACGATTAAATAATGCCCTTAAAACATAATTGGCTTGTTTAGATAACCAGGGGTGGACTAGGTTGTACATTTTGATGCTTGAATTTTCAACACCATGTATGATAAAGACTTGAAACAAATAAATTCAGAAAGCCTGAATCTTAGGCTACAAAAAAGGTACTCTTGTTCATTATCGGTAAAATGAACCGTTTTCGAGAAAAAAAAACAATTTTTTTTTGAAAAAAACCTCGAAAAAAGCCATGAAAGTGGTGCCTTTGACCAAATTAATTAAAAAAATGTGAACCTTTGTTTTTTTCGAATTTTGCATTGTTTTTTCAGATAAATTTTCATAAACATTTCGAGGAAGATATAGGTTCAATTTTTTTTTTAAATTTCGTCAAGGACAGCACTGCATTATGGCTATTTTCGATGGTTTTTTCAATAAAAATATGTTTTTTTTTTCGAAAACGGTACATTTTTTTGATAATGAACAAAAGTACCTTTTTTGAAGCTAAAGGTTCAGGCTATCTAAATTTATTTTTTTCAAGTCTTTTATGTTTCTGGCAATAAAGAAACCCTTTTAAAAAATAATTTTTATTTTGACAACTTTGAAATTAATTGAAAAAATATAATTTGAACTTAATGCTAACGTGTCTATGCCGTTTCTCCGCGAGCGGACTGTTTCCTAGCCGTAAGTATCCAAGAAGCTACTGACGGCTGCATAGTCATAATGCTGCTCAGTAAAAGCTTATTAGACACATAAATCCTTTCTTCCTAAAGGAAACTCAAGGGGGTAGAACTTGAGTTTCATCAATGGTACTCGTACGCTGGGGCTTGATTATGGCTGGCTTTTTTTTCATGACAAGGTAAATTGCCATCTGGATCGGGATCAGAAGAATCAGGATCCAGAAGGACCAGTCTTGATAAGGGCTCTGCTCCTTTACATAGTCCAGAGGCTTGATATGTGACTCTTGTAGTTGCAATTGGTGTAGTTGATCCAGAGGTAAATTTTGAAGGTGGATTTTGTTCTACTTGGGCAACGGGAACATGGATTTCTTAGACGCCTTCTAAAGTGACTGAATGGCCATGGAATGCTTCTTGATCATTCTTGTAGACTGACCTTGATGTTTAAATGGAACATCTTGGTGAAATTATGAATAAGTGAGTTCCATGAAGCCGAGCGATTTCGTGTTCTACACAGTGAGTCTGGATTTTGTGACTTTCCGGAAATATTCCGATGTAGTGGGATTCATTGATTTCTCCCATTATTGGCTTGTTGGTATAGATTGGTATTTGTCGACATGTGTCCGAGTGATTTTTGACGGACAGAAGGGACGTAACGCAATCAGGATTTTCATGTGTTGGTAGAACGTTGTTGTTCTTGCAGTAGTATATCTTCTTCAGGGCCATGAATTCTTAGTTTTGGTATTGGTACCTACTTGTTGCTCAGAATGAGGTAAGTAGAAGGAGGGATGATGATGGAATTGTTTTTATTCGGGATGGAAAAGAGATGGAAAATCTCGGAATCATCCTGATTCACAAGCGGAAATTTAGAGAAAAAACTATTTTGTTTTCAATTGCAAAAACATTTGTTTCAACTACACGGTAATAAATTTTGAAATTATCGCTCAAAAATAGAAGTTGGAACACATTGTGTTGTTTTTGAAGTTCATTTACAATTTCTTTGAGATCTGTGGAGTTATTATACTCCAATGAAAGGTTTTGAGCAAGGCGAAGGTGATAGCATTTTCTAATTCTCTGATGAAGTTCAACAATGCGTCGAGATTGACTTTGATTTGATCGATGATTTCGTGAATTTCAAGGTAGTGCAAATAGCTGAATGGTGTTTTTTTGCTATCATCATTAATACCATTTATTCAGTTTTCAATTGCTTTCTGATTATTATTCACAATTGTCATGGTATGATTGATTTTTTTCATTAAATTGGTTGTTGGAGATACTTGTTCATTGACTGTTCGAATTACATTATTTTGACTGTTTCCAAGAATTTCTTTGCCATCTTCTTGGTCAAGATTACCAGTTATAAATTTGACTGGTGATCCGATTGGATTAATTAAGCCTCTTTTACTTCGTCTATTAGGAAAAAATCGATTTTCTGATTTATCAAATTCACTTCATATTCAAGATTTTGATAGGCTTCAAGTAATAGGTATTTTGATTCGATTGAAGAGTTGTAAATTGCTGGTTCTAGTTTGATATAATGACTTGCTATGTCGGTTATTTGATTTTTTAGTGAAATGAGGTCAATGTAGTGTGGGAATGTATGTGTTGCAATTTGGATTTTGGCAGTGCCTCATTTGAATGGAAGGATGCCGCGATTAGATTTGAGATTCTGAATCTGTACCTTCTGTGCGTTCGTCAGGTGAAGTGAGGTCATTATCCTGCGAAGGGTTTTCTGTCATTTTTCGGGGATTTTAAAAAATTTGTTCATGATAGTTATTCAGGGCAGTTGTTACTGTCAAGTCAGTAGTTTTTAATATATTATGTTCTGGTTTATTGAGTGGGTTGGTTTTCGATTGTCTGTCGCTTGATATCCGATAGCCGATTGATCCGGGTTGGACATCGGGTGGATCATTCCTCTTCTCGTTCGCTTTTTCAATTACTTTACTTTTGTTAGCGTACAGATTCCGAAGGCAAAATCAAGTTCTACGTGAATAGTTATATAAGATGTCCCGTAGAGCTCGATTCGGCATTCGGAATTCGTATACAGGGTTAGGTCAAAAATGTATAGGATGAAAATATATTTTTTAAAAGTGCATACTTTTATATATTTTTGAAAAGGTGAAAAAAAGACAAATCTTATGGACTATAAATATACAGGGCGTTCCATTTAAAAAAATGAAGTTGGGTCCGATAACTTTTTTACCTGACCCTGTATACTAATCTCGAAGGCAGAATTGAGTTGTACGGAAAAAGTTATATGAGAAACAGTTTTCACATTTTCCATAACTTACTCGATAGTTTAGATACGAGGGGTACCTTAAAATGCAACATTTTCAGTTTAGCCCTGTATCTTAATAACTAATAGGGCTATGAAAATTTTGTTAATGGCATCTTTAGTTTCACGAAAAAGTAGCACACTGTCGCAAAAACCGCAACTTTCTATCTATAAGAATAACGGAGATACCCCGCAAAAGTACCCAAAATGGGACACCCAGTACACCTCTGTGATTGGTAATACCTTCGTGTTGCTTTTTGATCGTTTCGCGTTGTTTGTCGGATTTTGTGATGTCAGCTAATAATTTATTTGATTTGAGTAATTTGTAAGTTGAGTGTTCAAAGGTCTGAGGGATGAAATTACACATTTTCTTATAAAGTTCGTCATTGTTGTCGTTTTGGAAATAGAAAACGTACTGTCTTTTGGGTTCGCCGTATTCTTTTGAAAATTGAATAACTTGATTTTAAAAAGTGTCATCATTCAGGTAAATGTCCCATCGAGTTCTGTTAACGGGATCTGTGAACATTTTCTTGATTTTTTTTCGAGGCAGTAAATCTCTATCAACTTTAAATGTGAAAATCTGAGAGAGAAAATAATTATATTGGTTTTTCAGTGATCGAATGGTGAGAATTGGATCCTCTGCACTCGTACGCACTGTTTCGTTCTCATCATTTTGGTCTTGGTCAGCTTGTGCTATAATAGACTGATTATCTGATATGAGATTCTCGTTATAAGATTGCATGAAACATAATACTGGCGGTGTTTGTGACCTTATTCTAGTTTTGCTACTTTGGTTTTTCTCGGAATTAGACGGTTGGATATTTGTTTCGTTAACATGAATTTCTACACGTGATAAAGCGTCGGCATTGATGTTTTTCTTGCCGTTCTTATAAATAATTTGATAGTCGAATTCTTCTAATTTAAGACGCCACCTAACGACTCGAGAGTTTGGTTCTTTAAGGTTCATTAACCACTGAAGGGGTTGATGATCTGTTATAATTTTGAATTTCCTTACGAAAAAAAAGATAAGGTCTAAAATAACGTGTTTCCCATATAATTGCGAAAAGTTATTTTTCAATAGTACTATAGTTTGGTCTGAAGAATTTAATGTTCTCGATGCGTAGGCAATCGGTTTATCTTGACCTATAGTTCCTTGTGGAAGAACACAACCAATGGCTACATAGCTTGCGTCAGTTGTTAAATTAAATTCTTTAGAAAAGTCCGGATATTGCAATATTGGGTGATTTGTTAATAGTAGTTCAGAGTCTTGGAAGGTTCTCTGATATTCGGGGTCGTTGATGTTTATGGTAGAATTTTTCATTAAACAATTTGTAAATAGCTTGGTTATTTTTGCAAAATTTGGAAAGAATTTCCGATAATAACCTTGAAGTCCGAGAAAGCTTCTGATTTCCTTGCTTGATTTTGGGAATGGATATTTCAGAATAGCAATGACTTCATCAGGATTTGGTTTTATTCCTTTGGTTTTTATTATAATATGTCCAAGAAATGCTACTTGCTTACGTAAAAATTCAGATTTATCAAGTTGAATTTTCAAATTACTTTCACGTAGTCTCTAAAAAATATGTTTAAGATTGACGATATGTTCTTGTAGTGAGGTGCAAAATACTATTATATCGTCCATATAGACGATACATATTTTATTTTGAAGTCCTTTTAAAACATTATCATTTTTCATAACTGAAAAAAGTTATGAAGAAAAGTTGTTCAGCCTTTGCTTCTCTGAGCTTTCACTCAGGATTTATTTTTGCAAAAAAATGTTTTTGAAACCATTCCTTGTCAGCTTATCTATGTCATTTGATGCGCTATAACCCGTTTAGTATTAGGGATATCAAAAAATGTTATGAGGAAAATTTGTTCAGTTTTTAGTCTTCTATAATTTTTATCCAGGTCATTTTGCTCTAAAGAATGTTTAGCAAACTACCTCTTCAGCGCAAAACGTACCAGGCCTTCAAGTCAGATTTTTTGGTCGGATGCTCAGGAGGCAGTCCAGAGGCACTCCTGAAAACATCTTTCTGTTAAGAATTATTTTTTTGAAAAACCGACATCTTTACTGGAATATTAGTACCCCGTTAAAAATACAACCAATTGATGTTCAGTACCTGTGTGCAATAATAATGTGACGATTTTGTGTTGTGTTTGGCAATAGAACGTGAGTGAATGAAAATCCAGAATTACCCTATCAATCATGGCTCACAACTTTTAGGAAATATGTACAATATCACACCCACGAGGATACCGGACAATAAAGATAATCGTTGAATATCAGATAGGCAAGGGAGTCTGGATTTTGTGCAATCTCACCACAGATGTAAGGGTAGAGACTTGGTGAGTTTTGACGATTCAAATCAACAAATCTGCACTGGTGCCATTGATACAGGTAACTAAGCTGGAGCTGTCACCAAAAACTGATTTGGATCGTAAAACTCTTTAGAAAATAGGCTAATATGCCACGAAGTATGTTTCCACACGGTAGCCGCAGTTCTGACTGAATTATTCCAGCGAAACGAGAATCCAAAATTATAAGTGACGATCCCAGACTGACAAACTCATATCGTCTTGACCAAACTGGGACCCTCTGAGGTGATCACTGGACTGAAGTTGCGCTAGTAAGTGACTGTTACGGACCTAAAAAATCTTTAAATAAAATAATCCACAAACTCAAAAATACTTGAAACTAAATTTTTACTTATCAACTATCCATATACCTATAAACTAGATCCCAATAATGCTACCCAATTAATCTAAAAATCTTCTACCTAAAACTATGAATTTCCTGACCGTAACAAGAGGACTTTTCCTTTGTCTTTTCATTTTGTAAGCGTGTAGCCTGAGCTTTTGATGACAGGACTCTTTTCAAAATGATTGCATTCTGCATGTTTTTTTTTATCAGACCTTGTATGTACCTAGAAGTTTTTTCTTGGACAAAGTGTTAGTGCATGAAATAAATCAGGGATTACAAGAACAATTTTGGTAACATGTGATGAGAATTTGTATTCAGCCCCTACAAACCAATAAATTAACAGTGAAAGAAGACCGAACTACTTACTTAAACTGTCAAGGTAGCAGGGTTTATCTCCCTCCCAACTAGCGTTATCCAATTATGCGGGGGTAATTTCTCGGCTTAAGAGAAATTATGCGGTGCAAGGCCCCGAAGCGTATGCTATTTTGGAAGCTTTGAGGCGGAGGAATATCTCCACTATAATACCTAGTTGATGAAAGGTGATCTTGGGAGTTTTTTTAACGTATTGCCATTGAAATACATTTGGTGAATACACATGGTTTTAGTAAGTAAATCACTTTGGCTTTTGCGGAGCTTTTTTTTAAAGAGCACTTTTATTATTTGAGAATGAGTCAGAACAGAACTATCTTGTCATTAGTACCAGGCTGCATGCCATTGTAGACGTACAAGTAGATAAAGAGAAATCAATAAGTAAGACAAAGAATTTTCACAATCAACCAATTTGCAAATTTGAAAGAAAACGAGAAAACATTCTGCCTCTTGAACAAAAACGAATGTACATTTCTAAAGTAGATACAGCCAGTGTTCCTCATTCAAAGACAACAATAGCGCAAAATCGTAGGATGTTCGACAGCTGCATAAATGCTGACTGGATGGGGACTAATGTAATATCGAGAGTAATACTTCGAGAGCTTGAATGGATTGCTCAATAGATCATATCTCATCAGGTGACATCTACTGTTGGTACATACATATTTCACAAAGCTTCTTTTTTGATTTTTCACAAACATTATTCTTGCCTTTGACAATACATTTTAAGATTATTTATATTTCAGCGCGGATAAAAAATTCTACTTGGATAATTTTATTATTAACCTTGGAAAATCTTCTCACAAGTTTATTTGAAAATAACAATGCTCAAATAATAACGAACGCGAGATTCTTGAACAGAGGTAAATTGTTTACTTGATGTTATTTTTGTGACAAATTTATTATTGGTTGAAGAAGGTATTTCGGATAATTCAAACTTCAATACCGAGCTTTTCAAAAACCTTCCACAGGGTACAGCAAAACATAACATTGCAGTTACGATGTGCAACAACTTCCGCTGTGATCGGGATTGGAGGGAACTCATTGTGTCCAGTCACTCACTGCGTTTTTAGTCGTGGCAATGGTTTGGAGCGGAGAGCATAGCGGCTTCATCGTTCGCACGTTTTTTAAAAGTGGTCGTTCTTTCATCACTCAGGGCGGACGGCGAAATCACCAGAGTTGCAGTTCATAAGCCTTTCTTAACCTGAGCCATTTTACACGATGTTGGGCGTTTGGAACCAGTTTTGGAATATTCTCCTAATATCACCCCATCCCTCCATCAAGTAGGCTGCTTCTGAGTGCATCATCTCTAGGACGCTACTCCAGTATTATTTTTGTCCATTTGATGTCCAACATTCTCTCGACATGTCCTGCCCAGTTCCACTTCAAAAGTCGTATTTGCTCAACGGCATCCGCAACCTTTGTTCTCCCATGGATCTCACAGTTGAGGATTCGATATCCCAATGTCACCCCCAACATGGACCTTTCCATGGCTCGTTGGGTTACGTTTATTTTGTTGATCGTTTTTTGTGTTGGTGTTGATGTTTCTGAGCCATACGTCAATACCGGCAGGACGCACTGTTCGACTTTGAATACATGTTTTAACTTTCCAAAAGCAGCCCAGGCTAGTCCGATTGTTCTGTCAAGTTCGCAAGTCTGGATATCTCTTTTGATTCGAATTTCATGTCCCAGATATTTGAAGGATGTTACGTGTTGGATTTCTTTTCCTTCAAGTATTAGGTTACAACTATATGAACCAAATTTGTCATGAATTGGGATTTGACGATGTTAATTCTTAATACAACTTGTTTGGAAGCTGCTGATGAGTTTTTGAGCATCTCCTTTGCTTTATCTAGTTGGTCTGAGATAAGGACCCAATTTTTGACGGCAATATAAAAGAACATTCTCCAGGGATGGCTCATCGCTTCTCTTCTAACGCTGTTCTTTTGGAGATCGTATTTTCATATTCTTGAACAAGTAGGGAGGAGCATGAAACAAGAGAACAGAGCTGCAGCGTCTCTAAGGTTCTGGGCCAATCAGTAGCTCGATTATTTCAACATATGACAAGTAAATGAATGAGTTCCGTGAAAATAATAACATATGTTGTTGTTGTTGTTTCGTTTCGTTTTATCATTATTTGATTGAATTTTCTGATTGTCTTCTATTCCTGTAACCGAATTTCAACTAATTTTGAGACATGCAATCTTCCACATACATGATGTAGTATCAAAATGTTTCATTTTCGAAAACTGGGAAGTGGAACGGCCGAGAGAAAGGGAGCATGGTTTTATTAAGACTCAATAAATGATATTCTTGAAGGTCCTTCTGTCAGACGTCAACTCTCAAATGCTTCTACTGGGTGATTTCAGGGAACCAGTCAGGGATGATCAATAGTTGACAAATTTCCTTTTGTCAATATATTATTTTTGATGTTGTTGTGTTGTTTTATCTGAAAAAAAATAAAAAATTATAAACTTCAAAGATCATTTGATTTATTGTGATAAGAATATTTTTAATAATTCGCTTCACATCTCTATTGCACATTTTTGGAAATATATTTTAAAAAAATTGGGTATATTTTAGATTTGTGGTGATATGCGTATTTTATTGCACGTCTTTTTTTTCAAGTTTCTGCTCAAGATATTTTGACTCAATCTGCAGCGCATTTTTGGCTCTCTTGGTTCCACGCCTGATGTGTGGTTATCAAATAATTAATAATTAACTGCCATGTTATGAGGCACATGGAACAATGATGGTCCAACTTTTTATATTTTTTGTTTTTCATCCAAAATAAATTGTTTTATTGCTATCTTTCAATATGGTGATATAGCCATTATAATTGCGGTTCTTGAAACAGAAAATCTTCACTATAAACACGGAGCGAGTCCATTTTCAGAATTGAAATGGTACCTATATGTTTGGGTACGAAAGCGTAGAAGAAGTAAGACGAAAGTAAACTTCAATAGCATTTGCCAAGTACAAAAAATGTGGATTCTAAACTCGACTGAGCAGAGAAAAGGGGAAAATAGGAGTAGAATCAAAACACGCCGAGCAAACATCTAAAATATTCGATTTTATTGAATTTTTTTCAGTTGTGAAGCAAATTATTATGAAACTCCCGTGGTTATAAAAGGTACAACCCTTTATTAAAATCGAAACCAAACCAATTCAAGCCCATCATAAATCATGAAATTCCCACTAAATGGTAACCAACAGATACAACATTCAACCAAGAATAAAAAAACCTTTGACTCGTGAACCTTGAATGAAACACTTTTTCAAACTGGTATTTTTCCAAAACACCAAACTTTATCAACATTGACGAATTATTTGTACAACTTTATCCACTTGTAAAATGCTAATTCAATGCTATTCATCCCCGTTTACACACAATGATGTAAGGTCTCCAGATCTATACAGTGCTTAGGTACCTATGTCTATAAAAGTTGGCAACAAATAGATGCTTCCACTATGATTAATTGATTATCAATGATCATCAAGGCTTTGCAATGAGAAAATGAGTGATATAATCGTGCACTTATTATCTAATCCATATTGACATCATGAAATTATACATTTCACAGCATTTTACTTCTCAGCTTCAATGAAAATCGTATACCAGTAAATATTTTGCGAAATTTATTCCTGAATTTTGATTACCGTTCATGATGTGATGTAGATTTTTTTTTGTAAAATCGATAATAACGGAGGTTTTCATGCATATGTTGCTACAAAAACTCAAATAACGAAAATAGAGCGCATGACATTAGTAATCCAGTAACCATGTCGTCTTCAAAGGGGAAAACCTTGCGTTAGATCCGGTAGTTCTGATTTTTTGCTGACTTGGTTATGATGTTGGCCCAATGAATAATCCAAGTTTACGACCTCAAGCGCCGAACGCAACATTGTCAAATTAGAAAAAAAAAAACAAGATTTCTACCTTTTATCCAGTTTTTTTCAATTTTATCCCTGAATGACTAAGTTTTCGATTATAAATAACTATGAAACACTTTTTTAAAGCAGATTGAATTTGCTACAATTTGATATCAGAACCGTCTCTGTAGACCCAATAATTTTTAGATATAGCTTTCCAAAATTTAGCGTTATATTTTCAAACTTGAAAAATGTTAAAATAACCATATCTATCTAAACCTATTTTCTGCGGTGATAAAACAACATTATATCTTCCTGGAAAGAGTCTGCTGCCATTTTTACTGATTCGTCTTAAACATCTGAGGATTAAGTTGAGCCCTGCTACTGCAGATATGTTTTGAGTGGGAAGACCGACGAGACTCAACCGGGTCCTTCAAATAGGGCAAAATCTACTTTCAGTTGATATCAAACATGCATTCAATTTACTTTTTTTATTGGGATTGAAATAATTATGCATGATTCTTCTTTTCTTTCGGAATAACAAAGGCGTGAAATTTCAGAAGAAAATAGGTCAAGAGGGTCGAAATTTCCACAGAACAATGAATGTGTATGGTAACAAGCCTTGAGACACCTTCCAAGTAGGCACCATGATAATATAATGTTGTTCTATTATGTAAACATTTCCAAGTATAAAAAAATAACACTCAATTTTGAAAATATGTATCTTGTAACCTATTAGGTCTACAGAGACCATTCTGATCTCAAAGTGTAGAAAATTTAGTCTTTCAAAATAGTGTTTTATAGTTTCAATCAAAAACTTAGTTCTTCTGGGTTAAAATTGCCAAAAACTGGATAAAAGGTAAAAATTTGGGGATTTTTTTGAAATTTGACAATGTTGCGTTCGGCGGTCGAGGTCAAAAACTTGGATTATTCATAGGGCCAACATCATGAACAAGTCAGCAAACAAACAGAACTAGCGGGAGATCTGATGTATATGGTTACTGGACTATAGAGACTTTTTGCACCACTTAAAATAACATCAGATATTTCATCCGTTATGGTAAACTTTATTAAAAATGACATTTACTTCATCCGTTATTAAGAGGGGTTTTGCTCCACTACGATTTTACTTTATTCGTTATCGTGCGTCTGACCAACAGGCGAAACTAATGACAGTTTTTGTAATTATTCCTGGTTAATCAATTATTTCGCTAGTATTTATCTCTATATCTATAATCATTTTTTTAAAACATCGGACATACCTGAACGATACCATAATTATAATAAAATCGGGGATTGATAAAGTTATCTTTAAAAAGGACAGACTTATTTGAACTTCACACAGCACCAGTGCTAAAAAACGAGTTCAACCTCCGACTTTCAACTATTTTTAAATCATCTATATATCTATAAAGTACAGACACACACAAATACGTTAGTGGTACGGAGCATAAACATTAAAGAACAATAATATTTAAAAGATGCCAGAAGCAGAGAAGTAGGGCTAGGTCCGAGTTAGGTCGTGTATCGTGATTGAGTTCGTGACAAGATGTGTCAGATTGTTGAGTAGATCAATCCGGAGAAGTATGAAATAAAGGAGAAGATTGGACTGGGTTTATTTTTTGTATGTAAAACATTCCATTTTGGTTTCCGCGATCGTTTATTGTCATGTAAAGTGGATATTCGCATTTTATTTTGATCAATTGCTTGAGAAAAAAAATATTATTAGCAGGTTGTATCCATCTAATTTTACACATTCCGCCAACGTCGCTGCTGAAAAATGAGCATTACCATAACGATAAGCTCTTCCTTATTCCCTCGTAATTAAAGGAATCCGTTATGGTTAATAACGATAAAGGATTGTGATTATGTCACTGCGCATGCTCAGAATAACGATAACCACAACGGAATGAAAATTTAATAGGTGCAAAAAAGCTATTTACCTAACAAGTGCGGAAAATTAGTTTTTACGCACGAGTCTTCCGTTCACCGACCGACGCGTAGCGGAGTTCGGTGAAGCAGCCGAGGGCGGAAAAACATTTTCCGCAAGTGTTAGGTACAATAGTTTTTCTACAGACGTGCGGAAATAAGGATATAATTCGTAATTCAAAAGTTTCTGATGCAACTAATGACAAATAAATAATAACGAATGTCGAAATGTGTAACTAAGCGACCATAGTAACCTGGAAACCTGGTTGCTGTTTGCTTATGATATTGTTAATTTTGACATATCCGTGCGGAAAAATCTGATTTTCCACACGGATATGGGTGCGGAAAATTGAATTTTCCGCACGACTGTAGGAAAAGTCTCTATTGATAATGTCAGTTTCAGATCAGTGCGTTGAGTAAGTGAACCCACGAAAGCTGATGGTTGCGTCATAATTGAAACTAAATCAGCTCCCGATAACTCAATAATTCTTCGATTGCGCAAAATTTTTCGCAAATTTGCGATTTTGATACACAAACTGTTTCGACTGGATTAAAAGTATAAAGTCGAAACTCCTCTGCGATTTTATCTACAGCGATTATACATATCTTTGATAATTAAAACAAACCTGTGGTTTGTAGAGTCTTATTAGACGCAGGTTCCCAATCATACTTCATTGGTCGCGAATTTTTTGATTCATTAAAAATTCAGCCTAAAAATATCAATATCGTTGTGATTGGTATTGAAGGCCATTCGAGTAAGATCTCAAAATGTATCAACGCCCAAATAATATCTTTAAATTCTGGTCACCAATATAATTTAGAATTGCTGGTAGCTAAAAATCAAATCACAACCACAATGCCTCAAATCAATATTGATTTTGCGGATTTTAACATTTTTTTCCAATATCAGTCTGGCTAATTCAAATTTCAACCAAACAGGCATTTTTCATAATCTGCTATTGCCAGGTCAGATCCTTTCAGGCAAATATCAACCAATACCCCAAAATACAAGGTGGGGGTGGATTGCTGCAGGAGAGCTTCGCGCTACCCCTCCTCAAAAATACTTGCGTTGTAATTTACCCGAAACAAGTTTACTGAATAAACAGATGGAAACATTTTGGTTACAGGAAGAGTGCCAAAAATAAATCTTGTATACTGCAGAAGAATTGGAGATTGAAGATCACTTCCAAAAAACCTTTTCAATGAATGATTTTGGTAGTTTTACAGTCTACTTACAATTTCGTGGCGATCTTTTCAACTTATGGTCATCTTTTGACATCGCAGTAAACAGCTTTTATGCGTTAAAGTGGAAGTTTGTTAAATTTTGAAAAAAAAGTGATAAAGCGTCTGGAGAATAACGTGAAGATTTCAAAAATCGCAAAAAAGTGGGGGTTGCTATTTGAAATTTCAGGGGTAGCTACCCTGGGCGTAAGAGGGTTGATTCAAGAAAAATAACAGATAACTCAAAAGTGGTCCCCCTCGACATCTCAATTGACGTGCCTAGCCAAATCTTCATACTATCATTGGTTTGGACACAATCAAATGCTGGTCTTTTTTAAATTGTCACCCTGTATAGAGTAAGGACACATGTCCTTAGAACAAGACTTTAAACAGAATAAATAAGAACCTAATTATTTTCTTGAGCGCCGATATTGCAAAGATGTTCCGCTGTGTATACGTGCATGAAAACGATCGTAAATTTCAACAAATAGTTTGGCGGTTTGATTCTAGCGATCAGCTATCTGTACACAAATCAAATACAGTCACAAACGGTACATCGCCTGCTTGTTTTCCTGCGACAAGGTGTCTTAAACAATTAGCTATTGATTATGAAGACAGATTTCCAGACATGTCAATTTCCATTTTACATGATTTTTATGTGGATGATTGGCTAACTGCTATATGCACCGTAGAAATCTAATCCGGATGAAGTCTTTATCGCGATTATATTCCAATTTTTTGATGCACCGCAGCGCTTAAGCCTGAATCGGTCGCTTAACTCTGATCGCCCCATTTTCTAGGCTTAATCGAAGAATTTCAACGAATTCTAACCTAGTCTTTCATTTGTTTATGTTTTTCGTAGAGATTTTGCGGTTTTGCGACTAAAGACAAAACTATGAGAGTGAAATATTAACGGAGGATTATTTAGATTTTTAAAAAATCATCGATTGGTGTAGGATTCTTTTCCATTTCCAATAGGTATAGTCAATGCTCGAGTCAATGAGTACTATACAAAATAGATCTCAATATCAAGCAATATTTATTGCTCCACAATACACTCATAATACTGGGAATTGCTCAATAGAATATTGAATTGAATAGGTACCCATTTTTGTGGGTAGGTACCAAGGTTAATTGATATATCAACTAATCTTGGGTAGGTACAAAAAAAAACAGTGTACCTATCACACTCGGATATCTACCGCATATTTTACCTATGATTTTTTATCATTCAATCGATCGACTCAATATGGATTGGTGTTGAGAGTAGGTAACTACCTATCTATATCCTGTAGAGGTATCTAATGTCTACCTATCTCAAAGTTTTGTCTTATTCTAATTCAATTCAAAATTTTAAGTTTATGGGTAAACCCAGACTCCCATAAACAAATAGACTTGTTGATTCACTTTTTTTATTCAAGCTTTAGATACTAATCCTCTCTACAAGATAAACTAAAATAAAAACCTTTCAAACTGATGGTCTCATCACTTTTTATTTATTTTCCCAAATGAGATTTTTTCATTCAATTTTCTTGACTTCATCCAAGTTCCAATTTATAACAGAAATCCCAATATAAGAAGGTTTGTGTTTTTATCAACTATATAAGAAATCATTTTACTTAATTATATTTGTTTTTCCTCTTTCCTTGAGTTGTCAAACGATGCGTTTTCCAAAAGTTGTACAAATTTGTAATAATTTCAAAGTAGGCAGATAATGATTTTGAGAATTATACAATATTGTCAATTTATCAATGGGCATTCCTCGGGGCATTCCTCACAAAATCATTTAATTAAACACTTGTTTCCTCTAAAATATATATTTTTTTTTGTGTTGTAAAAAGTGGTGTTTTTATTTATCATCAGGGGGATGGGATTGTTATTCTTGCTGTATTAGACCAGGTATACAGTATAATATTATAATCCCTCACTATCATGAAATCTAAGCCCAAGAAAAGAGGAACAGGAAATATAGGAATGATACAAGAATAAAAGTTGATACCTACACCAAATATTGAAGTTACAAGGAAAACCCCTTGGCTAATGTTTGCTAAACGTCATATCAGGCTTGCAGATGTAACTGATCCATATAGTTGCTCATTTTTCATTAAAACTTGTAAGCAAATAGCAAAACTCAATACAAATCACTCAACATGAATTTCAAAATTGTAGTTGATATTTTTTTCCAGGTTATTTTGTGACGTTGTCAAATGTCTCACCAGGGATTAACGATCCTTGCAGCGAATTCTTCGGTGCATACAAAACACCGCTTAATCTAACATTGAAAATTAATCGAGATTGGCTAAGCTCACATACGGTGCATATGGCTGTGTGGATCCAACGACATTGATTTTGCTGTCAATTTATTAAAAAATATCAATTTTATTTTGTGTCAATTTTATTAACTTGCGTCAAAGGTCATCTAATGACAAAAAAATTTTGAAATTGTTTGAAGAGTCATTCAATTGTAACAAATCGGAGGTCAATTCTGAATTTATAATAATTAAAGATGAGCAAAGTGATAAAACTCTGAAAACACTTTGGAATTCCTTAAAAGACACATTACAATATACTTTGAATTTCAAAATCGAAAAACATCTTAACGAAACGTGGTATATTATCGGTCATCAGCCGAATCTCCGATCCACTAGGTCCTGTCATAGTCAAAGCAAAAATATATACCTATGCGAAGACTCTGCCTATTGAAAATTGGATGGAATGGAAAATCGCGAGTTGCCCTTCTGAAAGTAATATCTCATCCACGTCTCAAATTATTTGAGGCTCTATTGGGAGCTGAACTTTCAAAATCCGTTGTGGATTCTATAAAAATCGAAATAACCAAAACTTATTATTGGTTTACTTCCACCATCGCGTTGGCGGGGATAGCAAACGAGCAAAAAAAATCAAGAACCTTTGCTGCTAATCGCGTTTCCAAGATTCAGGCAATTTCTAATGCACATCAATGGCGACATACAGGGTGGTGCAATCAAGATGGGGTGGACGATTGTGGGAAAATGGTGAGAAATTTGGATAATTTTTTTTTTGTATATTATAGTTAGTCAAAAAAGCTTTGTTTTGAAAATATAGTCATAGTACAGGGTGTCCCAAAAAGTTTATGGCAAACCAAACTTGTATTTTTTTAAATGGAACACCCTGTATATAAATTGATATTCCAATTCTTCCTTCAATTTTGAACAAAAATTGTGATACAACTAATGTTCCTAAATTCAACCGTTATCGAGATATCGCGTTTTAAAAATGGCATTTTTGCAACTTTGACATGCTATAAAACTCAAACTATTCAAGTTAGAGAAAAATGGATTGCACATTCCCATCTTAACTTTTCAAGAGCTATTCAAGGAGATTAAATTCATTCTTGTGAAAAAATGTCAAAATATGCCGAAAAAAGTTGACAGTTGACTTGAATAGTTTGAGTTTTATAGCATGTCAAAGTTGCAAAAATGCCATTTTTAAAACGCGATATCTCGATAACGGTTGAATTTAATGACATTGGTTGTATAACAATTTTTGTTCAAAATTGAAGGAAAAATTGGAATATCAGTAAATATACAGGGTGTTCCATTAAAAAAAATACAAGTTTGGTTTGCCATAGACTTTTTGGGACACCCTGTACTATGGCTATATTTTTGAAACATAGCCTTTTCGACTTACTATGATAAACAAAAAAAAAATTATTCAAATCTCTCACCATTTTCCCACAATCGTCAACCCCATCTTGGTTGCACCACCCTGTATATGTACCTACTGCTTGTAATCCTGCTTACTACGTCTCGCGTGGTGTGGATCCTGAGAAGATGAAGCATTCAAATCAATGATTTAACGGTCCTGAATTTTTGTTTAATTTATCGGGTTTTTGGCCACATAGCGAACCATCGACAAATATTGAATTTCCGGAAATGAAAACTGAACAAAACGTTTTCAAGTTGAATACTATAGTAAAAAAAGGAAATAATTGAGAGATATTCAAGTTTTGGAAAATTAATCCGTATAGTCTCCTATACCTATTCTTCTTTACAAACAAAATTTAGCTTCAAAACTAAAATCGGAACCTCTCGTTTCAGGCAAGCTTAATTCATTGGAAATCGATAACGCTTTCACCAAATCCAATATTTTTCAGCTGAAATAAGGGATTTGCTTGAAAGCAAACAAGAAGCTTTGAATACCAACTTGATATGATTAGAAGATCCTTTTTCAGATGAGTACAGTGTTATCAGAGCTGGTGGCAGGCTCAGAAACGCCGACATTTCCATTGAGTCCAAACATCCTGTTTTATTACCATCTGAAGGCTACTCCACATATTTCATAATAAGACATTTTCATTTCAAGCATTTACACGCAGGTCCTCAGACTTTGTTATCAATTATTAGACAATAGTATTGGCCTTTGAAAGGAAGAAATACTGTTTACCTGAATTTTGTGCTCGTAATAATTATTAGTACCTGGAATTTGGTATTTCTCTGGGTATATTATTTCCGATAAATAGCATGTTATTCGAAATTTGAGCTATGTATATTCATTATGATCTCAACCCTTTTCGTGAGATCTTGTGTTGTGTATTTGTGGAAATTATCAAGGAAATGGACAATGGATCACTCAAAAGAATGATCTTTGATTGAGTCGATTCAGCAGTGCTCACTTTTCTATGATAAGAGTTCGAAGGACTTCAAAGACAATAGGAAAAAGTGCAATGCTTGGGATAGCATTTCAACTTTTTTCGAAATTACCGGTAAGCACATGGACATTCAGAATACACAACATAACTCCATAATATACTTTAACACAAGAGCAAAATAAAAGTAATTGCTGAATCCGGCTGATTGATATTTTGATACTCGAAAAACGCAATACGGGAGCGCGAACCTTACGCGTTACGTAAACTATAAATCGACACCTGAAAATTAACGCCGCTATTCTCGTTGCGGCTTACATTACGGCATACACCTTACGTCTTACCAAATCTATTAATCCTGCTTAAAGCGATACATGTGAAACTGGTAACGGATTTATCAATGGGTAGTTTTTTAGATGCTTTCAAGGGATTCGTAGCTCAAAGAGGATTGCCAACAAAAATGTATTAGGATAATGCCAAAAACTTTATTGGTGCGGAAAATATTTTTTAAGAAATTGAACCCTACAATTTTCAAAATTTTCTGACTGAAAACAGAGTTGTTTGGTGCTTTATTTCACCAAAGTTTCCTCATGTGGGGGGACTGTGGGAATCTGCAGTACGACTTATGAAATTTCGTTTAACGCGTACTTGCCAGGGTGTGTTATTGAGTTTTGAAGGTTTTTATTCCCTATTATTTCAAATCAAGTTCATAGTCAATTCGCGACCTTTGGTTCCCCTGAGTGAGTACCCCGAAGATTTGATCGTTTTGACACCAGGACATTTTTTGATTAGCGGATCCCTCTTGGAGGTTCTTGAAGATCCAGTCACTGATGTAAGACAGACTCTACGTTGCAAGAACAAACATTTGCGGTACTTGTTGGAGCTGTTTTGGACAAAGTGGCATCGGGACTATTTGCACACATTGCAAGAACGGTGCAAATGGCAAGCTGACTCCGATGTGTTCAAGGTTGGACAGTGTGTTGTGCTTCACGTGAACAATTTTCCTCCTATGCTTTGGAAACTAGCAAGAAGAATTGCCATTCATCCTGGTCAAGACAATAAAATTCGAATGGTAACCGTAAAAACAAAGGACGGTGAATATAAACGTTCGGTAGTGAAAAATAGTGCATATCAGGGGATTTCAAGGCCGGCGGCTATGACGCGTTACAAATAAATATTTGTTTGTTTCCGAACATGTGTTAGCGACAGCTTCATTATCCCAAACACAAAATCACGATTCTTTTTCAGTCACCATGATTGACATTGCCCCCCGTCAATCACCGTTTCCAAAACCATTGTTGTTTATCACCTGGGCTCGTTCGGTTTTGGGTTACCAAATGCAGTTGCTCACATTCGGCCATCCTGACAACCAGTGCTATCCTCAGCAGCTTCACCTCAGTCACCTTTCTCTGAAAATGGAAGAGACTCTTGTTTAATATCATTAGATCTTACAAATCTCAATTGAAACTTTGGTCTTATACCCATCAGGAAATAAAGAAGAACTTGAAATAATAATAATAATAAGTGAGCAACTCACTTATTATTATTTCAAATTTTTGTGATAATCATTCTAAGCTATATTATACAACGTTGATCAGCTGCATCAATCAGTGATCATTAAAAGTGACAGTAGCCATTTACTAATGTATCAATCATTCACTGATCATTAGTTGAAGTAATAGTCGTTCACCATCAGTCAATAGCACAAAAGTTTATCAGTCATTATCTACTGATCGTTTGTTAAAGCAATAATAGATATTTATTAGTCAATTTCTGGAAGATTTATCACTCACTTACTGATCATTGGTTGAAGTAACACTATAGTCATTTACTAGTCAATTCACAAAAAAACTTTATCAGTCATATACTGATCGTTTGTTTAAGTAATACTACTCATTTACTGTTATATCTAAGATAATATTATGATAATCTCCCACGCTATTTTGAAACTATAACAAACAGTATTTATAATAATGAAAATTACATAAGGTAATCTTGAAAACGGCTGTTGGGTCGTCGCATTCTTTCTGACCTTCTGAATGATTGACATTCAGATAACGGGAAAGGCTGTAAAGGTTCATCAAGATTTCTTGGTTGAAGGTCAGTTTCAGGCTCTGGTTCTTTATGGAGGTTGATCACTTCCAGGCTCTGGTTCTCTCGTGTGGTTGTCTGGATTAAGTGGAGGTTGGATGGGTGTTTGAATAATTGGCAGATTATGTGGAACAGGTGGATCGCAAAATGGTTGTTCTTTCCCTGTATCTATTGGAGGATCACTAAGAAATGTCACTTTTTCTTTAGCAACTATGGTTCTCCTGATTTGATCAATGTGACGTTTTAATGAATACCCATCATCAAGAAGGACCTGATAATGTAATAACCCATATTTTTCTGTAATTGTTCCAAATCTCCATAATGTTTTGTTCCTTTCATAATAACGTACTTGGACTCTATCTCCCACAATTAAATTTCTGGTTCCTGGTAATTGATTTTCTGATCTAGTGTGCTTTGGTGGTAGTAATGCATCAAGCTTGATTCGAAGATTTCTTTTCAGATACATTTCTGCTGGAGATTTTCCACAAGAAAGAGGAGTTGCTCTGTATTTGAATAGTATTTCTTGAAGTTTTTTGTTCATTGGAATACGATCTTGTGACATTGCCTTTAATCTTATCTTCAGGGTTTGTACATTCCTCTCCGCTAAACCATTAGTAGCAGGATGACCTGGTGCAATGAATTTTTGGAAAATTCCACAACTTTTAGAAAAATTCTTGAATGATTTACTTATTAAAATGGTGGCGTTATCTGACACCATAACTCGTGGATATCCATGGAAAGAAAATATCTCTCTAAGCAGGTCAATAGTTTTTTCTGAAGTTGGAGCATCTTTAAGAATTTTGATCTCGGCCCATCGGCACTTAGCGTCAATAAGAACTAAAAAATAGAATCCTTGAAATGGCCCTGCATAATCGATGTGAATTCGGTCCCAATTTTCTTCTGGAAGTTCCCAATGATGTTGAGGAGCTTTTGAAGGAGAATTTCGAATTTCAGCGCATTGTTGGCAGGACTTAACAATGTTATCAATATCTCTGTCAATGTTCTTCCAATAACAGTATCTTCTTGCTAGCTGTTTCATTTTAGTTATTCCTACATGAGTACTGTGTAATTCAGAAAGAACCGCTGGTTGAAGTAAAGTTGGAATAACAACTCTGAGACCTTTGAAAGGTATCTCGTCTTCTGAAGTAAAATCATTTTCATTGGATTGACCCAATGATTCTATATTACTTTTAATTTTTGACAAGTTTGGATCATTTTTTGTGGCAACTCGAATACTTTTATACGTCAGATTGTAGGTTGAAATTTGTGTTATTGATGTATGACATAGTTGATTTACTTCTTCGTTCAGAATTTTATCCAGTGATGACGATTTGTTATAAATGGGGGCTCTTGAAAAACAGTCGACATTCACGTGATCGGAAGCTTTCCGGTATTCAATTTCATAATCAAATCCAGACAGGAATGAAGCATATCTTAAAAGTCTTGCAGAAGTCATGGCTAGTAATCTTGAATGTTGGTGGAAGATTCTAGTCAATGGGCTGTTATCGGTAATTAGTTTGAATTTTCGGCCAAAAAGATACATGAAAAAATGATTGACAGAAAAAATAATCGCAAGCGCTTCGCGATCTAGCTGGCTGTAATTCCGTTCACTTATAATTAAAGATCTTGATGCAAATGCAATTGGCTTTTCCACGCCATTGAAGATGTGTGAAAGTACTCCAGCTATTCCAGTTGGACTTGCGTCACACGCTAACGTTAAAGGTAGATTTTGATCATAAGGAATCAGAACTCGATCGCTTGCAATTTCTTGTTTCAATTAGATGAAGGCTGATTCACACGAGCTAGTCCAATTGAATTTTGCATTTTTCTGTAAAAGTTTACGTAGATGATATGTTTTTCTTGAAGCTTCTGGAATGAATCTAGTATAGTACACTATCATGCCTAAAAATCTTCGAACGCCATCAACATCAGTAGGTTTTGGCATGTCTAGAAATGCTTGAACTTTCTTTGGAGACTTCGAAATTTCATTGTGTTTAATCAAGTGTCCTAAATATTCGGTGCTGGTCTGGAAAAAAGCACATTTTTTTTCGATTTAGATGTAGGTCGAAATCTTTGAGTCTTTTGAGACAGGCATCGATATTTCTCTGACATTCTCTTTTACTTGAACCATGGACGATTATGTCATCAAAATAAGAATGCGTCTTTGACAACCCGGAAAAAATTTGATCTATGATTCGATTGAATTCAGAGGGTGCAGTTTTGATACCAAAAGAAAGTCGATTCATTCGATAGGTTCCCCGATGACTTGAAATGGTTTGGATGATGCTGCTTTCTTCGTCTACTGCAAGATGTAAATAAGCCTTACATAAATCTAACCGACAAAAATATTTTGAATCCTTTAGACAGTTGAGGATCTCTTCGATTTTTTTTATTGGGTAGTTTACAGCTATTAGCTTTTCATTGACGCCAATTTTATAATCCACGCAGAGTCGTACACTGCCATCAGGTTTAGGAATAACAACTAGAGGTGAACCCCAGTCGCTATGATTGACTTTTGATATTATTCCTGCAGCTTCTAGACTAATAATTTCTTTTTCAACCTCTTCTCTGAGTGCATATGGTACATCTCGTTCTTTGAAATAGACAGGTTAAGCATTGTTACGTAGATGTAATTTTACTTTGAAATTTGGTAGGTACTAATCCAATTCGTTCTTCAAATATTTCTGGATATTTTCGAACAAACTCTTCTTCTGTAGTTGGGTAAATGTTCAGTTGATTAGTTTTCAGTGGAAAATTGTTATCGATTTGTTCAAGGTTTATGCCTAAACGTCTTATCCACACTCGTCCTAGCAGAGAATCATATTGATCTGGAACTACGTCAAATTCTTCTTTTGACAATTTATTTTGGTATCGAATATTAGCTTTTGCCTTTCCAATTGGAAGAAAAACATTTTTGGTGTAAGATCTGAAGGTAACGTCAGATCTTTGAAGAGGAATATTCAAGTTTAAAGATTTGAATTTTGATTCTTGAATCAAAGTGAAGCCTGCACCGGAGTCCACTTCAAATTTTATAGGCTTATGTTCGATGAATACCTCGACAAAGAACTTTTCAGCAGCATTGCCAGATTGATTTTCATAAATATCAACAATTTTATTAATTCCAAAAACATCACTATCTGGTTTTTCTTCTTCTCCTTCTTCTCCATTGTCGAACTGGTGTATGAACTGTTTGGAATTGTTCTTGTTTGCTAGCAGTGTGGAAATACAGACAGAAAAAACGTGACCTGTCTTTTTGCAGCTGGTACAGTGAAGTTTCTTGGGGTCGATTTTACAATTTTTAATAAGATGATCTTTCCCGCATCGTATGCATCGATGATCGATGCCTAATTCTCGATAATTGATTCTTGATTGTTTTTTATCATTAGATCTTGATGTGAAATTTGAACTACTTTTGTATCTGGATTGATTGATTTTGTTGATGCTTGTCGAGGTAGTTGCAGATGAAATATCGTGACTATCATGTTTTGATGATTCTAGGATTAATGCTTTTTCTACTTATCTCTCAAAAGATATTTCGTTGGACTGTAGAAGATTTTCTCGGATAGATATATCTCTGATACCTCTAATGAATTGGGCTCGTAGAAAAATATCCGATATATTGATATCTTTGTTACACTCACAGGATGTTATAAAACTACAGTCCAGTGTCTTAAAACAGTTGTATAATCCGAAACAGATTGATTTTCTTGTTGAAATGTTGACAAAAAATGGTGCTGTGATACTAGAACATTTTTTTTTTGACAAAAATGGTTTTCTAGTTTTCTTATTAATGTGTCATATTCAAACTCGTCAGGTTTTTTTGGAGCAACTAATGCTAACAACGTTGAAAAGGTAATAGTCCCAATAGAATTAAGTAATAACTCTGCAGCGAACTCCTTATTTTCAAATGTATTCTTAATTTTCAGATAGTTCTGAAAACGTTATTTGTATGACCGGAACGATTCTTTCTGTTCATTGAAATTTTCAAACGGAGGTACAAAAAAGGTATTACCTGCTGAATTGATTCGAATTTGATCCAAAAGAACTTGATTCTGTTGCTGAAATGCACTCATAAACTGCTTAAACTGCTCTCCATCCATATTTCAGAATGATGCCGATATTCGATCTTGATCTTGATGTACTGGATTGGGTGAAAAACCATTGAATTGCTTGAATGTATTAGCCTTGGTATTAGCTTTATCCTCGTCGCCAATTTGTTATATCTTTGTTATATTTATATTTATATATTTTATAATCATATATAGATATTGACAACTATTGAATTATCAGAATGACAACCTATGTCAAAAGGTAACAATATACAGGGGATTAAGATAATATTATGATATTTACTATATCAGAAAAGTTTATCTGTCGTTTACTGATCGTTTGTTGAAGCAATACTAGTCGTATATTGGTCGATAAGCTCAAAAGATGTATCAGTCGTATACTGATCGTTTGTTGAAGCAATACTACTCGTTGACTAGTCGATATGCTTCAAAAATTTATGAGTCGTATACTGATCGTTTTGGAACCATTCCTGCTTCACACCGTCCACTGTCATTGAAGTCCGCCCGGCCTCACCATTTTCATGCAAGTCTTCCATCTCATACGTTTCATTTGGAATAATCTTACCACTCTGAATGACCCTCTAATTCTTGAAAGTAACACTCTAGATTCAGTTTTGGTCATTTTCACATTTTGATCTTCAAGATAATAAAATTATTTCTACCTCCACTACTGCCTCATCAATACTAATCTGTCCCCAACATCTTACTCGCATCTACTTTTTCGTACTGGTAAAGTTCCTTGCAAACCAACTTAAAAAAACATCATTTTCATGATCGTGAAAAAATCTCATAACACTGCATTCACTACTCGTATCTCAATTTTACGTTTGTTGAGAGAAGCGGATTTAACAAACACACCTTGTACAGATTTGGTAACTTCGATTTCGCCGACCAAGAACCCTGGGCCACATTGGCCATTTTCATAGCCTAATCGAAGACAAACTTGGCACTTTATACGCGGTTTTCAACAATCCCAACTCTATGGTTACCACCGCAATTGAGACATAACATTTTCTCGAGAATGTACCTGACCTCTTTCCGTTAGTCGCTTTCGATTATATTGTTCAACTCCGTTACTATCACAGTGATTCACCAGAATAAGAAGTACTCGCTTCCCATTAAAACCTATCATTGTTATTACTTTTTGACGGCATGTACAAAGTGCCAATACTGCTCAAGTAATTTGCCAATTTACGAACTGTTTTTGAATTTGCTGCTCGACCTAATATCGCGACCGTTTTTTCCTTCACCCCCTGTATCACACTGTCTATCAAATATAAAGCCGGTATATTCAAATGTAGATTATCAAGTCTGGTCACTTTCTCGAAATAATTTTTGATTAGAATACGGTGTATATGATGCAGTTTCATCCAATAACCAACCAAATTTTATCGTACTCGTAAATTCAATAACAAAAGGTCCTTCACAACGTCTCATGGGTTTAAGGTAACTTGACAACAAACAACAAACTAAGGCGTTGTTAGGTGGTTGTGAAGGAGCGTGACCATGGATACGTAAACAATGCAATTTTCGATTCCTACTGTGCAATTTTCGGGGGTAATACCACGAGTGCTTAAAAATTACCGATAAATTTTCACGAATGCGTGAAATCTCAAAATTTCATGAGACCGGAGGTCGAGTGAAATTTGTAGAGAAAACATGCATGAGCGAAAATTTTACCGGTTAATTTTAAAGCACGAATGGTATTTAGAAGAATATTTCACGAATTCTAGAATATAACTACACTTAATTTGCGTTGCCACGTTAATTGCCCTGACAACGTGGTTATTTGTGTCAAAAAATTGTCGTTGCCATATCGATTGCTCTGACAACGTGTTTATTTGTATTGCCATGACAGAGTGGTATTTTCGATTTGGTGTTATCGCTGTAAGCCTCCGAAAATTCAACTGCTCTTATGGGATTTTTTGTACATGAGTGGAATATTCGCTGTAATCAAGCGAAAATTGCACAGTAGGTATACGGAGGAGTGTAATTTTCACTGTAATCACGATAATTGTCGTGTCGTCGCAATTTCAATCGATATGTGCCAGAACACATATGAAAACTTGAGAAATCACCTACACTAGTGCATCGCATCTAGATGACATCATCTTGCTTATCTGATCAATAAATCTCAATTGAAAAAATCAAGTTACTCAACCACTGAAGTGGAATGAACAACTTTTTTGTGAGCCGTGATAATTTTTCTCAACAGTTCCTCAAAACTGCACTGTGTGTTTTGCAGTACCGTTAACACGTTCTGTTCGATGCACAGACAGCAGTTAGAGAAACTAACAGAGAAGTGATACCAAGAAACTGCTTCACAATTTTTTCTTTATCAACAAAGATAAAAATATATGATATTAGTACCTACACGGCTTAATCATCTCCGTGTCATTCTTCCGGCTTTATTGACTCCCTATTTCATATCTTTGTTTCGCCTTCCACGTTCATAACCTGGTCTTCAGGCTTCATTTGCTGTTTCCACAATCCATGTTGTACCAACTAGTACATTTATTTCCTTATTCCTTGCTCCTTCGAAGAACCATCCTCAGATAGAGGAAACCCAAATTAAACCAATAAACTAATTTGATTGATTTAAGTAATTGATCTGTATGTCCATAGGCACCTGGTGTGTATGATTAATACATCAAAAGTGTTTCAATGTATTATATTTTGCTGAAAATTGGTTTTTTAACAGAAGGTTTTTCATGAGCTGTTTTTTTTCTTTTATTTTGACAACAACAACATTTTTCTTCTATTAGTTACAATTCAATTGTTTTTACAGCCCTCTCCTCTCACAATCGAAAGTGCATTCCGCAAATGACAATCAATGTCATCACACATACAACCGGTGAACACTGCTTAGATGCAACAACGCAAAACAACAACATGCACATGTGAACGAAACACAATCCAAAAATAAACTAACTAATAAACTAATTAACTAAATATTCGCAGGACAGAATCGGCTGAAAAGCAAAATAGTATTTTGTTTCAAATCACAACATCCTCCCCCCCTTGAGGCAACGTCCTCAACTAAGTTTCAAATGGCAAAGGACATAATTTCGTAATAGGTCGTATAAAAATTCCTTCTTTAGTTTGAATTCGAGCAATTCGAGCCTTTTTGTCTTTGCCTGGTAGCAATTCCATAATTCGAGCAAGTTGCCATTTCAACGGAGGCAAATTGTCCTCTTTTACCAAAACAATAGAGTTTACCTCTAGATTTTTTGAGGATTGGAACCATTTTGGTCTATTTAAATACTCAGTAGACCAACGAGTCCAAAAGTTTTGGCGCATCTTAGAGCACCTTTGCCAAAAAGACAGCCTATTTTCATTTAAGTTTGAGATGTCAATTTCGGGAAAACTTGTAAGTGGTTCGCCTATTATAAAATGCCCTGGAGTCAAACAAGTTAAATCGTTAGGATCTACTGATACCGGACACAGTGGGCGCGAGTTAAGAATAGCCTCTATTTGAGCTAATAATGTACTCAGCTCTTCAAATGTCATACATGAGTCGCCAATAATTTTACGTAAATGTGATTTGGCAGATTTTATGCCAGCCTCCCATAAACCACCCCAGTGTGGGCTGAGCGGTGGTATAAAACGCCACTCTATTTCTTTAGTACCAGTGAAATTCAAAATTTCTGTTTTATTTACATCTGACCTAAAAAATTTGTACAAGTCGTTCAACTCATTAGATGTACCCTTAAAATTTGTGGCATTATCGCTATAAATAGTGATGGGATTGCCACGCCTAGCAATGAACCTTTTTAGAGTAAACATGAATGCTTCTGTTGTGAGACTACTCACAACCTCAATATGCATGGCTTTCGTAGCCATACACACAAACAGTGCAATGTATGCTTTAGATTTGGGAGATTTTCTAAGTCTCGATTGCCTAATAAAAAGCGGACCACCAAAATCTATCCCAACCTTGAGAAATGGTCGAGCTACCGATACCCGATCCACCGGTAATGTCCCCATTAATTGTGATGACACCTTTGCTTTAAACCTATAACAAACTGTACAATGATGTAACACACTTTTTACAAAATTTAACCCATTTATCGGCCAATATCTTAGCCTTAACGAAGCCAAGACAGCTTGTGCTCCAGCATGGGCAAGTCGAATATGCTCTAACTTAATTAATAATTTCGTAACGTGATGTTTTGCTGGTAGCAACAGAGGATACCTTTGATCGTAAAGGACTTCTGCGTTTGAAATTCGACCATTTACTCTCAGCAAACCCTGACCATCAATGAATGGATTTAAGCAACGTAATTTGCTGTCCTTAAGAACTAACTGATCTTTATGACTTTTATTTTTATCAATTTGACACTGCAAATCTTCAATTTCCCTGAAAAATGAATCTCGCTGAACTAACTGTACAATTTTTAACCTAGCACTATTTAATTCAGATACCGCAAGAGAACCATGTAACATATTATCTGACCTTTTCTGAGTATTGGTAACAAACCTTAGACAGAACGCAACTGCACGTTGTAGACGTGAAAAGTTTGAAAACCGTGACCAATCAATAACAGGCTCGAAATTTTGAGTATATTGAGCACAAACAATCTTTTTCTGTTCAGGAATTGAGTCCAATTCAATTGCACCAACAGGCATCACTGAGTAACTTGGATCTAAAATATTTTTTGGACCATTCCACCACAAGGAATTATCAATCAAATTACTAGGAAAAATCCCCCTAGATAGCCCATCAGTTGCGTTGTATTCCGACCTAGTATGACACCATTCAAAATTCGAGGTGAGCTCTTGTATTTCGGACACTCTATTTGCAACAAATGTGGTCCATCTAGACGGTGAACCTCCTAACCAACAAAGAACTATTTTAGAATCTGTGTACAGATAGATCTTTGTAGTATTTAAACCCATAATAGAAACAACTTTATGTACAAGCCTGGACAAAAGTAATGCGCCACATAACTCCAGCCTTGGAAGTGAAACTGTCTTGAGTGGTGCAACACGTGACTTAGAGCACAACAAATTACAAGCAACACTACCATCAGAATAAACACTCCTAACATATATACAAGCAGCATACGCAGCTACAGACGCATCTGCATATCCGTGATACTGGATCTCAACCAACGACTTTCCTGTAAACAAGTTACGAGGAATTTTCAATAACTTCAAGCTTGATAAGTTATTAGCTAGAGTCAACCATTTTTCTTTTAAATCTGCAGGAAGCTCCTCATCCCAATCTATTTTTCTAGCCCAAATTTCCTGCATTAAAATTTTTGCCAACACTATAACAGGCCCTACCAAACCTAAAGGGTCAAACATTTGAGCAATATGAGACAGGACTCTCCTTTTTGTAAAACAGCCAAAATAGTCAATATCAGGAATTGAAATCTTGAAAATATCGTCGGACGGGTTCCAACTAATACCCAAAACCTTATTTGAAACAGTCTCATCCAAAATATCTCGTTCCTTTCCTTTTATTTCCTCAATCTCATTGATTAAAGACTTATCATTGGAACTCCACTTGTGAAGTTTAAAACCAGCACTACTCAACATTTTTATCAGTTGGTCTTTCAATTCTAATGCTTCCTCTTTAGTATTAGCCCCTGACAAAATATCATCAACATAGCATTGATTAAGGATGGCTTTTGAAGCTAATGGAAAAATAGTAGCCTCATCAAAACCCAATTGATTCAAACACCGAGTTGCCAGGTAAGGCGCCGAGTTGGTACCATAAGTCACAGTTTGAAGTTCAATGCATTTGAATTCGTCATGACTTGACTCTCTCCATATAATGTTCTGAAGATGCCTTTGATTAGGGTTCACCATCACCATTCGGTACATTTTCTCAATATCAGCAACAAGAACAAACATGAAACTGCGAAAACGACACAAAATTTCAAATAGCTCTGGTTGAACAGTGAATCCCTTATACATGATGTTATTGAGTGAAACACCTGTAGAGGTTTTTGAGGAAGCGTCAAAAACAACTCTTAATTTTGTAGTTGAACTATTTTCCCTAACCACGTAATGGTGAGGCAAAAACACTCGAAAATTCATATTCTTAATCCCAGCATTATTAAAGTCAGAAGGTACCACTTTACCATGTCCCAATGAAATGTATTCATTAATAAACTTGGAATAATCCGTGAACAATTGTTTGTTATGTTGAAACCTTTTCTCTAGAAACTGAAACCTTTTTATAGCTGAACCGAGTGAATTTCCCAGTTTACAATGTTCTTTAGGTGAACGCAAAGGTAAATCAACTTGAAATTGTCCGTTTTCCAACCTTTGTACCGTAGATGTGAAATATTGTTCACAAACCTTATCCTCTGGTGACAAATAGCGTTTATTTGTCACTTCTTCTAACTGCCAGAACCTTGGAATTATATCATTGACATTGTCTAGATTTTGACAAAATAGTGACACATTTAAATTAGTGAAGACTTTGTTGTTGAAAGAAGACTTTATGGGTGCGCTGCCACAAACTAACCATCCCAATTTTGTGTTCTGTAACACAGGCAAATTTGCACCTAACTTGATTATCCCAGGAAGCAACAGATCAAAATATAAATCTGCTGAAATTAGCATGTCAATTTCCGAAGGCCTAAAATAACATGGATCCGCCAATGTTATGTTATCCGGCAAACTTATTTTGCTTGTATCAACCAAAGCATGAGGCAATGAACAAGTGATTTTATCCAAAACACAGCAAGAAATTCTAAAATTCTGTGAGCTTTCGTACCTCGATTCCAAAATGAGATCAACCATTTTATTTACCTTTGAAGCAGTATTCCCAATACCTCCTACAGTCAATGCTCTATTGTAAAAATCTAAATTCAAAAGCTTTAGCACCCTTGTGCTAATAAAGGGAATCTGTGACCCGGAATCTAAAAGAGCACGAACAGCTACCCTTTCTCCTTGTCTATTTATCAAATGCACTCTTGCAGTTGCTAGTAATATTTGTGATTTCCATCCCATAGACAGAAGATTTGCATTATCAATAGGAGTTTCATTTGAAGTAGGAAGTTGACTTGTAACATAGTTTTCGTTTGAACCCTTATGACCCTGCCTATTCGTATCAAAATTTTCCCTAGCAACCTCAGGCTCCCTTTGACTTCCTGTGAAGGAATTTTCTTTTACATATCTTTCATCGCTATGAAGTAATGAATGATGTTTACCATTACAAACTTTACATTTATTTGACTGACACTGTGAAACTGTGTGCTTTGAATCCAAACAGTTGTAACACAATTTGTTTTGTTGCACAAACTTCCGTTTATCTGTTATAGAACAGTCCTTAAATTTAAAACAGTTGCCTATTTTGTGCCCATCCTTATTACAAAATAAGCAAGATTTTTTATTTCTAAAATCAGCCCTTAAATTCTCTTGAGTGGTTACTAAAGTAGATTTCATCTGTTTAAAATTAAAACTTTTGTTACTCCCAGGCATACTTTCAAACGCACAGCACCGTTTCTCAAGAAAATCAAGAAACTTAGCCAAATTTGGCAACGCTGTGCTATCTTTTTCAAGCTCATAAGTCCTAAGTGATTGAAAATCAAGTTTCTGTGAAAATATATAGACAAGTAACACGTCCCAACTATAAACGGGCAATTTTAATGCTTTCAATGAATTTAGATGTTGCCTTATATTTGTCAAAAATGCTCTAAGCTGAACCCCATCACCCTTTGTTATGACAGGAGTATCCAATAACCCTTTAATATGTGTATTGACAATGACAAGGTTGTTGTCATACCTTTTCTTCAATATATCCAATGCAATTGGGTAATTATCATGCGTCAATGACAAATCATTAACCAAATTCAAAGCTTCATTGGATAAAGCGCCTTTTAAATATAAAAATTTCTGGACGTCAGTCAATTGAGTACTGTCATCAATGAGAGCAGTGAATAAATCAATAAATGACTTCCAATCCTCATATTTACCCGAGAACGAGGGAGTATTTAAATTTGGCAACTTTACTCTACTTATCGAATCGCTATGTGTTTGCAGAGTAGGTTGTTGTGAATTACTAGAAGAATTATTGACACTAGTTGTATTTAAATGGGTTTGTATGACGGTTTTAATTTTAGCCAAAATTTTAAAATATTGATTCTCTATCAAAACTCTATCAGCCTCTTCAGCCTCATCCAAATCCTCAATTTTTGTTTGAATTGTACAATAATTCTCAAAATTCTTATTTAAATGAGTGTCCCTCACAGCAAGTTCATTAATATTTACATTAACGTCATTTTCATTAGTATTTACGAAATTTTCAATCCTAGTTATGGCCCTTTTAACCTTTGTACGCTCTTTCTTGAGGTCTTCCATGATAAAAATTCAATAAAAACACTGTTGGTCTGCTAACACAACACGATTTCGCAAAGTCCACAGAAAGTATAGTATAAAACAGTCTGACCTTGTTTGATCCAAATCCTTCTTGTTTTGGTATCACCTTGACCTTTCACCTTCTACGCAGCAACCCAGTATTCAGCAAATCCCATAAGTTTCAGCCAATTATTGTTGTCCACTTCAAACAACCCAAACTTCGATATCCGGCTCGCAGCTGGCCAAAATATGTACCAACTAGTACATTTATTTCCTTATTCCTTGCTCCTTCGAAGAACCATCCTCAGATAGAGGAAACCCAAATTAAACCAATAAACTAATTTGATTGATTTAAGTAATTGATCTGTATGTCCATAGGCACCTGGTGTGTATGATTAATACATCAAAAGTGTTTCAATGTATTATATTTTGCTGAAAATTGGTTTTTTAACAGAAGGTTTTTCATGAGCTGTTTTTTTTCTTTTATTTTGACAACAACAACATTTTTCTTCTATTAGTTACAATTCAATTGTTTTTACAGCCCTCTCCTCTCACAATCGAAAGTGCATTCCGCAAATGACAATCAATGTCATCACACATACAACCGGTGAACACTGCTTAGATGCAACAACGCAAAACAACAACATGCACATGTGAACGAAACACAATCCAAAAATAAACTAACTAATAAACTAATTAACTAAATATTCGCAGGACAGAATCGGCTGAAAAGCAAAATAGTATTTTGTTTCAAATCACAACACATGTGTTATGTCCTATATGAAGAATTTGTTAACATGTTTTATTATTATCAATCAGTACCCTCAGTACCTTTGACAATGGTTGTCATTGTCATATAAAAATTTTGAGATTTGACGAAATAGATTCTCATAAAAAGATAAATATTGAATTCAATTGAAATAAAGACTTATTTCTTGTTATGGCCACGTAACAATTTGGTGACCCCGACGTGATGGACGATAAAAGACCAAAGAGAAGCACCGCAGGATGTTACGATTATATTTCTTCAAAATTTAATTGGTGAACATATTGGGGTTTAATTGTCACGATTTGATATAAGGGGATATACTATGGTCAGTATGTACTGGAGTCAAGATTATAATGAATAGTAGTACATGAGCTGCTGGCAATTGTTTTTAAAAAAAAATTACGATAACCACGAAAAGAATAACAAAGTAGAAGCAAGCTGAAAAATATCGTCGGTCAAGAACAAGCCAAGAATAATTCTTCGGAATTAAAGTATCCACGATAAGGTGGGATTTATCTTGACGACGAAAAGGTGACTGAATACAGAAGTCGAATATTCTGCACGAATTCCCATTTGGGGAAGATTTTTATTGGAAGCTTGTGCCTGCAAGAAATTATTCTATTTTGGTGTGGAGCAGCATAGTCGGAGTAGACGGAGTACGTATTGACTGTACTGTCCAATAAGAGTACTGATAAAGAAGTTCTGAGCCATTGCGAAATACCTATCCTGCATTCAACAGCACTGGCAATAGAGATATCCAGCAGCCTATGGTTCCAGTTCTACCAGCATAACACCCAGCTAAGTAAACTTTTATTTGCCTGAGTGAAGTTTACCATTCTGCCCATTTGCAAGACGTTATTATGTCACTGTCAAATTTTCATATTTTAATTTGATTGCTATATTATCTTCTTTTGGACATTGGTATTGCGTACATACTATTCTAGAAAATCGTCATTATCTAATTTGTTCGCTTTCCGCAATTGCGTTAAGTAACTAGTATTTACTTTGTTTATGATCCTAGTTTACACGTACTCTTTTCCAAAGTAAATTCTTATTATCTTTGTTTTCAAAAATTATTGTTCGCGCATTCAGGACAATATATTTGCCAGTTTCATAGGTTAAAATTCTGAGGTTTTATTGACTGATATTATATTTACTCTGAACCGTTCCTGGAGGTAAGGACAATCTTCATTTTAATAAATATAATATTTAAACGATAAATTCCTTCACAGACTGTAGAGATAAATATTGCTACGGAAGTAACTGTGGACCTGCAGTTGGTGGATGTCTCTTGCCTGTGCTGAGTTAATCCGGAAGACAAAAGGTATCGTGGACAAAAGAAGTTTTCAGGGTGAGAATACCTTTTCCTTTATTTTGTCCATTTTGCCACCACCAACTCAGGCGTATTTGTAATACCGTGAAGTAACATTGATCTCTTCTTTCTCTAGAAAAATCTCTTCTATCTCTAGAAAAATCTCTTCTATCTCTCGAAAAATCTCTTCTATCACCAGAAGAATCTCTATCTTTCTCAATACTACTCACTCTATTCCTAGATTTTTCCCAATTCCTATCACCAGAACGTCTTCTTCCTCTTCTATGACTGGTATAATTCCGTGTTCCATAACCATCTGTTGAGCTACATCTACTCTCGGCACTACTGTTTCTTCGTAATCGTTCTCGGCGATTTGGGCACTTTGATTCTGCTCTATTTCGTGACGACTCATGATCACCGTCACTGTCGCACAGCGATAAATTATCAAAATTATCGTCAACAAAAGAAACCTTCTTCAATTCAAGATTGTCCAATTTCTTCTTAGAACTTTTATCTTCTTTATAAGACAAGTCTGTTTCTACCGCATTTTTACTGCTTGATGGCGGAAGAAAATTTAAAATATCTTTGCGATTGTCTTCAATTTTACGACACAATTCTATTAGTACATCGACTGAATTAACATCTACTAACAGAAGTTGGCTTTGGTAAAATGGCAATATATTTTTCCGCATAATTTTAAGTTTAACACAATCATCTACCTGGATCGTAAGTCTACTGAATAAATTATTCATATAAGCGACATAAATAGCAATACTTTCTTTGTCTCCTTGAGTTCTCGATTTTATTTGTTCCCATACTTTTTCATTAAAATCTCTAGGCAAAAATTCATCCCTAAAATAATTGCATAGCGTTTCCCAGTCATTGATTTTATCCCTCAATGAACGATAGTAAATTAGAGCTTTACCTTCGAATAGTTCTACAGCACTTCGAAAAAGTTGTTGAGTTGTGACTCCTCTTGATTCCCTTAATTCGTTTACTCTTCCAAAAATGCGTTTAAACCAAATGCGTCCGATTCTCCGCTGAATTTGAGTCCCCATTTCGAAATATCAATATTTGAGTTTATACACACATTAGACATTCGTTGAGTTATTTTCGATGTATCTTCATCCACATTACCTAATTGACCTTTAATCGGTGTAGAAGTACTTCCTTCCAACAACATACCACTACTATGAAAATCAATGTCAATCGGGTTGGTCGTTTTAGGCTTTGTGAAATCGGAATGCTTTTTTTCAAACGCTGATAAACACTCTAAAGCAGCTGATAGTAACTCCGAACGTTCAACCCTCTCATCGTTTTCCTTCGGAGAAATATTCTCAATCCGAACCAAAATATGTGCCAGTTTAGATTCTAATTTCCGTGAAAGTG